>JAPZDY010000009.1:5943448-5958463 GCA_029783645.1 Ctenochaetus hawaiiensis
ATGTTAAATTGGGAGGAAGTGGGAGAAAATAAAAATATACCATTTTTTCCTTTAGTAGACAGAGACTAAGGAAAGCCCCTGTGAAAGAAAACTTCCCTCTTTCTGTTTCTTCTATAATGATATTTTTGTTTTGTTTCTCTGCTCTAATGGTTTTTATCCCCTTCTGAGACTAACTGCCGCAGTCTAGGCCTCCTTCGTTTGCTTCCAATGATAAGCACGCATGAATAAAACCTCTCACTGTTTTTGAAATAATGATCAGGGAGCTCCTATTGGAGCTATTTTTTCCCCTTTTTTTGTGTCTCCAGTGCGCTCAAGGAACTAGTTAGGGATATGAGCCTGAGTTTTAAATCCAGGGTATGAGGGATGTATAGCGAGAGATGAGCAGGACAAACAGTCAGCTGGCAGTGCGTGACCTTGACGCGGAATATGTGGAGGAACTTTGACAAGACAAACAAAGCATGAGGCTGCAAGCGGCCGCTCCAGCGATGGCAAATGAGGTGTCATGCGATGTTGTCTTCCTCGTGGCTGCTCGTGCATGTTTGCATCCGTCACATCGTCAACGCGATGGCTTTGATTGAATAATATTCTGAGTGGAGACACAGAAAATTCAAGGCTGTGCTCGAGCTTAATAGGTAATTTGCGCCTGTAAAAGTGAAGTGGGGGATTCTCACAGAAAATGCATTTTAATACTGTGAATGAACATCAGAGTAACCCATTTTAAGGATGTCTGTGTGTGGAAAAGCAATGAATTAATGGTCCGGCATGCTGCTCAATCACAGCTCCTCAGCTTAGTGGTATTTTTATTTGTTTTTCACAAACAGCCTCTGTTAAAAAAGGATTTTGCACTGTATTCATTTACCAGGTACAGAGCTCACTATTGCACAGTTGGGTTGACTGAAGATATTTCCGTGCTAAACTTTTATTAGCCTGCTTTTTATGAAAAACAAGACAGTTTTTAGTTTTATCTATGGTGTCTGGTGCAGGAGGAGCCCTTAACGTCCCACTGGGACAGTGATCTTGCAAGAGGCTTTGTCACTGTGACAAGGACATGTCTCGTGGCTTCTCTGACAGGGATTTGTTGACTTGATGTTGAGCCTCCATTTTGGATCAACGAGTCTATTGGCCCTCTTTAAATCAAAGTGTACTGCCGTCTAATTGTGTTTGAACATTCCAGCCGTGAACTGCATGCTTAATAGCAGCTTAGATAGCTTGCCACTGCTATTGAGCCTGGTCCAACATTTCACTGCACCACACATGCAAACACACACACAAACACAAGCTAGAGGAGAGACATACACATACATCCGTATGCATTTTTTTGTGCACACACATGCCCACACACACACACACACACACACAGTGATGAGATGCAATTTTACTGGAATAATGAGAAAAGAAAACCGCGATAGGTTGCAAGAGAATTGTGGTGTCAGAACACGGTGGGTCTCCCGTGTGTTGCAGGTTTATTTGTCGAAGGGGCCTAAATGAAAACATGATAAGAGGAATGAAACGGTAACAGGAGATTTGCCATCTGTCAGACGAGAGTAGAAAATTTCACCAGCTGTTCTCTCCGTACCTGCTAAGCCTCCTCTGAAACAGAACGACTTTGCTGCACGAACCAATCGCTGTTTATGAAGCCGCTTGCATTAACGCTAAAAGGTGAGTCTGGTGTCAGGTACTGTGTTTTTTTTTTTCACGTGCGCCAAAGCTACTTGAACCAAATATCCTTAGAGACCTTCGAGAGGCCAGATGACAGCATCGCAATTCAACAGAGGCAACAAAGACAGCTTCTCCTGAAAGAACTGAAAGAGGAAAACAGCTGTGGAAGAAAAAAAAAGGGGACGCGTCAACTTTGACCCGTAATCCAGCCACTCCTTTCTTTCTTGTGTCTGACTCATCACGCTCAGTCAATTACTGAGATACACAGAACTGTCTGCCTCCAGCACAACAACCACAATCATCGCTCGCAGCATTATCTGAGAAAAGACTTCTATTGCAAAAATTTTCCAACCTTTGTTCACACTAAGCCTCTTTTTCCAGTGTGCTTCCTAGTAACCCTGAGGCACCGCAATTTCCCCTTTTTCTTAAGCAAAAAAAAGAGTCCTCTAGAAGAAGAAAGTGAGTGTCTGTATCATCCTCTCTTACTGGGGCAGTTGTTTATGTCTTACCAATATTCATTTAAAGGGGGCAGGAGGTGTCAAACACATTGAGTTATGTACTGTGAGTCATTTGAAGCCATCCACTTGCTGCTTTCCTGTGAAGACGGAGAGGATAATTGTGGGTATCACTGGAAACTGAAATCGGGGGGGACGGCTAAATGTCAGGGGCGTGGGGAGAGACAGAGAGAGAGATGTTTGCATAAGAGGGCCAGGGGCACTTGTCTGTCTCCCATATGGCCCTCATTATAATGAAGAAGCCTTGTGAGTCAACACCATAGCATCCTTGAGTCAGCCAGCCACAGGAGACAATCCATAGTCTATTTTAGACCGTATGTTTTCGCTCCCATAATACACGAGACATTATAGCAGTATTTTATGAGCTACTTAATCTAAGAGGCTAGTTCAGGGAGTGTGTGCACTCCTGGGCTATAACGACTTTCTGTTTGAAGAGCTCAATGTAAAAATGTTTAAGGTAATATTATAACTGACAAGTGGTGGGCAGATTTCAAGCAAGTTTTGAAACTTGACCAATAAATGATAGATTTTCTTCCCTGTTCTTGCAGATGACAGCTCGATGTCATCTTGACATTTCCAATCTGTGTGGTATTTCCTAACAACATGGGCCAATCTTCATCTGATAGCCCTCGCACCTAATTAGGCCAGCTCTAATGTTCCACTCGGCAGAGTGTCAAATCCAATGTCCAATTACACAGCAGATCAAGGCCAAAGGTCCGCCTCCACTACCTCTCTGGCTGATTATAGAAGAAAATGCCACGGTATACATCACACAGATAGAAGTGGGTCTGTCACAAAAAAGGAAAGAGACACACATACACGCATGCACACGCATGCACACATACACAAAAGGGGATCAATACAGCAGGCAAAGAGGCTGAGTGACTGAGGGCGGTTCTCTCAAACCGAGTCTGTCTGTTTCAGACAGAGTCTCTCTGTTACACCAGGCAGACACACAGAGGCCTCTCAGTGCTCAAGTCAGACCAGATGAAGAATAGCAGGTCAGAACATTACCAGAATGTTAAAATCAATCAAGTCTGAGTATTGATAATGTTTAGTGCTCACAAAAGGGGCTTAATTTTTTAAATGATATTTACTGAAAAATGTGGAAAATATGTGGTCTTTACTGTTTAAAAAAATCAATCAAGACCACAGCCCATCCCCGAGTGATAAGCTGCTAAATCTCTTTTTTGTTGTTCACACCCGTCTTTACAGCGTATGTCAATAACCAAATCAAACACAGCAGACCCTCATCCAGATGGCTCAACTCCTATGTTTGGTGTTGAGATTGACGCCGCGTTTTTTAAACACAATGCGTGGGTTTCACCTGGATAAAAATCAGCGGGATAAACAGCGTTGTGTTCGTGTGCATCAGAGCTGAGGACCCCCCGCGGAGGAGTCTGTGATGGCAAAACGGTTTGACGGGGCCCTGACACACGACAGAACCTGAAAAAAAGAGTCTCTTGTCTTTAAAGCGAGGTGAGCGCCAGAAAAAAAAAAAAATGAGGGAAGGATGGGATGGGATGGGATTCTGTTATAGTGCAATGCATCACTTGAGAGCAATGAAGAATATTGATGGCATTGTGTGTTGGTAAATCAATTCTGGGATAGTGCAGTGTGGATTCTGCTTTACTTTAAAAAAAAAAAAGAAAAAAAACAACTTTCCCTGAAGATAAAAACTTTCTGCTCCTTTTAGAAAAGTGAGCTCCTGTAGACCTGACGTAGAGGAGAGATGGAGGGCAGTGCACAGTTGGGGCGGGTTTAGGCAGCAGGTTAGGAGGGTGGGGTGTGAGGGGCTGCGAGCATGCGCGTGTGCGTGTGTCTGGGCGTGTGTGGACGTGTGTGTACGCGAGGAGGAGACTGCAGCGGTAATTGCTAGGGAAGAGCCATGTGCACGAAGGACGTTGAAGCTTATTAAAGGAGGAGACAGAGTGATTATTCACTATGGTCCTCTTGAGAGACTGACGCTGAAGTCATTGCTTTTAATTAACTCTGAAACGGTTTTGCGGATTAATAACAATATTAAGAAGGGAATGGAGAGGAGAAGCGCAAACACATCCTGGATCTGGTTCAAGCTTTTTAATTACAATTAAATAGACACGATGGCACAATAGCACAATAACTGTCTTTTTCTGTCATCTCTTCGTTCTCCCCTTTCTACTGCATCCAAAAGAATTTGTCTTCATTGTCGCCTGTGCGTCTCTGAGGATGTGTCCACGACAGGTTATAGCAAAGCACTGATTTATAGGAGAGTGTTAAGAAGTGGTTGAAATATTTGGCATGGGAGTAGACGAATAGGCGATGGAGAAGCCAAAAGAGTGTGTAGAGAGGAACCTGGGAAGCAGGTACAGATGTATGCTGTGCTGAAAATAGATTTTTTTATTTGTTGTTTACCAGGAAGCTCACTTTTTTTTTTTGGTCTAGTTTGAAAAAGTGTCAAAGTTCTGGGGACAGTGTTGGGATCCTTGTGTTGCACTCTGCCAAGTCAAAAAGTAATAGAAGAGGAGAGGAAATAAAGTAACCTATGGATGTTGATGTCAGACAGAAGCTCCAGAGTGGGAGGAGCACACGGAGTGAAGCGGCACTGCAGGGCTTGGAAACCCACAGCTTCACGGAAGCCAAAAGATGATAAAATACCAGCATTGTCCGCAATTCCCTGGCCCCCCCTGTCCCAACTCACAATGTAGCTTTTTGCAACCTTAATGAGCTGAGGAAAGCACCACTGTGACTGCAGGAGCTTCGGTTCGACTCTCAGGACTTCATCAATGATGCAGCAAAAGATGGCCCAACATTTATAACCATTTACAGTCATTTACACAGACTCAGGCTCTGGGGCCTTCTCCATGAGCCAAGCACAACCTAATAAACACCACAGCAAAAAAGGGGGTGCATCTTAATGCATAAGCAGTGCATAGGACAAGATAAGACAGAGAGAGAGAGGCAGTTACCACTTTATAAACATTACTCGGGTCTCTGGAGGTGCACACTGTGTGCGTCTAGCTTAAGTATCTCCACACCCTCCTCTTGGGAACACAATGAAGCAGGAACAGAAGGCGTTTTATAGGAACATATGTTCTTCTCCCCCTATTGTACATCAATGCTTTTACACCCACCCATAAACATTACTGTTGAGTGAGACATTATATATAGAAGGTTATTGCTGTAACTCACTTTTTCCTTGCTGGGTGTGAACTTGGCGAGGGTAAAGGAATTAACCTCTGGGTGCCTGCAGGTTTTGTTTTATCTGCATGCTGCACATAGCTTGCTCTCAGCACTTGTAATACAGGTTGCAACAGGGCATCGCAGCAGTTCGCAAAATAGTCACGAAAATAGAATCTATGCATGGGATTTTTCTACATGGACAAGAATTTTTCAATTTTTTCTGACATTCAGTGAGACTTTTAAGCCTGTATTTTTCAATTGGAGGAATTTTGTGGCTTAACCATGTTTCCTTGAATGAATAAAGCACTGCTTTCATTAATTGCACTGGAGTCACTTGGATATTCAGGCATCCAAGTGTAGGACTGTGCACCAGAATCCAGAGCTCAAGTCCGGTCTGTGTTGGGTTTAGACAGCAAACACAGGTGGGTTAAGGTTAGTGAAAGGTCATGATGAGCTTAAGCTTGGCTACAGTTTAAGAAAAAGTCATTTAAATTTAATTTTTGACATGAATTTGATTTTTTTTCATATGAAAGTTGTCATAATGTTTTTAAAAAATGGAAAAACAGCCTATAAGTTAAATTTCATTATGAACTGCTGTGATACCAGGTTGTAAAGTGAGACCCCAACAGTGTTTCTGCCTTAATATAACTCTGTGTTTATTAATTGCGATTAATTTGAGGTTTATTTTGAACTTGGCAAATGAATGAAAATTACACAAAATAAAAGCATTTCACAGCCAGCAGACCTGACACACATTAGAGAGGCTGCTGAGCCATGATTTGAACAGACAGTTGGAGGGTCAGATTTGGTGGGTTTTTAGCTTATATTTATAATTTATCTCACCTCATCGCAGGGCTGCGTTTCTGACTGTAAACACGCTGAAGACGGTGAATCATAATTTCCAAATGTTCATGAAATTGACTAGAAGTAAAGCATTTTTTTACACCTTAAGTGAAGTTAAGTAAGTATATGTTGAGCTCATGGGCGAAGAGTAAAAAAAAAAATGTCAATCACTGGCAGTTTTTCTCCCTAAGACACTGTGTCTTTATGTGTGTAATTTACTTGGAGTGCAAACATTATAATGGCAGGAAACAGGGAACAACTGAGCTTGAAGCATGCAGTTATTCATCAGAGAGGCATGACAATGTGTGTAAAATGCAATATGTTTTTATTTATTTATATAGGCTAATTCACTTTAACACAGCTTTGAACTTGTAGTAAGTATTTCTAAATTATTTAAATGTTATTTTTTCCTTTGGTGTCTCTCTAATTAATTATGCAGGATCACATGTGAAACCCTTTTTTAAAAAGGGGGGTTAAAAATCTTTCTTTATTTTTAAATTGATGAATGTTTCTTTATTATGTTTGTCATGGTACTGGCAACAAACTACAGGATAGAGATGCAGCCTGAGCAAACAAAGCATCTGTGATGACTGTGGTGTCACATCCACCTTTTTACGGGCAAAATGCATTTTGAAACCGCTTTGAAGATAACAGATCCGACAAGTGATCGGAAGGCTGCAAACTACACTGGCACACATCACCAACCTGAGAAGACCCTGCGGGGCGCTAAATAAAATTAGTGCCCCATTAAAATGATGCATCAAAGGAGCCGAGAATAGATCACGTCGACGTCCTAATGCGTTTAACGCCGCTGCAAAGTTAGATGGATGCAGCGGCGGACAGGCAACATAATCCGGTGGGTTTGTACAGAAAAGTGAAGGTCCGAATATTGTGAGCGATAATTTTTTAATATTTCCATCTTCTCTCTTTTTCTATTCAGCGCAGACAAGAAGCAACATAGTCTTAAAGTTCTATGACATAGAAATTAGGTGCTCACGTCTTTAATAATAATAATAGTAATAAATACAGGTTGGCCATTACACTATTCAAAATTAAAAAAATACTAAGCAATTATAATAAAATTAAATTAAATGCCAGGCGACCATATCAACATTTCCAACTCCAGCAGAGTCTTTTTCATTATTACTCCTGGTCCTCTCAGCACTCCAAGTGCCAGCGTTCCGGCACAAACTGCCTGTAAATTCCTCTGGATGTTAATTCTAATTCAGAGAAAAGCGAAACGCCTGATCGGTTTCCAGATTTTACAGAGTAGGCTAAAGGCAAAAAGATCGGCGCGCACTCCTCGTGCAGCTCAAACCGTGACCGTCCTTTGGATTGCGGGATGCGGCAATGTCAGGACGCATCATGCAAAGAGAGGACGCGGGTTGCAACCAGTCAACACATCTTTATCTCCAGGCGCGCTGGGTGCCACAGCTGTGCGCTCTGGGCTTTGGAGGCGCGCGGCAGATGCGCACGCTTCCCGCGCAATGTCACTTTTTATTCACTGGCTTTGTGGAAAATATTTTTCCTACAAAGCGGATTTTTTAAAGAAGAATACAGAGGAGACAGAGGACGAGAGCATCAGAGGAGTCAGGTATGCGAACAATGAAGAAGGGAAAGTCAGAAAAAGTTTCTCAGCACTAACCTGGCCATTCTTGCAGAGGTCTGCCCACATGCTGGTGCCATCCCCTCCTCTCATCAGCACATGGTAGATGAAGAAGTAAGTGCCCGGTATGCTGCAGATGAACTTGCCAGAAACACCATCATAGTTGTTGCCCAGGTTGGTGACCACGTCGTCAAACTTGAGGATCTCGTAGCCTTCGTGGGGGTTCTTAAGCCCTGCGTAGAAGGCCACCCGAGGCACCGTGCTGTAGGTGGCCGTGCTGATAGCTCCGTTACCCCCCAGACCCAAAATCCCAGTCCTTCCCTGATCCCCTCTGTCACCAGGAGGCCCTGCCGGTCCTGGTGGCCCCGGTTCTCCCGGCGGCCCCGGTGGTCCAGGCTTGCCTGGCCTACCAGGCTTCCCCTGTGGGCCCTGCAGTAAGGTGGAAGGTGGAAGCACGTTGCTGTGGTCGCTCAACGCCTCTGCCTCAGCCTGGAGACCGGTGGAGCTGGTGCTGCTGGCCGGAGTGCCCTTGTTCAGGTAGGGGTCGCACACCATACGACAGGTGCCCAGCATCTCATAGTGGCTGGCATCTGTTCCCACAGAGCTGACGAGCACGGGGATGAGGACCACCAGCACCAGGACCAGCATAACCCCTACGGCAGCCGCCACCAGGGTCTTCCTCCCGATGCTGAGTCGGGGAAGGGGCTGCGCTGCCAGCGTGGGTCTCCCGGGGGCTGAAATGGTGACTGCTTGGTGTGGGGAGCCTGTCACCGAGGAAAGGGACCCAGAGATCCCGAGAAGAGTTGCAAGAGGACCGGCAAGTGTGTGAGGGTGAGACAGAGACCCACATACACTTGATACTCCTCTCTGCTCTGCTCAGCCACACTAAAGTAGGCAACCAGTCATTCACACATGCATAAAGACCTAAGGAAACCCAGGCATACAAAGGGAGACATTCAGCGCGTACTTACAAACACAATCTGACTTGTGAGAAGAAGCAACAAGGATGTAGAGCCCAGAGGAATGGAGTGAGAGACAGAGGGAGCGAGACAGAGGGGGAGAGAGAAAGAAAGAAAGAGAGAGAGAGAAAGAGAGAGAGAGAGAGAGAGAGAGAGAGAGAGAGAGAGAGAGAGAGAAGGAAAAGGATGAGAGTGGGTGAGTGCGAGAGATACAGAGCAGCCACTGGATCTGTGTGTGTATGTGTGTGTGTGTGTATGTGTGGTGAGTTTTGTGGTGCCCGATTCTCAGGCTTGGCTTTTTATACGGCGGTACCAGCGGAGCCCCCCCCCTCCCATCCTCCTCCTCGTCCCCTCCCCTCCGCTCCCCCATCGAGTGAGAGGTTGGTGTGGTTACGTCCCCGTCTCTCTCTCTCTCTCTCTCTCACCGGCTCACTCAGAGGAAGGACTCTCATCACTCTGCATTTCTTTCTACCACTCTTCTGAACCACCGAGGAACCAGCACGACCCCCCCCCCCGACCACCCCGGTCCCCCTCTTTCATCCCCCTCTCTTCCACTCTCCTCGCTCTCCCTCCTTTTTTTTTTTTTTTTATTCCCACTTTTGATGCCGTTTCTCACTCCCTTGCTTTTTCCTCTCTCTCATCAGCATCCAGCCTCTAAAAATAAAGATGGAGCTGTGGAAAGACTTTTTTTTTTTTTTTTCTTTTCCTGGAGGTGGGTTCTAGAGATTCATGCATATACAGTATGCGCACAGACACAAGACAACACTTAAGTCTGCTGTGCCAGGAAACGCTTGCAGCATCTCGAATTAAAAAAAAAAAAAAAAAAAAAGGTGCTAATTACAAAAGTTATTGCCAAGAATGAACTCATAAGCCAACAAATGAAGAACTGTTAAAACTCTTGGTGGCACATCACATATGACCATTTTTTTTGGGGGGGGGGAAGCAGCTAATCTATGATCCCATTAGAGGACACTGAGGATGATGCCCCTCTGCTGTTCTTCTATTCCCCTCTTTGCCTTTTCCCCTCATGTCAATAACCCTGTTTCTCCACCTGAAATGTGCTTCTTATTGGTGTCTTTTTTTTTTTACTGTATTGATTTCATTTTTTTTTTCATCAAATTAAGGGTCCTAGTTGGGAGAAAAAAAATCTATATGCAGCAGTGATGTCATTCGTTTGACATTTTCATCCCTAAGAGTGATGAATGGTTAAGTAAGAAAGCAAACGACAAAGTCTGTAGATGGCAAACAAACACAGTCATCATGTGAAGTAGGTGTCACGCTCGCAAAGAGGTCGGTCTCCATTGTTTTTGGTTTCTAATACAGTTCAGAGCACGAAATGGACAAATAAATCAAGTTGGGTGGAGAGAATATGAAACGTCTGTGTCAATATGAACTACCGATTTGGAAAAAAAAGTGTTTATGTCAGCCTCACGGAGGCAATGGTAAAAACAGCAGAGGCGGGCATTTTTCTTTTGCACTGATATCTCTGGCTTTGAATCGCAAAACTGAAGCCAATGCAGCTGCTAGTCCAACACCACGCACAATCCAGTGATGTGCAGTTCAAGGTCACAAAATCTAAATGATCAGTTGTGTTCAGTCTGCCACAATCATGCTGGGAAATAAAGTTTCTGCTGCTTTTTTTAGGCTCAGTTGTTTCAAAATGAGTAGAGTCGAAATGTGGATGCTGCCATTGTGTAACTCTTCTGTCATCTTTTCTTCAGCTTTTTTTTTCTATTTGTTTTCTGTGTTTATTTCCTGTTGCTGGTGGTCCGGCCTTGACGACAGGCTGTTTAAGCAACAAAGGGTTTTTTTTTTTTGCATGAAACTGTAAACTTCTGCTGCAGTTTGGCTTTTCATTCACACAACGACAACAACAACATTTTAGCAGACTAAAAATACACACTTTTTGAAAGCTGGTTCCAGAGTGTAACCTCATGAAGTTATCACACTTAACATCGCTGTGTAAGCTGGTGGCATACAATTCTATACAGTTCTGAAACTATGACTGCATAGACTCATTACATGTGGCTATTACAGTTTCCGGCCTACAAACCAACAACAAGAACAATGGTGATATCAGCTTTGTTTGTGCTGCAGGAGCTGCTGAGTTCAATAACTCTCCTCCAGCAGAATGTGTGTCCAGGCAAAATGTTTTCCAGCGTGCATTCACCATCATCTTTTTGTTTGTTTATAATCATACTAGGCTGTATAGGAAAGCATTTGCACACAGGCGTGTAAAATTATTCTGTGGTTTTAATTTGTGAAGTGCCACCTACTGGTCTTGCATGCATCTGTCATGCATTTTCACTCTTCTTGTGGATCCTTGTGCACAGGGATAGTTTTAAAAACATCATATGAACCCAAACATTTTAAAATGCAAAGGGAACAGCTTTTTGCAAAACTGTTATCATGTGAACGGGACCCAAGTGTCTGCAGGTTTCAGTTTACTCGCTATTTCCATTCATTAATTCCACATCTTTGTTTAAACTTGTGCTAATCAGTGAAATTAACTGGTGTAGTCATCAGTTGGAATCAAAGTCTGCAGAGTCTTGGCTTCCTATGTCACATGGTTGATTATTTCTGGCTCGGATTGGACTATTTGCGCCTGAGCTGGACCGAGTTTCTCTGACGGATTGAGATGGATCAATGAGCAGGATGCCTGACTATTTGTCACAACTACACTTGACGTATCACCAGCTATTTTGCTGCATTTCTCTCTTCATCATCATTAAACGTCAGTTGCAAACTTAGAGCATCATCACTTGGTTGTATAATTTATCACTGAGCAGAGTTTGTGAGACATGCCCAAATAACTGGCACACCAGGTGTGTCTGCAACGCGTATTTGCCTGTTTTGTTTTATTCCTCATAACCAACATGGAGTTTGCCTATATGAGGAAGCACACAAGCCCTAAATTGGTTTTTGGGTTTGTTTAGGGGGCCATTGTTTGTTCTTCACACCTGCTGGCTGTAAGTGCCAGTCAGATCACTGTGCCCCAAATCTCTAAATCTCTGAACCACAGAGATCAATGCGCACTAGAGAGGACAAGGGGGAGAGCGGTAGTGATGAAAGAGAGATGAGAAAGAAGGGGAGACAAGCGATAGAGAGGCAGAAGAGGAGCAAGAGGTGCAACACAGACGGGGAGTTAACTGCTGTCACAGCTGAACTTTATATCATTGGAGCTGGTTTGTTTTTCTTGATTTGTTGGAGCATAAAGAGAGAGAATCCATCAGTGTCAATGACAGTGGTGGAAAGACGTATTATAATGGAAGTGACATGTTTTGAAAGTCTGAGTTGCTGCATGTGGTAGAGACGGATTTTTAGCATCAGAGCTGCATTGTTTTGGTGATGTCTTTATAGAAGGAACAGTTAGGAGACCACATGAGGGGCGCAGAGTTAATGTTCCTGTCCACCACAAAGGTTTGCCTCCCTGTGGTACTTTTGGGCCTAATGCATTGCAGCGAACACATTTGGTGTTGCTGGCAAGCGGGAAACCAGACGAACATTCTCAGCCTTCCTGCTGCACTGACTCCTACTGGTTAGTCGTAACACCGCGAAATGAGGAAACATTCAAGTTTTTATTCTCATCCTTGACAAGCAAAAGAAATATCTGGTAAATCATTTGGTGCATTATAAAGAAGCACATTTCTGTCTAGTGCCTTTTTTAGACCAGCAGTATTCAAAGATAAGACGCTGCAAAAACAAAAAACAGGAAGAAAACTTGTACTTTTAGCCAATGTTGCTAACTCTGCAAGTGGGATAACTGTCATTAATGCTTTATCAGTAAGAGACTGACCAACTCTTAAAAGTTTCTATGGTGAATTAATGACTTGCAGTTGTTTATTTACACATCCATTAATTGCAGAGCAACATTTGAATTTAGCTCTTCTTTGGTCTCCAGAAATTCCTCAGAGAAAATGTCCCCTTTTACAAACAGGCAGTCATGCAATCAATTACCAACATAAAGATATGAAGTATAGATACTTTAAGGTAATTCCATACTTGCAATCTTAACAATGTCATCTAAAAAGTCCAGTAAATATCTCTGAACATCTTAGACATGACAGGGTATTAATGATAACTGTGATATTTAAAAATAAAATACTGTAATCGTGTTCATAATGCACTTAAGATAATACCATGCAAATTATACAGAGCCTCTTTAATCATTTCCCTTTCTCTGTGTTCACACTTTGTCACAGTGGAAGACTGCAACGCATCCGTAAACAAAATAATCTCAAAAGTGTAATTGTTCTTGACTCTTTCAGACTCTTTTCCCACCTTCCTACGGTTGTATTTTGATATTAAATGATTAGCATAAAATGAGACAAAAAACAATAAAGGTGAAAGTAAATTTGAATGATAGAATTTTAAAAAAAATAATAATATTGCCAAAAAACCTACGGTGCAGTACCAAATTTTCATTTACAGTAAGCCTATTAGCTCAAAAATAGACCAGAACACTAGTGTTTGCTTCTTTGTAGCACCTCTAACCCAATAATAGAAAAGTCTCAGTTCATGTGAGAGTGTTGACTTGATTTTCTCAGGCTTTGTCTTCACTTGGTCTTAATCCCATTTTAATTAAGTCTTCACTCAAAATGAATCGTGAACCACAACACCTTATTTGAGCACACATCAGGCTCTAAAATACATCCACTTGCATCTTGGTAAGAGAAGACGTATAAGTCATATAAGCAGCACATGAAGATGCAATAATTTCAAAAAAGTGTAAAAAAAAAAAAAAAAAGTGAGCTATTTTATGCATTTACTTTGATTCGTATGTTATTTGTTTTTGAAAGAGGACTCAGAGAGGTTTTGTGCAGCACAGCTGACTGGACTGTCATGAGGAGGGGAAGCTTTTGAGATACAATAAGTGAGCGGAAGCGAGGACAAGACAAGAACAGGAAACCACAACCCCAGCAGCACTGTGTCCAGGCGTCAGCCACATCCAAACACACCTCAAACACTTTTTTTAATCACTTTGTTGTTCACCCTGGTTACAAAGAGATGGGGAGGCAAGAGTCTCAGAAGTGCACAAGGGAAAACCACAAAACATGGAGCAGTAAGAGAAAAAAAAACAACAAAAAAAACAAGGATCAAGAATTTGATTTTTTTTTTATTTTTTTTTTAAAAAAAAGAAAGTTTAACAGGTCAAAGAAACAAAACAACATCACAAACACACGAGCAAACACAGTAGATGCCTCATCTCTAGTTGAGTTTGTGTCTCTGATTGCTTCCCTTGTGTTGCTCCTGGCCGAGGCTTATCAAAGAGCTCCTTTCATAAGTGCCAGGATCAAGCCACTGCTGTGACTGCTTGGCACCCACTGAGGTGCTTTGGAGATGGAGGGGGGGGCGGAGGAGAGGGGGGATGAGGAGGGGACGGGGGAGGAGGAGGAGGAGGGAGGGGGGGGTCTTCAAAACAAAGAAGGCAAGGCAGAGGAAGTCAAAATTGAAGATGGTGAGTGAGGGGGAGATGGTGCATTTGTGCATTTAAAGGAAAATGGGAAAGGAAAAAGGTTGAGTTCGGAGGGGAATTGCCCACGGCTTCTGCAAAGTGTCTGTGGAATAAAAGTGTGTGTGTGTGTGTGTGTTTTCTGTCATGACAGAAAGTGGGAAGTGGAGAGGAGGACAGTTTTTCGAGTCTGGGGAGGAGTTGTTTTATATATGTGCTGAGAAAATTAATATGTATTTGCTTTAAGCCTCCTCTGCCTCAGTGATTTCTTGCTGACGTGCGCAATAATGCACAGAATATCCAGGTGAATGCAGAAAACAGTGAAGGACATGACTCCAGAGGAAAGGAGCAACACACACACACACACACGCAGAATGCCCTGAGGCCATGTGTTTCTCCTCACTACAGCAGCCACGGTCCTATCCAGCCTGACGTCTGCCCTGTTTACTAAAGCATGTGACAGAGTTGCATTTGTACAAGACACAGGCTAATAACTCTGACTGCGCTGGCCAGAGCTCATTCACGTTAAGTCGAATCAGCCGAGTGTTTGTGCATGTTCAGGAGCAGCCTGGTCGCCACTATAATATGTTTAGGCGATACCATTTTGCTAATTTGTGTAAAATTTGTTCATTTCTAATCTATCAATACTTCAACAGTTTATCACTGTGCCTTGTTCTGATTAACTACTCATTCTACTTAACTACTTTTTTAAGTAAGTGTTCTTAAAGAGACGATTGCAGACTTTTACCACCATGTTAGTTGCAGCTAAAACGGATGTTTTTAATAAGACATTCGTCAATTTTCCAGCCAGTTTTGTAG
>JAPZDY010000009.1:5960770-5981618 GCA_029783645.1 Ctenochaetus hawaiiensis
CATTAAATCTATTTACAGAATCCAGTTTCTTGTGTTCATAGACAGAAGTTTTGTTTTGCTTTGTTTTTCACATGGTGTTGCCCTCATCTTAAAATAACATCTGCACCTATAAAAACTGTAAAATATGCAAAATAGTGAATGTATTATCCCGTACTGATGTTTATATTTAAACCACTAGGTTATAAGGTGGTAATTTCATTTCTCTTTTAACTCAGCAGCAACAAAATTGTCCAAGTACATCAAAGGTCAAGGCTCTACATACAGGAGGCACATGCGTAATGAAATCACCACATATTTTATTCTGAGCCCATTGAGTCTGCAAGTGGAAATCAGGAAGTGTGTGTGCATAGTGGATGTTTGTGTGTGTGTGTGTGTGTACTCACTTTGGGGATGGAAGCAATAAAGCTGCTGGTAAAGTATCTTCTCATCAGTAAAGAGGGATTAATGCCGTGAAAGCAAATGTAAACTATTTATCTACATATCTGTCTCACTATCTATAAAATAAACCAAAGATAAAATGGGATGAATCCTCATTCGGCACGTTCATATGTCACGTTAAACTCCCTGGTTTCCTTACAGTGCGATGTCGTATGGCATCATCCTCACTCCTCACTCCCCACCCACGCAATCCACCCACTGCGCTCATGCTGTCAGTCACCCGTGGGCCTGCAACCTCCAACCTCATGACCCATGCCAGTGTTACACCCATCCCTGCAGCTTCCATCTCACGGCACGGACCATCCACACAGCACTGAGCATTATGCAATTGGCATGTATTTATGTATATTAAGTCTCCTCGATGAATCATGTGCAATGCGGAGGGAATTTCTGATGAACTCCGATTAAGTTCCCGTCCCTTAAGCTCCCATGTCACACTGCGGGCTTTCCTCTCAGCTCAGTTATACATCATATAGCCATCAGGGAGGAGGGAATACAGTACAAAACATCATTAATATGAAAATCATTAATATGGATCTGGGAGCAGCCAGAGCACATCCTGAAATAATGAGAAACCCATGATTAGTAATGCTGTATCTCCACATTTGAGCACGCATTTATTATTAATCATTCAAAAATAAGTGTGGGAAACATTGCACACATGTTAACAATATAGAAAGTAAAAAGATTAGAAAGTATGTTTGCTGCAGCCTCTGCTGGACGGGAGAATATGCTGGACAGCACCTTCTGCACAGAAGCTGCTGACCTTGACCTTGTGCTTCTTTATGATTCAGATTTCTGTTTAATCTTTTACTCTGAGAAGAAAAAAAAATCCTCTGGCTTGGCTGAGCGTTTTTTTTTTTTTTCCCAGTGAAATCTTTCATGAGTGAGCTGACCACCTGACAACACACCTGGATCCAAAAACGGTCCAAATTTCTCCTGTGAGATTAAAGGAGAGAGAGAGAAAAGGAGAGAGAGGGGAAGAGAGGTAGAGTGCAAAGGAGGCGGTGGGCGGTTGGGGTGGGGGGGCAACCCAAAAAGCAGTGGTACCCTCCCTCCACCCTCCATACTGCATGGCAGTTAATTTAAATTCTGCAAGGAGACAACCCATAAATCACCTCCATTCTGACTAATGGCTTCTGCAACTGAGGGAAAACTCTCGCCTCTCTACCTGGAGACATTCTGCACTGCAAAAAAAAAAAAAAAATACAGGCTACACTTTGGTTTGTGTGTGTGTGTGTGTGTGTGTGTGTGTGTGTGTGTGTACGCTCACTCAAAAAGACAGGTTTTTTTTTTTGAAAGAGTCAGCAGCACGACTAACCCCTTCCACGTGAGCAGCTTTCACTGGAGGCAGAAATCCTCCCGCGTTGGTCCGCAATTAGCCCCCCATAACTGCAACGGTCTGACGTCAGGAGTGTGTGACACGAAACTAACCTTGGACTGGATTCCAAAATCTCACCCTGGGTTAGACACACACACACACACACACACACACACAGCTCACCCAGATCTGTGAGTCATAAAAGCTTTTGTACATTTCTAAGTGGTGGCACCTCGGGGATTTTTTACAAAGTTTGTTTCTAATTATGTCACATCAAATGTTTTTCTTTGTGTCTAAATGTGTGGTTTCATTGTTATTTTAGGACAAGAAAGTTGTGGATTTATTTCCAGCAGGTAAAAAAAAAAAAATGCCAACAGACAAACTTAAAGTCCAGACAAATCGGATTATTTTTAAGTTTAATATCTTTAACTTTTAATAAATAATTAAGATGTTTTTTTAAGCTTTAGATGTTAAAAATTATTTGACCATAAAAATATAATGTACTCAACACTTGAAGCATTTTCAGGGGCATTAAATGCAGTTACTTTTAAAGTGGGGTATTTATCAGGCATATGAGTGTCACAATTAGCCAGCCCATTTAAAAAATTTACTATTAGCTGTTTCTGTTTACTTTGTGGTCATTTATGCACAGACTGATACTTACTTTAAAACTGAAGAAAACTTTTAGGAAAACAAGATTCTCAGGAAAGTTCTGGAGTTAAAAGAGCATCTTTCTAAAATCTTACTGTTTAATTATTGACGTTTATCATTTATTATTATGATATTCATTATAACCAGATATATTTGTCTTTGGAAGGTTTCAGTCTTGCTGAATCTAAAAATAAACATCTTGTGTATGTGTGCTTATGACTGATTTGTAACTTCAAGTAGTAAACGTTTTTCTGAAATTTGCAGCTCAAAATCACATCTCTTTATTGCTGCCCCACCCTGTGCGGGTGTGCGATCCAGTTTGAAAACCTCTGAAAGCAACAAGGATTTGTGTGTGTATGTGTGTGTGTGTTTGTGTGTGTGTGGGCCCTGCATTGTGATGTGAAACCCACGATGTCAGGGGTATCCTGAGCAGGCTGCAGCAGACAGGGTGAACTGGGGACAGTATGTGACTCCTTGCTGAGGGCAAACAGTCGCTTTGTTTGCTTTTTTTTAGTTGGTTCACAGTTTCCTGTCAGCGGTGCCCTTTGCTCCGGGATGAGACATGTTACCTCAGGGTCATGTTTGCTTCTTCATTTCCCCATCATGACCTGTCACTACTAATTTGAGTACAGTGGTGTATGGATACAGAACATGCACTGAAGTCTTACCAAACAAAATTAATCCTGTGAGATGAGGTACATATCCTCTGCACACAAATAGATAAATAATTAGCCTTGTTGTAATACTGCACTAAGACCGTGTGTGTGTGTGTGAGAGAGAGAGAGAGAGAGAGAAAAATGGGGGCAGTGTGTATTTCTCCTCCTTTTCCAGCAATATTAAATATTTACCAAAAAACACAAACTTTTAGATATGATTTATTTATGGCCTTTTGCTCACAAATATGAAGTTCTGTGTTTCTATGTGATTAGCAGCTTTCATTACTGTGTCGTTCACTTTAGAAGGACACCTTCTAGTGGTAACAGACAGGTGTTGTTCAGTTCAAATGTGATAAAAAAAGAGACAATCACTATGAAAAAACACAGCAGATATCACATACAGACACACACACACACACACATACCATGTCCTCAGGCCTACAGATCCATTGAGAGACCAGATAAAGATTAAAAAAAAAGGGTGCTTTTCTGCTCTGTAATCCGTCCCTCTCCGCGGGCATTTGGTCTATACACTCCAGAAGAAACGGGGCTATCACTTGTGCGATGACCTGGAGTAACCAGCCTCAGCCAGCTTCGCCTTTTCTTCCCTCCCGGTAACACGGATGACCTCCAGTTGTGATTGGGGGCCTCTGTTCCCTCCCTGTGGGTCATACATGTGTATTAAAACTCAACGACACGCTTCCCTTCTCCACCCTTCTCTCTAGTCAATTCACTTCCTGCCTCCCATTTCCACACCCCCACACCCCCGGTAGCCCTCCTGAAGTGTGTGGTAGGTTGCTTACACAGCTGCCGTTTTCCACTGGGATCTGACGGAGCTTTAAAGGAGGTCTGAAGCTCTGGGCCACGACCCAGATCACCTGGCTGAGGGAGAGTTCCAGTCCTCTGGACCGCAAGAGTCACGGCTTCCCCTCTTGCTCCTGCGTCCAGCTGTGTGGGACAGATATGAGCCCTTGACTTCAAGGGCCCCACCCATCGTCACCGACATCCAAACGCCCTCGCTGCAGTCTAACAGCTGGGCCATGTGGGACACCCAAATGACTGAAGCGTCTGCAGTGGCTTGCTGCAATGATCCCTTGCACTGCTCACCCGTCCCACTGACTAATAATGACTATGATCAATCATATGTGAGACTTCACTGCAAGAATATCACACGAGATAAGCTCTGAGGTATGAACCCCCACCAGCCAAGCAGGTGTTGAGTTTTTCCATCCCCGTTAAAAAAAAAAAAGAAAAAGAGGAAGGGTCATTCGGACTGTACGCAAAGGCGAGGTCATCATTTGCATACGACTACTACAACCAACCATCATAAAGGCAATTTTTCTTTTTTTCTAAATTTGATCCCATTTGACACGAGCTTTCCTCTTGTGAGTTTTCCTTCTCCTCTCTGAAGCCCCGGCCCCGTAATCCTATCTCATTAGCCCTATGAATGGAAGTCTCTCTGTGTGAATCCATTATGAAGGCTTCCCTGTGGCTCCCTCTCCGTAATCTCTCCAACCCTGTGGGATTAATCACCCACTGAGAACAGAAATCGATCCATTTAATCACTAAAAGATGTGACAAAAAAACGCTATAACTCGGGGATACAGTGGAAAATTATTGGTCAATTGAAATTCATTGGAGAGGAAGGGAAGAGAAATCGAGATGGGGGGAGTAAGACTTATAGAAGCAGGTTCTGTAGCACCTTAATGAGGCAATCACTTTATTTGTTCAGGAAACTAGAAGTGTAGAGAGTAATACACAAAACAATAATTAAGTATAGAAAAAGCCCACACAATGAGTTTGACCAAGACGATCCTGTCATGTATCACAAACAAACAAACCAAAGCTTTCCTGTGTGAGTGCGTCATGTTTATATCCGCTCACTTTGTTTGTGTGTGTGCATGTTCGGTAGAGATGCATGTCTGAGGAATGAGACTCGGGTCCACTGAGAGGCGTTGTAACGTTTAAGGTTTGATGATGCCTCCATGAAACCGTAATGAGAAGGAATGAGGGTCGCCCAGCGACGTTAACCCACTAATAAAATCTGCCTCCCTTTAAAGGGTGTTAGAAAACCACAATTACCCCCCTGACATTTTTTTACTGCATGATTTATGAACTGAATATTGCACCTCCCTCTCAAGCCCTTTTTTTTCTGGCTGTGGAGTAATAAAAGGAAGTTCAGGGGCAGTATTGATCAGCCTAAAAGTAGTCTTTGATTTGCCACAGACCTGCAGGAGAGGAGAGGAAAGGAGAGGAGAGGAGAGGAAAGGAGAGGTTAAGGTAAAGAGAGGAGAGAGAGGAGAGGACATAAAAGGATTGGTGAGGAGTGAAGAGGTGCGAGCATGAGAGGAGAGCAGGGCCTCAGCTATTGATGAGTATTTCTCTCCCACGGCCCTCCTCCCCGCCGCCGCTGGCCGTCTGGACACCCGCCACGTGTGAACAAGCTTTCAGCTCACATCATCTTCTCCACTTCCACCTATAATTGGCCATATGTGTCACCGGCGCCCTGCTGCTGCCGCTGCTGCTGCTGCTGGAGGGGAGGAAAGGGAGATCACAGCTCTGACAAGGTGATTGTTGGATAGCTTCTTGCTTTGACATGTCAGGTGAGCTTTATCTTGGCAATCACTCCTGAGCTTTTGAGCCCTTTCTACCACTTAAATAAGAATTAACCCGTGTAACGACAGTCTGCCTAATTATATCGGCTCTTTAACGTTCTGCCAGTAAAGTTGTTGATAAAACACAGCAGAGCAAAACATGTTGAGGGTTTAAACTTTAAGCACTTGTCCTTAACATGGAGTTTGAACATAATGAGATATTTATACCACCTCAAGAGGGCATTTATTAGCTCTGCTGTGGACAGAAAATGTACAGTAGATCATCAGTAAGCCAACCGCTGAATAAACTGAATATATAATGCCCCAAAGCGGCCCATGGCATGTGGCATTCAATGAGCATTCATTAACCTTTACTGCTACCGCTGCAGATACCTGCATTAAATAAGGCAGTTATGTGCAGAGACAGGTGATCAAATAAATGGTTGTGGATAGAAAAAACTAGCTCAGAATAATCTTAGAAACAGGTGCATTGCAGGCTTTACGTGCGATTAACGTGGCTTAGGTTTTATTGGTAAATATTTGAAATTCGTTGTTGGAAAAATTGGCAGTGAACGCTACATCGACACAAGGGGAAGAGGAGGGGGGAAAGGTCAGAGATTGGATAAGGGTTTGTCCCTCTTTCCTCTTCTAAATGGCAAATGTCACGCAGGCCAACAGAGAGGCCGCCGCACAATGCAGGAGAAGGCTGAGCGAGAGGGGAGGATGGAGTGAGACGGGAGGACGAGGAGGAGGAGGGAAGGATGAAGTTGGATAAGTGGGGAAGACGTGAAATGCTGCTGAGAAGTTTCTGGGCAGATGCTAAGCGTTGAGCAGCGATAGTGATCATGCCAAGCAGAATAGCAAAGCAGCGAGCCCGAGGCAGAGTTGGAAGGCGAAACACATGAAGCAATGACATGCACATACAGAGACGGCTTAATGCGCTTTCCCTGAGGAACACCACCGGTGCCATTTATCCAGAGTGCACATAAACAACATTTATGCCAGTTGCAGTTGTCAAAATTATTGATAATCTGCAATTAACTTTGATACTAAAAGAAATTAATTGTTTTCAGGGGTAAGATTTACACCTTTTGTCTGTTATTTTTGGTTTGCTTGTTTTTGTTTCTCAGGTATAGTTATGAGAAATAATGAAAGTCAGTGATGATTTTGAAAAAAATCACATTGTTTTCTTACATTTCTGCCTTTTTACACAAATTACAACACAGATGAGGATTTGTGGTTGTGCATAATCACATATGACCAAACACTGCTCTGAGTGATGTTTATTCAATAACATAGACAGTTATTTCCTTATTCTCACAGTACTTCTGCTACAATCATAAATTCAGCTCACTTTAATTTTCCGGAGGTTGTGAAAACAAATGCACAAAGCCGTGCAGGAAAGATTACAGGTTCTACATGTCAAAGTAAAAGGAGGAGAACAAACAGTCAGCCAAGTGGGGCATTTGATGGTTTGAGACCGTTTATTTGTGCCATCAATGACCTATAATCACAGAGTGCACAGAGTCCCTTCAGGATGAAGAGGTGTTGTTTTTTTTTATTTTGTGCCATGGCAACAAATTCCTCCTCATCAAACACATCAGAAAGGCTTCTGCTATGAGGGATGTCGTGACGCCATGTTTGTTCTCAGGCGTCTTATCCTTCGCCGCCTCTGTTCTAATGATTATTAACAGATTGGTGCCACACATCGTGACTACCACAAGTTAACAATGTTAATGAGACATTTCGCTGAAGTATATTAAGATTGTATCTTCACCTTCTGACACAGAATGTCAGCGACACAGTGTGTGACGAGCTGGTGTGTACAGTGTATAATTATTGGATGCCGGCATCCTGATGGCTCGTCTATTTGAAGAACATGTCACGTCCTCACAAGACTATCACTTTGTTTTCCTTTCCACTCTTTCTTTTTGTTTCTTTATATTGAAAATATAACACAGTATTTGGGTTTCAAAGCTTTGTAGAGTCTTTTTAAAGATACTTATGGAGCTTTAGGATGTTCACCCCCAATGAGAGCAAGAATTTTTGTACAAAAATGTTTTACCTGTTCATCACAATAACAAAAAAAAGCCCAAAACACTGCTTTTTTAACTCCAGCATCTCTGGAATAATGCATCCCTTCATGGTGACAGTTTGTTGACTGCATGACTCCTGTTTCAGCTCATCGCCTCTTTGTGAGTGAAGAGGAAATTTCTTTTGTTCAAGTCTAAAAAGTCTTTGCTGGTGATGAGACTGGAGACCAACTTCCTCGCATATTAACTCATTTAACTCATACAGTGTAGGCTACCTGCCCATTAATAATCAATACAAATAAGTAAAAGGATAGGATCAGTGTTCAGTATTGCTTGATAATAACAGGTAGTGTGTTTTCCCCATATTTTGATAATGATGATTATGATGATGAGTCTGGTTTGCGAGGCCAGATTCACTGTGCAGCTCTTGAACATGATAAACTACAGCTATTAAGTTTTTCTGACATGAAGATGGAGAATTCACTGTCAGCGTTATGTATTTTTCTGATGGACGGGAGCTGATGTTTTGTTCTTAAAAAAGTTGGATATTTGCCTCTCACTTTCTCAGCACCTGAGCAGGTCCGGCAGGCCTCAGATGTGGAACCAGGCCGAGACGTTGGGGATCGAATGCGGTGGCTTCGCCCTCTTCTGAAGGAATGGCAGAGGAGGACACTGGCGCTGTGTCTGGCCTCATGACTTCAGCGGGGCACATGGGAGCTCTCGAGACAGGCCGCCATCTGGTGACTGCCATTGAATTAGCTCGACACCCTGATCTGAAAGACAGAGGCTTTACAATGTGTGTCTGCCTCACTTTATGTCTATTTGCGTCAATGACTTGGACTCACAAAAATCTGGCGACCGCCACCAGGCCTCCTTCCTCCTTCCAACCCTCCCTGTTCTCACTCCTCATCTCTCTCTATATATCTCAGTCTGGTCTGAAGATAGCCGAGAATCTGCTGTGGGATTATGTACTGTAAGCTGCTAATAATGTTGAAGAGCCTCCTGGGCTCCCACTCCCGAAGCAGCGGTGCAATAAAGCCAGAAGCTGGGAAATACATGGCTCTTTAATGGAAACCGAAGCTTCTGAGCTGTTGTGCTGCTGTGCTATATTTACAGGTAGCCTTTCTGCCTCGTTTTTTTTTGCATCATGCGCCTGTCTGCCTTGCCTACCCGCCCGTCAGCCACCTTAAAGGAGACCTGGCATCTGCTGTTCCCTGTGACTCCCACACCACTGCCACAAACTCGCACTCTTATTGCACAGGCGATGCAGCAAGAGGACTTGTGCGGGCGCAGCCATTGTTATTGCTGTTAAAAGTGACACTTGGTTATGCGTCACTAAAAAGGTGACAAAAAAAGAAAAATTATGAAGTTATTCACAAAATGTGTAAAAAAAAAAAAGGGGGAGGGGAAGAATAGACATTCTCTTCATTGCAGTTTGTTGTTTGTTGTGCTTCGCGCTTCTGCCCAGTTTTCCAACTATTCAAATCTTGCCATTTAGTTTGCGCCATCTGTCTCACACCGATGTCAGAATGAGTATGACACAACAGGGCCACTGTTTTGTTGTCTTGTTCTATTTATTCCTCGATAATGAGAAATCAGCAGAGGGACTGGCATGGTGCTTGCTACCACACATATTCACCCATGAAACTCTTTCTGGGCCATATGGCTTGTCTACAGGGGGGTTCTTGACTCTTCTGACTCTGTGGCACCAGAAGCACTGATCTTCTTCTTCAGAGTTTTGACGTGGATCCACACCGTCATGCATCCTGGTTGAAAGTGAATAACTTTTTTGCAGTGTCTCCACCGGGCACTGTTGTCTCCCTGCAAAGGTTTTTTACAGTAATTGACAGGTGGCTTCATTGTCAAAAAAAGCAGCAGCAGCAGCAAATTTTTGGAAAGAAAACGTCCTGGACTGGTGATGGCGACCATGGGGAGACATGCTGTGGGATTTAAGCTGTCATAATAGTCCTTCCTCTTTGTGGGACACTTTGTCCATATGCGGTAATCCCGACTTTAGCCTTGTGTGTGTTCAGTGTGTCATGTCTCCAAAAGAGGAGACAGCACCGTGTGACTAATTACACACTCTTGGAATGTTTGAAGGGGCGCAGATTGAGGATGGCATGCATGCAATGTTTAATTCAACATCCCGGCATGAAGACTTTTAAATCTAGTGTCGGCACAGCTCTGCAGCAGCAGGCTCTGGCACCAAAAAATTTACTTGTAATCCCCAGTGTTGCAAACAATGATGCACACTCTCTCCGCCAGTGCAGTACTTCAGTGTGAATGTGTCGTGGACGAAGCAATGCACGCTGACAGATAATGTCGTTATTGCACATTTTTATTTTAATTAAAAATTCAATAAGCAAAAGTCAATAACACAGTTTGTTGCACAGCAGCAATGAAATCAGACCAGTCAGGTGATGCATCTCTGTGAATGATCTCGCCCACTTGAGTCTTTTTGTTTGGGGTTAAAATTCATCCATGACACCCAAGGGTGAGAGAGGTTTGTAAATGAGAACGACATCATTACTCAAAGCTTTTGTCATGCTTGCTGCATCTATTCCCTGCATGCTTTCTCTGCTCTCCATCCCTCAGTTTATCGTCTTGAACAGAGATCTTTTATTCCCAGTGAGTTACTACTGCTGCTCATTCTCAACCAAAGCAATTTCCCAATTCGATAAATCAGTCAACTCCAGTCTGCTCTTTTAACAGTTTCTCTGTCTTTATCAAAGTCATGACATGTTAAAACATGCCTCCAGGAATCAATGACCGTGCAATGAACACAGTTTTCTTTCATCCCCAATGTGCTATAAGTTAAAAGAAGATTTTAAACTCTGGAACAATGAGTCGTTGTGTTTGATTGTGATTACATTTGAGTTCTTTAAACATTTTTTTTCATTACTGCAGGAAACTTTAGGCAGGAAAAGCCGGAAAGAAGGTAGCCTTTTTTTAAGCCTTTGCTAACCTTAAAGTCCTTTTGGAGACCCAATAATCACCAAAAGCTCCGCAGGTTCCTGGTGAACAGCTCTCTGATTTAACAACTCAGCTTAGACCAGAAAAAAACAGGCTGTTGTAACCAGCCTTGATTGTATTTCAGCACCCGAAAATATGCCAGCTTTGCTCAAAGCAGGGCCAGATTTGAATAGTAGCTGTTACAATAAAACAACTTTATTTCTGCAACCTCGAGCCAATAAAGGACAGCAGAGAGAAAAAATTAAGGAATATTGAATGAGATGAGAGAGGCCAAAAAATGTACTGCTTTGAATCAATGGAAAACATCGATACGGCCATATTGCCAGACACAAAGTGAGCAAAGCATTGCCATTTTTTCACAACAAAATACCCAGATGGGCTAACACAGTGCCATCAGAATATATTTTTGTTAATTGATTACTACATGAAAAACACACTTTCAACATTTACATCAGCTTTTGTTGTGAACAAAAATGTCTCATTTCCTCTAGATTGTGTTTTATATACAAAATAGAGCTTTTATCTCTGATTTAATCCCATTCTTCATTTTACCACTGATTCTATATATAACTGCTCCATGCAAAGAAATGCATTTATCCACATAGCTACATGAGAATTTAAATTTTAGCAGCATCACTCTAACACAGCCAGACATGCAGAGGAACAAAAACAGAGCAATATGCATAGATAATCTGATCTTCCATTGTTGCGGTATGAAGGAGGGGAAAAGAAAACACTGGTTGTTTTTATCTAAACAAACATTCATTTCACTCCCTCACATCTGGAAGAGTCCAAATCGCAGCAGGAAGCCACCTCAAGCACAGACATGCTGGGCACCATGGCCCGGCAAGACCAATACCATCACAAACAAAGAGTGAGACCCCATGGAGCCCACATGTGGAGAGAAGGTCACAGAGCGAGCCGAACGGGCCAACATAAACAGCATCATCCATCCTGTCTCAGACCACGTCGTGTAGAGACGCTCCCCTGGTTCAGAGTCTCAGCGTCCCCCCGGTTGCTCCGTGCCTGTCGGGGCGTATTACTGTCATCCCGGCACTGTGTGGCCTTACGCTCACCCTAATGAAAATGTATGGAGACATTTAGGTAACATGAAATCTATTATTCAAACAAGGCTTGAGTGCTCGCATCCCTATCTCTTCCATACTCATAAGTGGTGTTTTTTTCTGAATTTGATATGTTAATCCTGATTATCTCTGATGTACTTCAGGGCAGCTGCTTGGATTACGACCCTACTCAGACATGTCTGGAGGCTTGATGACCTCAAGAATAGCTCAGCAGCCTCAAGTACAGATGAAGACTTGAGCTGTTGACATTGAATCATTGCAGTCTTGAATCAAATCTGTTGAACTTTGATTCTTTTAAACAACAGATACCTTTTTTCCTTACAGTAAAGTACAATTCCAAGGTTTCATTTTCATGAATAGCCTCAATGTCTCTCAATATGAAAAAAAAGTATAGCAGATGGCTAAAAAGACTGTGATATTGAGGAACCTCTGCTGCCATGTCTGTGCAGCTGGAGCCAGTCAGAATTTGTTGCAGATTCAGAGAGGAATACAGGAATTCAGGAATACACGCCAAAATAGCTGAATTTATCCTGAACTGATCCGAAATGCAAAAATGAACTGATTTCAACCACAGCGCCAAATTTAATTCAAAAAAGTAAATGAACAAAATAAACTAAAAGTGAGGAATAGAGGCAGTTGATGAGCTAACAGCAGAACAACATCATTTTCTGTGTCTATGAAAACCATCACGCATCGTAATTGAAAAACAAATCTGTCATGGCGTGACAAGGCTATAGTTGAGGTTTGGTTAGATTTAGAAACGGGTGATGGTTTGTCTTAAAATGAACACTCTGTTGTCATGGTTACAATATTAAACACATGGTTAATAAGGTTAGAAAATGACTGTGGACGTGCCTTAAAAATCAGAGTGGATCATCAGTTGGAAACGGAAGATGAACAGCAATCTCTTGCATTAAAGTCTGATGGGGTTTTTTGGACCTCATGATGCCCTTTGACCCCTGTAAGAATGACTTGCCTACCTGTAAAAATTCCTACTACTGCCACTAGAGGGCTTTGTCGCTTGAGCATGTTCAATGAGCTCATTCAAGCCCTGAAGATTCTCTTAGTACGAGACATTTAAAAGTATTCATACAGAAAATGAAGGTTTCAGAATCCAGACCTGGTTCTGGACTCCCTGAAATAACTCGTCCCACTTTTCACCCTTAGTGTGCACATTTTCAGTTTTGCACCTCACTCATGTGGTATTCCTTCCCTGTACTGTAAGAAATTGCTATGTGAGCATATCGGCATGTGGGCAAATGTGTGTGTTTTATTTGATTCAGCACCGAGCACATCTAAGCTGGTGCTTGGGAGACATCAAAGGTGTTGTGGGTTCATGCTCAACCCACATTCACTCCTGAAAAATCTCAACGCATCATGTTGCAGGGGGTGCAAAGACTCGACCAGGTGCCAGTTTGTTATTTCATCAAAAGAAGTTAAACTCCGAGGTCAGTCGTGTTCTTATTGTTAAATGCAAATGTGAAAAAAAAAAGAGGCTCCCCTCATTCTACGTCGCAGGTGCATAACAAAGCGTCAGGATCCTGCAGTCTGACAGCGAAGAGATGAATATCCCACTCAAACATAAACCATGCTGATGTGTGAATGTACACCCAATCAGCCGCCCCTTCTTTTCTCTCGAGCCATGTGAGACAGGTGCTGCTGTGTGCCGTGTAGTGGGACTGAGTGGCATTTTAAACCCAACTCACCATTCTTACCTGCACCTGCATTGTGTCTCCAGAGCAACTGCTTTCCCATTTAGCGCCTGACAATATCCAAGCTTTCTATTCATTTCCCGTCTTTCAGGCAGGAGGAAATGAATCACAGGGCTGTCAAGGAGAGGCACAGGAGCAATAACAGGAATGTGAGGGGAAAAGAAACTTTGATATGTGAGGTTTACTCACTCTTTATTCCTTACGGACCCTTGGGGTATGTTATGGGACATCACACTGCTAGACTCCGGCTGCTAAAGCTAACAGACCTGCAGGTGTAATTTCATCTGCCCATCTTTTTTTCTTCCCTGCCTCCACCTGCCTCCCACTTTTTTTTCTCTCACTTTCTGTTTTTGGCATTCTCTGCCTCTCTTTTTCTTTCACACAGCCTGCCTGACTGTCTGTCCTGTGTCACATTCATTTAAATCGCAGACATCATTCTGTTGATTCTCAATTCAGGCTTTCGAAGAAAATACTATCAGACAAAAATTACCTCACTGATCAAAACACCATTACCTCTGCAGATCTGAAAAGACAAACAGGTCTATGGACACATCAGGAGTACTAAATACTATTAATGTGCTGGTACATTCACATTCACATGTTGTTTTGTCTTGCCCTCTCCTCTCAAGCCTACAGTATGAGGCTGCATAATCAACTGAATATTAATCGTGATCATGATTTTGGCCTCCCATAATTAAATGAACATAAAAAGACTGCAGTGATTGCATTTAAAATGCATGCTCCGCTCATGAAATAACCTGCTGCATGTCAAATGTAATGCTTCCTTAGCTCACAACCAGCCACCAGGGGGCGACCAAGATGTTTTGGCAACAATTTTGGAGTCACGCTATCAGGCACGCATCCTGCAGCAGTTGTCTGAATTTTTTAGTCAAAAGTTTTGTGTAATTTGGTTTAAATTTGCGTCTTAGTGATGTACTGTGAATAAGGACCAGTCGTCTTTTGATGCAAAGATTCGTTTATTAGCAGGAATGTAGAAGTGTAGCAGTGCTCCGCTTGTTGCATTCCTACAACGTGGGAAAGTGTTGTAGAAATACTTTGTGCCTCAAATTACGATCAATATTGTGATCTCGACATTGATCATAATTATCCATAATTATCTAACCAGACATAATGATCCAGCCTTACTGCATTGTGAAGAGGAATACAGACCAGTTCTACACAACAAAAAACAAAAATGTTGAATGAATGGAAATTAGGATGAACTATGTTTTCAAAGAAAATAGGAAACCAATTGTGAAATTATTGTAAATTTTGACCTGTTGGTGCGACTAGATTAGAAATCCGAGAATTATGGAGATTTTTCCTCTTGGAACCATGACTGCACCAAATTTCATGGCAATCCATGAAATAGTTTTTTGCAATATTTCACTCTGTGTTTAAGCCTGTCTGCTGAAAGGCTGACTGACTGACAGAGCAACATTGCTTCTGTGGCTTAAAAAGAGTGCATGGACAAAAGGGTGGAAGGTGGAAGAAGTTAAAAAACTGCAGTGCACAATTGTGATTAATTAGCTGCCCATCACCAGGCTGAAGATAGTAGCAACACACAGATTGCCTATTAGACCTGAATAGCAAAGATGGAGCTGGAGCCAAGTAAGGTGTCTTAGACTGATGGCAGAGGACAATTCACACCAATGTATCTCTGTTGTCAAACACGGGCCAGAGAACGGTCTGCAGCGTCGTATGCTCCTCCAGCACGACCATGCAGCTCAGGAAAGGCACAGAATGGATCCCTCTAACATGTACATTTGGTCTTAATGCCTTATTTACTGTACATGCATGTAAAAAAATCAGTAATGGACTTTTTCAAGAGAAAAGAGATCAACTATTTTACAAACTGATACTGAAATGTAATATATATTTTAATCAATTCCTCCTTTTTATACCTGAATCCCCCTTTTTTGTCAGTGCCACCTTCTCTGCCTCTATGAACCAGCTTCTTCTGGCTGCTGCACATTTTTCAGACCTGTTTTTCTGATATTACTGCATGGAACAGGCTCGTCTTGTCACCCTTCTCTCTGTGTATAAATATTGCAGTAGAACTGCCACATGTTTCCTTGTATGCAGCTTGAACACAGTAAAGCACGTACATACAAGATGCTTACTTCTCAGCAAATGACATCAGAGTCAGTAAACTGATACATACATAAAAAAAATAACATAGTGAAGTAGGAAATATAGTTGGTAAATGTACTGGTTTAGAATTATGGTGAGGTTTATTTTAGATGCACTAAGGATGTATAATTTCTAAATGTAATATCTATTTCTTTCCCCACTATTCTGTTCCTCGTTATTCTACACAATCTACAGATCTACAACATGTCTACAGCACAGTGGCACCACCTCGCACATTGTTCTCGCTCTCCTATGACAACGTGTTGGTGTGAGTTTTATTATGGAGCCTGGATCTTCACTTTCTCAAGCTCTCACCTCTGAGAGGAAACTGATATTTTCAGTCTGCCATCTGCACAGGTGCCAAAACAGCCTAGGAGATCTACTCCGTGTCTATGGATCAATCTGAGATTATTCCCCTGGTTCCTTTGGCTCAAAAGATGGCTCATCATACACACACAAGCACGCAAATACACACACGTGCGCAAACACTTAATGATTTTTCTGAAGTGAACAAAACAATTAAGTAAAGCCTGCAGCATCAAAGTCTTTCAGTTAAAGCTCAGAAGCCTGTGGGGATGTGTAGTGGAGAAGAGGACAATCAAAGAAATCAAAAGGTAAGTGAGTAAAAAGCCACTGCATATTTATTCTCTAGCCTTAGGCATTTGTGTGGAGGTTACCGCGAAAGGATTTCCTCATGGTTTTTGTTGAACACTTTTGTTTTCCGGCAAAAAAATTTATGAATAGAGGCTAAAAGCCAGTGGAACTTATCATTTTCAGTCATCGGTGAAAGTAACGTCAGGCACAGTTTATTCACCCAAAAGTTTTTAAGGCTTCACATGAAAAAAAAAACATTTCAAGATTACCTAGCTTCCATGTGGTTGAAAAACACTAAGATGTGAGTAATGGTGAGGTGTTTGCAACACGGACCCTTTTCGTAGCACTGATGTTGGGGACATGTTGTAAAGTTCACATATGGAAAAGCTTTTATTGAGTCACCAGCCAAAAACCATGATAAATAATTTTAGACTAACATCGTCATTGGGTTGAAGGGCTAAAACAAGCAGAATTGAGTGCCACTGTATGCCAGATACATCAAGTCCTTACTGGTTTTGTGGTAGATTTACTCAATATTACTTTCATCACCTGCTCATGTTCCTTTGATACGAACACATGTGAGCAAAAGTCACAATGCACCAATTTCCAGTCTGATTGTGTCCAGCATTTATCAAAATTAGCATCTCTGATTAATATGAGAAGAGATTAATATAAAAAAAGTCATAATTTTTGACCTGATTCTCAATTCCTAGATGGAAAGACATGACTTTGAAGGAATTGGAAAAGTTTACATGTCAAACAAGAAAATTACAGTGGTTTGGAGTTGCATAGAAATACAAAATTCTGTTGCTAGCTAATATTGGCTCTTTGCTGTTAAATATTACAGTTAAAAAATCCTTACAATATCAACTAATTTCTATGTAACCATTAAACAGAAAAACGGGCATGAAACTAAATGTGCTGTATTTCTTCAGTTTCAGAGTGTCTTCTGTCATCTATAGCTAATCGATCACTTACACCAACAGCTATGGCTGCTTCTCTCTTTCTCCTCAACACTGTTTGCCCTATTTTTTTCCATTTGGAAACACCTGACTGCAAATTGTTGCAGTGATGCTCGAGTGAAAAACGAGTGGAGTTTCAGGGAGGTAGAGAAGCACAGCCAGTGTTCTGGACTGGTGCCTCACCATGTCCGCGACAGCTTTATCCTGCAGGTAAACAAAGAAATGCACACAAACAAAAAATGAGCTCAGAGCCATCACCGAGCCACTGGCTGAAAATATTAAAGTAATACATACCAAGTTTGAACCACATATCCACCAATTAATATGCATAACTATATCAAAACTATGATTTTTCTGTCTCAGCCATCTGTCTACTTGCTAAGTTAACTCCGGAGTGTTTCTGGGCATTGCTGTCATTTGTTGATGACTAAGGAAGTGATCGCACCACCAAGGACATCAAGAATGAAGAAGAAATCCATCAGTTCTTAAGGGTGAATTCATTTTTTTTAATTTTACTTAAAAAATCCTGATAATTAATACTTTCTTGGTGCAGTAACAAGAAAATAATGAAAAAAAATCAATTTAAGAGAATCCCACAGATACATGCTTTGATGGAAAAAGATGTGAGCTGGAATTGACATGATTCATTGCACTCATCACTTTTGGGAAATAAAAGTTTATGTACAACATATTGATTATACTCGAGATGAATCTGAGGGCCAACAGTGGCCCAAATCTTGCCTGAGAGCTGCTAAATGCAGCTGATTCTCTAAATCAGTCTGCATCACCAAAGTCCCTCCAGCAATAAAACTGGATTGAAGTGACAGTGACACTTAAAGACTGCTGCATTTTAATTTCTTGGACTGATTCCTATTGTGCATATTTGAGTTCACATATATTAAATAGAGAGCAAAAGGCTTATGTACCTGCATGCTCACCAAAGAATCTCCCAAAAAACTACAGAAACAGACAAAAGGTATACAAATAAGCTGATTTCCACAGATTCAATGCAGTGTACCCAGCAAAAATGTTCAGACATCTATTTGTCATACTTAATAGTAGCGGCAGAAAACCCAATATAGTCTGAGACAATACAATAAAACAGAAATAAGGCAGGTTACAGCAACACCATTGTAATGAAATATCCGTCTGAGCTCAGATTTGGAAGACGATCTGTTTATTAATTTTTCTTTGGCTTCTGCTCTTATGTGAGATATTTTATTCTGGACAATTTACAAATTTAGCAAAACTGTCTCATTTTTAAAACAAATGAAACACATGCTTGATAAACCCATCACATTAAATAATAACTTGTTCTTGCTCTAATTATGCTTTTATAGCGCCGCACATTTGTTTGATGAGTCACGTTTGCTTTTTGCCAGCACTTCTTGGACCGTTCGTCCGTATTTGCAACCTCTGCCTCTGTTAAAAAATATTTTTCTGCTTTTCTCTGCCCATATGGAAATTGATTTCTGTTACCAACAGGAAGTGGGACAGCGTGCTTGGATCTAAAGCATGAAATGCTCAAGAGCCATCTGATTATCTCTGACTGAGAAACAATAATGGATCAGGGGTCCTGATTGGTTATAGTTTTGCTACTATTTGTCCATTAACTCAATAAACAGAGATGATTCTGATTTTATACAACAACTTACGTTCTTTGTATGTCAAGTGAGAAGCAAAGGAGGTCGTTTTTATCTCTGTTAATTACACATGAAGAAGCTTCCTGTTGCTCACTGTGTGTCAGGTTAAAGGTCAAACTTAATAAAAACTCCTCGTGTGCACCACGGACGGCTAGAAAGAGTTGTGACGAATGTGTTTCAAGTGTGTTTAAAGAAAGAACGCATGCTCAGTGTCTCCCTTTAAATATCAGTCCGGCTGATTATCTCTGCAGCAGATGTAAAAGAGGTTTGCAGACAGAGAACAGAGCTTCTCTCATGTAGCTTGTCTCCTCCTCGTTGCTTAGCTTTCATTGTAATGAGGATGTTTTCAACCAGCAGTTTTCTACACACACTCTCTGCAGTCCAGAGTTGTGCAGTTTCATGCGAGGGGGACCTGACAGTTTAGAGTGTCAGCATCGATGCCACCTTTAAACCGTACCATTTGCTTCACAGGTCATTAGCAAGACTGTGCCTTTAACCTCAAGGCTGCTGGTTGTCTAAACTGTTCCAGTCAATACTGTGGGTGTGCCTGGGAATTTGCCAATATAATGGATCAATGTTGTTGGCCTGCACTTCTTTCCTGAGGCTTTATCAGATTAATTTAAACTAATGTTCTGGATAGTTCATCAAAATGGTACATTTAAAGTGCAATTGTTACACCATCAATTACCACTACTTTAAATACTGTAATAGCCAGTATCTATGTATTTTTTTAACCAAACCTAAACATCATCTCATTCTTGATTGATTATGAGAATGATTTTATCAAGATAAACAAGGTGTTTTATGTCTGATGACTTGTGGTTTTACTTTGAGTAATGTTTCAGGTTTTTGACTCTGACTGCGCAAGCAACACTTCCTGTAAAGCTATGGATGCTCTAGATCGATAGCTTGACCACAAAAAGCCATTACTGCATCAGCAACCCCCCCCCACCCTCACCCCCCAACCCCCACCCCCACCTGTGGCCAGAGATGTACCAGGTTAACCCGAGTTCAGTTTTAGATGGAAGAGGTGATTCCTGTTTTTGGTTTGAGGGACTCAAATGTCACTGTGACTCTGAACTATAAAAAATAAAATGAATGGATGAGAAACGGTCCTAATTTCACAATCAAACACATCAGCTAATGAAAAAAAACTTCCATCTGGCTGCGAAGTCTGTGCCTCACTCTCTCAGTGACAAATGACCTTGACACAGAAGCGGCTGTAAGTACAGAAAGACCTCCTCACTTCATCAAAGACACAAAAGAGAAAGGGTTAAGAGAAAGAAAATAACCATGGAAACAGAGAGAAAAAAAAGCCATCCATTGCTTTGTGCCCTTTTAAACTGTCAAGTAATGATTTAGGATGAGGTGGGGTGTGGGGGAGCACTCCCTTACAGCTAGGCCCCATCACCTCGGAGAGAGGCAAAATAAGACAGCAGGGAAGGCGCAGAGGAGGGGAAGAGGCGAGAGTGTGGGAACATAAGGGGGGAAGAAAAAAAAATCCATATCCATGCCTGGATGCGTCTGTCCAGCCCATCACTCCGAATTCATCGTCAGTCAAAAGCAAAATGTCACACCTCTCATCTGTTCACCCAGAGCCGCGGACTTTTAATTGCATTGGTAGAGCATAGTTTTGTGGGAGCGAGGCCGCGGCGGGGGAGGGGAGAGAGGTTTTAGAGGGGAGCAGGAGGGCCAGGTGAGAGGTGATGGCACCCAACAATAAGACAAGAAAGCAATAAATCTGATAAATGATGCCAAGACACACAGATACTAAGACTCCACCACCACCACCACCGCCTCTTCTCCCCTCACAGCAGCCCTCCTCTCAGGCACACCTCTCTCCAGTACCAGCTGCACCTCAAACCCACACCCACTCCCCCCCCCCGACACCTACCATCCCTCCATCTCCTCTCGAGAGGACTGGGCGGCTCTTATTGAGCATTCGTCTGTTTACAGATCAACGCTTCCCATCGGGTTTTGGATCAATGGGATTATATTTCTTATAAAGCGGAGCAGAGGACGGGGGGGGGGGGGGGGGCATGAAGGGCGGCAC
>JAPZDY010000009.1:5981718-5995738 GCA_029783645.1 Ctenochaetus hawaiiensis
CGCCACAGGGTTGTGGGTGTGTGAGTGAAAGGCGGAGGGTCGAGCCGTCACAGAGGCTGCACGTTGGCTGTTGGAGGATGTAATGAGAGAGTGACAATTTGGGGAAAAACAGGGGATCGAGGGGTAAGTGTGTGTGTGTGTGTGTGTGTGTGTGTGTGTGTGTTGGAGGGGGGGTTAAACAGAGAGAAGAAAAGCCAATGCCTACAGATAGGATGTTGGGTGGGGAGCTTATTGATCTCCTGTCCATCTTTTCTTCAGAAGATCAGTGGCAAACAGAGGCCCTGGTGTTTATGTGAGGATGAGTTTGGTCAGTCTTGGGATATGGAAATGTACCGCAAGCTGTGCAATATAACTGCAGCATGTTTGCATGCATGTCCCCAAAATGTCTTTTGCAAAATAACATGGTCACAGAGGTCAAAAGTCAAGATGTTTTTTCAGAAAACATAGCGAGCTGTTAGAGGACAGGAAAAGCATTAAGTATTCACGTTTGTAAATTAGCAGAATTGTGGCAGAATGAACCAACAATGAGGATAACAGATTTGTTTTCATTTCAGTCTCTTGACATGCTGTTGAGGAAATAAAAAAAAAAAAAAAAACACACTTGGTGTCTCCCAGTGGAATTTTCTGTTTGTGTTTGAAATCAGAATCTCTTTGTGCTGCACGTCATGTGTATGTTTTTCTGTGTGCTCGTGTGAACCGCTCTCCAACTGCGACTTGTGCTTACATGCATCCAGTGTGTGAGTGCATGTACACAAAGCGTGCTCTCCAATAATTATAAATCAAGCTAAATTGTCCGTCTCCGATTTAAATAGATCACTGATACAAGGGTCGATGTAAGGGATTGCATGACAAAAAAAAAAAGATGGAAAGTGCCTACTTGAACACTGAATGATGAATATATTTGCATATTTTGAACGATCAAATGCCGTAGCTTCAAAAGTTAAAGATTATACAAGTGCTATTTCGGAAAAAAACATATTTAATTCACATTGAGCTGGGAGATGGAGAAAGATAAAGAGAGACAATGAAAGAGAGAGTCCTTAATTAGTAGCAGCTCTCCAGAAGAGCCTTCGAACCAGTTTAGTTGTTGGCTGGGTTTTAGTCATTTTGATGTGTATTGTCTAAATCTCCATCTGAGCTGTGTTTTCACTTCCTCGTCCCCATGAGGTGACACAAATGTATTCCTATTGCACGCTGGGCTATTGATTGTTCTTAGGTGAGGGAATTAAGCCGCGCTGAGCACAAATCATCTTTGAAGAAGGCGTTTATTCCCATTCTCACCTTCAGTGCAACACCCTGGATGCCTTTTATCGTGCGGTAATTTAAGCGGGTGGATGCACTGGCATGCTCTGTCAACCTAAAGCCCCCCATCTTCAGTCCTCGCCCTCTTGAAAACACACACCAGCCTACAAAAACATACACACTTGCGGCCACGCATGCATGCCCAGACACTCAGGCACTCACAGATTAATGTCAAGGACTTTCCCATTTAGAATCCTTAAACATTATACATGCAGATTAAAAGCACATTCCTCCATGCACCTCCTCTGCTGTGGGATACTCTGCAGGCTTGTCCCTTTTATTTCCTCCCCTCTTCAAAGTGGCACCAAATGTAATCCTCCTTAATGGATGTGTAATATTTACACTTATACCATAATCGCTTAAACATTCATTTGCGGGGCCATATTTGGTTGTTCGTGGCCCTGACAGCCTATTCATCAAAAACTAAATGTGCAGAACCTCGCGCCCCCTGCTGCAATCAATCAATATGCTCCTCTCCCAGCTACCATCAGTGGAGATACGTCTCAGGCCAAAATTAATCACTGTGAAGTTTGCATAATGTCTCTCCGCTCGTCCCCCCCACCCCCTCCACCCACCCCCCCAACCATTACCCCACGTTTGAGAACCTTTACCTTTGAAGACCATTTTGATGACTGAAGGGATTAATCAGAATCTCCCATTCTCAAGGCTGATGAAACTGTAAGTCTTTATGCAGTGATAATATGATGTATGAAAAGGGGATATTTGATGATTGGATCTCTAGCTTAACTGATTGTCTGAAATTCTACATTTCTTCTTTTGAGAAACTGGCCATGCATCATGAGATCCCCGAGTGATGCTGCCTTGAACCAGGAAAACCTGTCTGTCTGTCTAAGACTGAAGGGTTTCATCACAAAATCTGAAGTGTTCATCTTGTGGAACTGAGATATAAAGGAAGCATCCAACTCTGATGACCATGAATTTCTCCTCTTCCTGTTATCTGTTCAAATTTAATGAAATCTGCTGAAAAGGAAGATTAACATTGAAAATATGCAGCTAATAACAGTGTAGTGTCGGTAAATATGCAAGTACACAAATAATATGATCTTTCTGATTACTTGTTTTGCATACAGTTGACCAGCTGTAAAAATGAAAGAAGTTAAAACTTGAAAATGTCCAGTTGCAGACATACTGCACTGCATTGTTGGGCTAATTTCATCCTCCAAACTTTAATATTTGGCTTTCGGGAACTTTCTTTTCCCCATAAATCTACAACAGAGAAACACCTAAATGCAAGGCCTGAATAAATGACAATTAATACGACCTCATACTCACCACATGAGTATTCTTCGCTTCAATCTACATAATATAATAACAAATTAAACAAAATAAAATAAACAATATGGCTTTTTTAAAGGAAACAAGTACAAAATCTACCACAGTCTGATTCGACAGCTCTTGTCTGTTTGACCACAACAGATTTGACTGTTTTAAAGACGAACACAGCAGACAGCAGTGCAAATCAAGACATATGTTCTAATACATATGTTAGGAAAAATAAGCTGCTATGAGTCTGTAAGGTCAAACTTAATAGGTTTAATTATATCAGACTACTGTTTAATTCTAAAAATAAATAAATTATATCAGAAACCTTCAGGCCTGGAATAAGTTTGCTCTTCAGCAAAGAGACTGAAAATCAGACTTATAGTTGAAACTAACTGTTGACTTGTGCTCGGCTGCATATGTATTAATAGTAACACTTAACATCTCCATAGAAAGCAATGATTTATAACACACTGTAGGCCTTTTTATTAGCACATCAGCTCTGTCAAAACTATAACTCCTCTTGTAGGCACCTTTAATAAGAAGCTGGAGTTTGAACAAATAATAAATGATGACAACATGAAACGTGTAAATGTTGAATCATACTCAACATAATTAAACACTTAAAATATCCTGCATGGAATTAATAACTATAATTTAATATAGAATTCTAATTGAATTATTAATTGCTGGTATCTTCAGTGAATAATGGGTGGAATAAGCATTAAGTTTTACTATGTAATATTTTATCCATTGCATTTTTCTTTCAAGATATATATCAGTTCATATTCCAACATCACTTATGAGATAACTTTATCTGAAATGTGTCACCTATTAATCTACCAATTTCCTTATCATCTGAAACAGTATCACTAAATATAACACATTCTAAGAGTAAATGTATAATTGGAGATTTTAAAAACAAAGACACAGCTTAATAAAAGGGCATTTTTAAAACAAACAACTTGCCCTTTTCATTTGTTCCTATCAGGTACATGTAAAGTGTGTGTCTACTGTAGTTTGTGTTTACAAAAATGACACTTTATGTAAATAATGTGAACATAGTGTCAGTAAACAGAATTCTGAACAAGTCTTGCTGTTACACATCTACATCATGTTCTTTTCATGTTCATGTAATGTGAACAAAAAACTGTATAAAAATAGAAAATAAAGGAAAAAGATCGCAAACACTACACTAAATTGCATTTTGCAACATGGATGAAATACATAAGATGGCGATTTGGGAGACACACTGTGTCATAAAATATTGATCTTAAAAATGACTATTAAGAAGCACTGCATCAGAAAAATTTGTAATCAGATAAAGCAGCAGAGATAAGAGAATTAAGAAGAACCAGAAGTGCGTGTGAGATAGAAAGATATCACTAATGTTCCACATTATTAGAGCTGCAAAGTGACTGATGTTTCACTCCTGAAAAAAAAAGGCTCTAAATGAAAATCATGAGGTGTTGGTGTTTAATTAAAATAAGCCTATTACATGTTTTGTCTCCAGACAGAGATGTGAGAATCAGTGTATGCCGTGTTTTGATACTCACATAGGTTCAGAAGCACAAAGTCATATGAATCTAAAATCGGTCTCGCACATCTGTTTCAGTTAGCGCCAGAGGAGCAATTTACGATCATGGTTGTTTTCACAAGTCCTAAGTGGCCAATTCTACATCCCAGAGCTCCATAATGTCGATTTCACATTTGGTGGTGAAAGAGTGATTCTGGGAAAAGGTCGAAACTAAATCAGACATCAAGCATTGGATGACAAGGTTTGACTGTGAGTCTGATAAACGATGCAAGCATCCACATGAAAAACAGGAATAGGGTAATATATATATATATTGGAGGCTTTTCTGTCATTATAACAACAATTTCTGGTTGTTTAAGTCAATATGATCTACTTCTGTAAAATATGAGAGCTCTCACTTACACTGCCTGCTATCAAGGATTTGCAGAATTCATGTAGGTTAGTGTGAAAATGCACATACAATGTGTTTGTGATTCATTATTTAATATTTGCAAAATGAATGCTCTAATAAAATCCACAGCTTTAAACTGTGAGTATGCAAATTTACATAATGAGAATGGTGGAATATTTGATAGAAACTGAGTTAATCTGTTAAGAACCTGTGTGAGTGCAAATGATCACCTTTGGGTATTAAAATATTGATGTTCTTAAATCCACCTTTTGTCAGTGTTATATTAGATACAGATAATATTTGATTGCTCTGTTACAAATGAATGGTTGAAATCATCCTGTTTTTTTGTGGTTTGGTCTTTGTGCTGTAAATCAATCATGACATATTTGACAATTGCACCTGATCTGAGGACAAATATCATAAACCAGATTAGAAAGCCTGACACAGACTCATATTTCAGCACATATTATTATCTTCGATCAAAATTATTCGTGAATGGTTCGCTGATGTGCTCATAGCAACAGCTGCTCCGTCTTCCACATCCCTACTCGTCTGCTTCTACCGAGTGATTCATTTGACTGTTTACTAACATCCACTGCTGTGTTAGACCTGCTTTTCCACACCTGCCCACCAGATGTCGCCAGTCTGTCACCTGACATCATCTGCCTGCACATCTGCCTCTCATTTCCCAAAAGGCTACATAAATATTAATCAAGTTGACTGAACTAAGATGTATTCAAATGGATCTGCAAAAACTAATGTTCCTTTGTTTATAAGCATTGCAGCTGATTTAAACTGCTGCACATGATCACATGACTTCTCCATTAATTGCCACAATGGTAAGCTTAAGTTACACAGTGTCTTGAAAATACATCAGTTTGGGTGCTGAGATCTTATGGTTGCAGCCATCTTTGGAGTAAAAGCTTGATTGTTGTAATACTCCTGCCAACAACACTTCCTTTATTTCTTACTATGAATGTCCCTGGAGGGGGTAGTAAGGTTTGATTGTGTGAAACCTAAGATATTGAACACTACAAACACTGCACTACAAACATGAACAGGAAAATACTTGCCAGATTTGATGAACTGTCTGTCAGTTACAGTCTATCTATCACAAGCTAACTTCAACTGATCAGATCAACGAGCCATAAGACTTGCAAGAGATCGAAACTCTCATGGAAACCAGAGGGAGGAGAAAAATGAAAACACCTTTTCCACGGAAGAGCTCCCATTGTTGCTTTTGAACAGTGTCGCTGCCAAACACGCCGTAACCACAAACAACTGCAGTTCTGCCTCTCACAAGTTGAAGCCTGGCAGGATGGGCTCTTACATTGCATAACCTTGTGTGATCTCATATAATCTTGTCATCTCACAGATCCAACTGCCTGGCAAGCAATCCAAGATGTGCTTTTTTTTTCATTCCTTAAATCAAAGTCTGTTGGAGTTCAACTTTGGAGAAACTTGACACACAAATACCCAAATAAGCTGCCTTGAAAGTGCTGACCTTCGGGGCAACAGAGAGCTGCAGAGTCCAAAGTGGAGAACACACTCTTAGCTTATTAGCTCGTGTTGCAGCACAACCTCCTCTCTTGGAGTAAAATCACACCAGAGCTATGGCTTACAGATAATTATCAGACAGGATGGTGTTCGATAATACTATACAAATATATCTTTTTGAATAAACTGTGGCTTTATTGTCCTGAAGTGTTTTCTAACTGATAAGCTTGTTTTATTTTCTCTCCCCCTGTAACTTTTTATTGAACAAAAAGGGTTTGCAGTGGCAAACAAATCCCAAGATGAAGTAAACAGAGCATTAAGATGAATACAGAGAGAAGCTCCAGGAGCAATTGTGAGTGATCCGCAGTAGGTTATTCCAGCTTGGCCAGCTAGCGAGTTACCTGTTAGCTCACCTGTGACAGCAGTTCTTGCTGCACAGGTGTACTGTATTTATCACACATAGAGGCTTTCAAAGCAAACAAAAACAACTGGCAGTCCTTGGATCAGCTATATTCAGCGCAGGAAATCCTTCGCTGGTGACGGTGTGCTGACATAACATTTGACTTTACAGTTTAATCAGGGTTGAATAGACAAGTAAACAAGCAATGCAATGAAACCAAGCAGTCGGTAGCATTCATTAAATATTGCATTTGTTCGGCTTAATTAGATTTGGATTTAATGTTGGAATTTACACTCTATGACATAATTTAAACAAATACAATTTCTCCTGACAATCACTTTTCTCACATAATACAGACTGAAGACAATATGTGAGAAAAGGTGACCAGCAGGCTAAAAGCAGCGACGTGAGTGACAGAAGGTTGAGAATCTGATACAGCAGCAATTATAATTAAATATGGTTTCATCTTAAGCGTGCATTTATCTTTGTCATCATAACACTTTAAACTCCTTAGCAACCATGAGTGGAGATTACTGACACTCTGTCCTCCTGTCACCTCCTTTAATTGCCTCTTACTGTTCTTCGAAACTGCAGAGATAACTCCACAGCATTATTAAATTAAACAGACCTGCTCAATAAAATAAAGAGGAAATTCGAAATCTGTTCTATGTTTGCCTGCGTGCTGCTGAATGTGTGATTACGTGCTTCAGGATGAGCATTTTCTTGCAGAAAATACAAAGTTAAGCGGTTTATTTATTTATTTTGCATCTTAAGTCCTTTAAAGTGCAGTTCAAAAGGTGCTGCTCAAAACGTGTGGCCCTGTGGTTCTGGGGCCCCTCTGAGTCTCTGATGCTCACTACACACAGAAATGTTTTTGGATGGATGAAAAATTGACAGCGTTGCTATTTCTAGATCTTTTGCCACTTGTGATGCGAGAAATGTAAATTTGAACAGAGAATTTAATTCTTGAAGGACTATCATGAGTCTCTTTATATCAACTCTAATTTATTCTTTCTCATTTGCATTATATGTATATATATAGATCTTGTTGAGCTCCTCAGCATTACACCTATTGACTATTTGAATGCAACATGCTCTTTTCACTTTTCACATAACGAAGGGCACGCTGAATATGAAATGTTTGTTAGAGATTTTTTGCCATGGTCACTGGCTAATCATCAGAAAGCAAACGTTAACTGACAAAGTCTGTGTAGTGCAAATGCATTTTTGCAAATGCATGTTTGGTGCCATCTGGTGACTTCAAGCGTTGCAGTCTGAGGATTTAAATCAAGTTCCAGGCGCCTGATGTATGGAATAGAGCAGCTGCCGTTATATAAGTTGAGCCGGTTGTTGGAATAATGAATACATCTCAAAACACACCAAGTTTGCAAAACACACCTAATTGGACAGACCCTCATGTTGCAAAATACATTATTTTTTGCACAGTATTCCTACGTGGAAGAAGGGAGTGTCTTCCTGCTCTGCTCTCTCCACTCCATCAACATCCAGTGGGAGCAGAGCCTGCAGTAAAAGGATCTGTGAAATAGGAGTCAGACAGTGTGTTGAAATTTGTGACTGATGTAGGGAGGTTCCCACAGGAATCTTCCACCGGCCGTCACCTATAACAGCAACAAGCAATCAGTTAAGCAATGCCTGGGAGATCTGGTTGTTATATTTCTAAGCACGTCAGAACATGAAAAGCTCCATAAGGATCTTTATGAAATACATGTAATGAACTGAGCCGCAAAGGGTCCCATTAGAGCAAAGAGGTGAGTTTATTAATAAGTGATGAAATAAAATCAATTAAACTAATGGAATTACTGCAGTAACAACAAGTGAAATAAGTTTAAACCACACAGAACATCATGTGACGAGATTTCACCACAAATTACACTAATGTGAATTAAAATAATTTTCTGTAATCCCCTTAAGTCCATAGTACTTTAAGATACACGGGTAATATTGATACCAACCATGTCTAATATGAAGGAAAACACCATGAGATGTTGTCTTATTGATGCATAATGATTTGCTTAGTTAAATTTGCACCAGTTATGATACTGTTGCTTTTTTTTTTTCATAAGGGAATGTGCACACTCTTTCCACAGTGGACACGCCCGTGCTTGTGTTGGAACAAGAGCTGTAGAGGTGTAATCACACAAGGAAGACTCTCTCCACCTCTCTGCAGGATCCGAGAAAAAGGAACCTGACGCTGCCGCCTGGCACAACTCGCCTGTTTAACTCCAAAAGGTGAATATAAATACATCTATTTTTAACAATTATTATAACACAGCTTGGATGTGTGAAAAAAATGTCGGTGCTGATAGGTTTTCTTAAATAAGTTCTCATACATTGAAGCTGCATTCATGTTTTATGTGCACATACTGCAGCGCATTTACTAATACAGCCTGTTGAAGAATAAAATAAGCTTGATTTCAAGGAAAACATGAATGCGGTTTACAATAAATAAAAGATTTGTATTTTCTTTTAACTTAATATGACATCTGACCTTAATTCTCAGGTCTTTTCTTCTGTCTGTTATTCAAGTGAAAAGTATTTATTTACTGCACATGAACCTGCTAACTGTTGACCTGTTCGTGGATATGAAACCTACAGCTTTAAGCCTTTAGTCTTGTTTCTCTTGCAGCCAAAATGCCAGAAACAGCAGAAGCTGTGTCAGCCACACTCACCACCAACAGAAACTGCACCATAGAAATAGTCAATGTCAGCAGCAGCTACTGCCTCATCAACCCCAAGTAAGTCCATTTACCATGAGAGCGATGAGATAATCATCACAAAAAAAGTGCAAATGAATGAATGGTCTCATTTGATACGAAAATAATGTGATGAAAACAGCTATTTTATAGAAAAAATGTCTATAAAACACAAGTTTTTTTTTGCTTTTTGGATAAAAATGCATTTCTTAAATTACAGCTTTGTGCAGGTTATGAAAGTCTGTTAGTTGAGTTGTATCAGCACTGTTTCCTGCATATTATAATGGCCTGTGTGAGTCCTTAAGTTTGATTGGTTCCAGGGAGATGTATTTATTTTAAAGAGGCTTAATTTATTGCTTTAAAGTGCTCTGAGACGTGAATGCCTGATTACAGCTTCAAATCAGCATCTTGATGCCATTAGCATGAAATCCCTTCCAAAAAACTAAGAATCAAGCATGAAAAGTCCATCTTAATCCAACGTGGTTACTGCACCTAATTATAAGCAATACTCTGTGATTTGGCAGGGGAAATGTCAGTGTTTCATCAATTAAATGTGAATTAATAATTAGGTTTATTTCCAGGCAAAGCAATCTGTTTCTAATTCATCGGCTCCAAAGAAAAAGTTGAATAAGACAAAACAATGAAATCAATACAAATGTTTCATGTGCACTGAAAATTCTACCAGGCTTCCACATTTATCTAACTGTGGCAGGAAAGACCATATCTTGGATGGGTGGTTTTCATGTGTGACATCATTTTGCTGAGAGCATCCACCTATCCATCACACAGTGACACACACTGCCTCATTGCACATCGTATGCAGGTACACTCTCCGTTGCTTAGAAGTCCACAGCAGTACTTGTACAGTCACACTCCATCCATCAGCATAAGGCATTTCAGGTACCCTAGAAAGCCTAGCATTCATAAAAGTACAACTGACAACCCTTACAAAACTTACAGAACTTGTTGTTTTTCATCAAAAGTCTGGTAAGTGTGACATAAACGATATTGACTGATTGGTGGTGACGGTGAGGATTTGTCACCCTCTCTCCTGTGCAGGGTGTACATGTCAAGCGGCTTCTGCCAGCACCCGCCGCAGCCCACGGTTCGTCCCACCAAGACCGAGGTATGCTCCTTCACCAAGGATGACAACACCGCCACAGGCGCCGTCGGCCTGCTGACCTACGACCTGTTCCACATGCAGAGTCGGGTTTGTGCCGAGCGCATGGCCATCATGTTTTCCGTGCCCTATGACTACAACCTGTACAAGAACCGCCTGGCCGTGGGTGTGGTGGAGCATTCCCGTGCCTGCGACAAGCATCTGTACGACCAGTTCTATGATGGGAAGGACCTCAGTAATTTCGCCCGCTCTGAGACGAGCGGCTGCGGGCTGCATTATAAAGCTACATATTTTGATTTGAGAGCTACAATGTCGAGTATCGGCAAAGCCATTGTTAAAGTGGAGCTCTATGATAAAATGGGTCGTTAGAATGGAAAAGTCTGGCTGGTGTTCTTCCTGTTTGTGTTTTGTTTGTTTTTTTGTACTCGACAGAATGAATAAACCTCATTTGATCTGACTGCTGTTGCATGTTGTCATCAGAGAAACATCCAGAGGAGAGGAAGACTGATCTCACTGTCATCTGTGTTTGGTGTCTGCTGAAAGATATCAATATCTGACAGCCAGCTCATTGATTCTCCATTAGCTTATTTCTTGAGCTTATGTGTATTCTACACTCCCTTTTTTTCTTTGATTACGGTAATAAAACATTTAGACCCAATGCTCTCTGCTTTGTGTGTGTGATATCTTTTCACTCAGTGTGCCTTCATTATTACTGATGAACGGTAATCATTTTTTAATCTCTGAGTTGGATCCATCTAATTCTAATGAGCAGCAACAGATGGAATATCTGCATAGATGTTTTTTTAATCGGCATGATAACAATGTTGCTCTTCGCTGGCTGTGAGACTCTCCATCTTGCTCTGAACTGTGAGGGTTTTTTTTGTGTTATTCAAAATGCAAGAGGTTTAACAAAAGGCAACAAAACAGTAAAGTAGCTCCAGAGACGTCTGTCTCGACTTGTTCATTTTGCGCCTTTCTCTGTTGCACAACGCTACAGGAATGTGATTCCCAAACCACATAAGTCAGTCGCTCAGACATTCACCTACCCACAGTCCTTTAGGAGTGTGCTGAGCAAATGATCCCCCTGTTTACCTGACGGGTCGGGATCCAATGGGAAACTGCCACAAGCTGTACCACTCTGCCACCAACTCGGGTGTGGCAGTTTCGGCCCGCAGGGGAAAATACAGGAATATTTGTTCTCATTTTGTTTTTTCTGCAGGTGATAAATGTATTTTGAAAGGGGGTGTGCGCTGCTCGACTGGGGTTGTGTTACAAGTGGGAGGGTGATGGCACGCATCCTTGTCATTAAAAAAAAGAAAAAAAAAAACACTACCAGCACCTCCCTTTCAGGTAACTTTTCCCAGTTTGGGATTTGGCAGCACCAACAGAGGTTCTCAGCAGGTAAGTCACATGGAAGATTCAAAGAAATAGACTTAAAGTAATGACATAATAAAATAATTTCATAAGAGGTAGTACAGAGAATGGCTCATTAACTCCCGACTCTAAAAGAAAAAGGCAATTTGTAGCTGCGTAAAGAAGGCTGAAGGGGCATTTGTTTGATTTGTATCTTATTTCTATTGATAAAAAGGGTGACCATTTTCTCTGGTGTTCTTCATTATTGCATGCTACTTAGTGCTGTAATTGAAGGGGTGCACTCTCTAATGAGGCAAAGAGAGTCTGCAGTTGTTCTCTGATTGCTCACAGCAGTCTTGAAATCTCATTAGCCTCCAAAATCCATCATTCATACTTCCAGTCTATGTGAACTTCTGCAGGTCAATGTGATGTCAATAGATCGAGTCAGCAGAGCAGAGGTCAGGAGGATACTTTAAGCTGTAATGTCTTTCATGAGTCCCAGTGTGTTTTAGGATGGGAGGGAAGTGCTAACAGCTGTTATGTTGTTCAGTTCAGCTGGATAACGTCTAAATCACTTTGGTTTTGAAGCAGATATCAGAGCAGTTCCAACATGACGGAGTCAGCTGAAGCTATTGCAGCCGATGTGGACAGAAAGAGAAGTGTTGTCATCGAAATTTCAAATGTCACCAACAACTACTGCCTCATGAATCCCAGGTGAGCCCTCACACCTGCAGATATTAATTTGTAGACCCAGGAAATGTGTTTGATATGTGTTTTTATTCATGTGTTTGTTAGGGTGTACATTGAAAACGGAGAGGTATACAACCCACCTCAACCCACAGTGCGCCCTCTGATGACAGAGGTCTGCACCTTCACCAAGTCCAGCGGCAAAGCAACCGGCAGCATTGGTGTGCTGACCTACGACCTCTTCGAGAGGTCACGGAACGACTACATTGAGATCCTGGCCATCATGTTCTCAGTTCCCTGGGACTACAACCTGTACAAGAACTGGTTTGCAGTGGGCATCTACAAAAAGGGCCGTGACTGTGATGAGAAATTGTACAAAGAAATGTATTATGAGAAGAACCAGATAGAGTCTGGTTTTGTCAGGGAAGAAGCCACTGGATCAGGAATCAATTATGTGGGCAATTACCTTGATATCAAGGCCACCATGAACCCATTGGGCAAATCCATCATGAAGGTGGAGGTGTGGGATAAGCTCTTCACACCCACGGGTCAGCAGCCATACTAGAAAACCCCGCCCAGCCTTGACGCTGTCAAGAGTCCCTGCAGCAAAATTCATCCCTCCATTTTCAGGCTTTTACCCGGCAGACTACTTCTTATACAGTCAAAAATGCATGATTTAACAGATGTATTGTTGCTGACATGTTTCTGTTTACCCGGGTATTACCCTTCAGTAAATCTGCTTAAGATCACAGTTTAGTTTGTTTATAAATCCAGGCGGCAATAACCTCCCTTCAGAGCTGAAGCCTCTGTCTGTTTCAATAGCATCTGGTTTTAAAATGGCATCTTTAGAAATGAAAATCAAAGGATGACTCACCGGAGGACGAGGGCACGTGGCTTAGTAGAACACACCGAGAGCTTGTCTGTGTTTACCTTGACACTGTAGTCTGAGGAATAAAATAAACCTTTTTTGGCTGAAGCTATTTGCGTAAGTCTGTTGATTGTGATAAGAAAGGCGCAAAAAGTGCTTGAAAAGACATGAGACTGAAATTTTTGAATAATATGGGGGGGGTTTTTGTGCATGCATACTATCCGTAGCATGCTTTGGATGTTTGCAGAGGCATCACTTTATATATAGATTTGTACAGAATCACATGGTGCAGAGTTATTTTCATAGAGGACACACCCTGACTCAAGTAGCCAAGTGTTACAGCACATCAATCATTGCTAATATTTGACAGTAAACCAATGTGGCATGAACATTGAACACTCTAACCACAGTTTAAAGCTGGTTTAAGATGCATTTAAATCGTTTTTTTAAACAGAAAGTTAATCATATGTATGTAGTTGTTGTGAAGTAAAATTTAAAAATTCATTAACAGAACAGTAAGAAAAGAAACTGTTGACGCCATAAATTAGTTTTGTGACAAACAGGGTTTTTATAATGTCTCCATGAACACTGAAGTGAAAGAACGTAGTTGATTCTTGGCTTAATAAAAAAAACTCTGTGTTGTTAAAATCCATTTTTAAGAGACTCAGTAGAACCATATTTGATTTTTGTGATAAAGTAGATTTTAAATGCCCGCTTTGCCATCCTGGGAGAACCAGAGGGAACACTAAAACGTCTTCAGTTATGCTGTTATTATTCAAAACACATTCACGGGTTTATTTTTATGAACCAGTGAGCTCAAGGAGAAAATGAACAGGACCATTTGCTTTTTTTTTTTTGTGATTATGATCT
>JAPZDY010000009.1:6006026-6068580 GCA_029783645.1 Ctenochaetus hawaiiensis
TCTCTCTCTCTCTCTCTCTCTCTCTCAGTGCTGCTTTTTGTGTTTGTCAGTTTCAGCCAGGCAAATGAGTTTAAGGAACTGGTCCAAAACAATCCCCCAGTGGAAACAAATAAATAATCACTCTGTGTAATTGTTGAAGCTATCCAGGTATTTCTGCTAAATTAATTAAGTGGGATCAAATCTAAACCTGAACGTTTGCAGATTTAACTTCTTAGGACATGAACATGACAGTCTGTAACAATGTGTGGTAGAAAAAAGGTTTGAATCTTACTAGCCATCGACTCCGCCGTTGAGTAATACCCTGCAAAGAAAAGAGGTCAAGTTAGTTAAAGTGCTTGTTTGCCGTGTTTGAAATATACATTTCCACTTTTGTTCTTTTAAACACACGTACCTATTGTTGTTGTGGCTGGCTGCATCGCTAAATTGTCATTAACCAGACAAACCACTGTTGTGCATCCTGCTAAAAGAGACATTAAATAATATGAGACCTGGATATTGCAACACAAAGTTAAAAAAAAAAGAAAGACTCAAAAATCTTAATGGAAGATAGCAATGAGTACACAAAGTTAAGAACTTCTGAAAGTAGAAGGGGGGGGGGGAAATAGCGAGGAGTAAGTCACAGGGAGTGAACAGGTCAATGCATCCTCCCTTTGTCTGCCAGTACTTAAAGCAAATTGTCTCAAGGACATTTATACTTAGCACACATTCCTCTCTTACGAGGAAAAAATAACTTATTTCTCAAACATAAGCAAATAAAAACTACAACTAATAACTATAATAATCATAAAATAAACAGTTTAGATCTGGTGACAATATTCTCAACCACTGTGGTACGAATGTAATCGTTTAAAAAAAAAGAATTTGTTGTCTCAGTTTGATTAAAATCACTTTATGAGCCTCAAACCAAACTGTATAAAACACAATCACGAGACTTGCTAAGCTTCTTTTCTAAAAGCCACTCAATCACTGAAAGCCCCCGAGCATTCCTCTTAAGAGGTGAGACAGAGGGCAAGTAAAGAAGTTATATCATAAGAGTGGAAGAAATGGACAGTGTAAAATCCTCTACTTACCCCACATGAGAAGAGTCACAAAACACCCAGAAAACATATGTGAGAAGCCAGTGGCTGTCATTTTGCCTGACAGTGCTGTGTCCGTCTTCCCTGCTGGGTAGGGATTACATATCTCAACCTTTCTGCAGGAAGGCTCTATGAAACAACAGGAAGCCATCATTTCCTAGGATGGGTGGATTCACACAAGGGGGACAGAGAGCCTCTGATAAGGTTAGAACTACTGTGGTCTACTGGTGCACCACCATCATTCTCTCTCTCTCTCTCTCTTTATCTTCTCTCATCCCACCCTGTTTTCAAACAGAAAGACAGGAGCCCCACCCTCTCTTTCCCTCTCTCCCTCCCCATGCCTCTACCTTTGCTTTTTATTAGTTTATTTTCATAAGCACAGGCAGTGTTTAGATGTCAATAACAAGGTTTACACACTGAGTGGATTAATGGCGTGCGAGTGGTCTTTGATTGAAAGGATTCATCTGAAAATGACTTTTGTTATGTTTTGCATGTTTCGCCTGAATAGAAACTTGGAACAGTCATTTTAATGCTAAGTAAATTTTACCACGGGGCACTATGAGGTCAACTCCCAGCATAAGAGTTGTTGTTTTAATCATAATCCAAAAATTCTTCGCTGCTATTACGAAATAAACTTGCCTTTTTTCACTCAAAACAGGAAGTTTTTGAGAGCAAAATTTTAAAGTTTGTAATGTTATTTTCAAACTAATGATGGTCAGTTAAAATGTATCAATATCTATGAAGCAGAGTCAGACATGTTGTCTTTTTTTTTCCATTTTTTTGTCTGTGTCGTGCCTATATAAACCATTAATCACTTCAGCTACACACAGTCCAGAAAAGCTGCTAGCCCAGAGTTGACCAAGAGCCGCAGAGGTCTGGTAAGCTACCTTTTTTGAACTCCACACCCACAGATTTATATTTTTGATACAACATTATTCACTTATTCAGTAATACACCTCAAACCCTGTAGACAGACGTTGATGTGAAAAATTTCTGCAGTTCCTCTTTAATGTGTCAGTATTATATATGACATTTCCCGTATTTTAAGTTTCTAGAGCATAAAATTTACTATGTTATATATCACCGATGGTGAAAGTATGGGGGTTTTTTTATGTTTCTGTGCCGTGTTACACCATCGATGCTGATGACAAGCGCTCCTCTCCCACCACCTCTGTGTCTGACGTCACTCTGAGCTTCTGTGCAAGGGAGCTGGCAGGGATCTCCAGTGTGAAACTGATGCACTCGTCCACGTCACTGAAGGATGTGTGCTCTTTCTCAGCTGCTGGACTTGGAAGAAAGTCAGGTAGCTCAGAGCCAAAATTGCTTCCACATTTCATTTCAGATAAAGGAGGCAACACTTTTTTTTAATGAAAACTGACTGAATTCTTAAAAATACACTCATATATATCTTTAAACGCATCTGGATCAAAGTTTCTGCATCATTTAAGTTGAGAAAACTGATTCAGTTTGACTGTGAGGAACTTTTTTTTACTAAGAGGCAGCAGAATAAGTGTAGGTTTACTTGGCATTTTTCTCTATCATGAAAAAAAGCTCCTATCATCAGTTACAATCAGATATTATTCTACATGACTTCAGAGGGAAGTATTTCACTGCACGCTTTGACAATCTTTTCATCTCTAAGCCTTTTCCACAGATCATGAAAGGTACCGCGCACCATGTTGCAGACAGAATCCCATAATGGCAGGCGCCAAGACAAACACACAGTTTACATTATGAAGAACAAAAAACTTCCTGCTGATAAAGCTCAACTCAAAAAGCTTATCTTCCTATGTGTGTTTGCTTTTGTTTGACAGTTCAGTATCAACACGGCACGGGCCACTTCAAATAGCCCCGTGGACACGCCAAACATGCTGCATCATCTGAGATACTCTCTGCTCACTGAATGCATAATTAGTAAGCAGGAATGCACAGCAAACACCAGAACCAGAGAGCAGAAAGGATCAACAGCAGAATGGTGATCAGAGAGAAACACAGCAGGCGGTCGCGCTGGTCCGACAGACTGATGTCCGACTGAACCGTGCCAAGCCGCCTCTCTTTAACTAAATCAGACATCTATGCACATATGCACGAATACCACGGACAGAAGATGAATTCATGTTGCATTATGGCATGAAAAGTAGCGTAATAGTGCCATCTTGTGTGCCAGAGAGGTAACATTCCTGTGGTTTCCTTTTCTTTTCATTGGGGACTCATTTTGAAGAAACACACTGGAAGATGAACTTATGTAATATGTATACATTACATGAAAATGTGATATTTTTTAGAAAAAAAATCTTGTGATACTCACATTTTTACATTTTTTTTATTTGACTCAGGAAGTTGAAACAGTTCTAAATGGGATGAGTAAATACATGAAGTATGGTTGTTCATAAAATATTTGAAGGGATGTTTTCTGTCCACAGGAATCAAAGGCTAAAGACAAAGTCCTCAACCAAAGCCCACTGAAAAATGAGGAGTTTGATACTCATAACTTTAAGTTTGGTACTTGGTAATTATATGTAATAATTACATGGTAAATATGTAAATATGGTGATTAGGTGTCATTTTTAATCATAATAAGCAGAAATATAATAAAGGACTTAATAACAAAAGCTACTCATTACTTCTTATCTTTCTAACTTTTTAATCACATCATTAAGGTTATAAAAATTGATAACAATGTTCAGATAACAAGTAACTTATCTAATAACACTGCTGTTAGTTTATTTGGTTGTTAAGGGATGTGACGTTAGTGAACTGTCCACATTTTTCAACACCATCCGTGAAAATATTTTAAAACAATCTGCTTTATATCTACAATGCATGTCTTTTAACCATTGCTTCCAACCTTTTTCTGTTTCTCCACTCATCTGTTAGATTATTTTTTACTCAACGTAAACCAAAAAGTGTGATTTAGGTTGCTTTAAATACGATTTTAACCTAAGTTGTCGTATTTAGGATTTTACGTGAGGTACATGAAGGCATCAGTGGCCCGAGGACCTTCAGCCAACCCCCCCACCTCTCTCTCTCTCTCTCTCTCTCTCTCTCTCTCTCTCCCTCTCTCGCTCTCTCTCTCTCTCTCTCAAAGCGGAAGATGAAACGCGTTGAGCTCCCCCTGGAGGAGCGACGCGGAATAGCAGTTGAAACTGTTTTCTATCCGGTTGAACTCCGCTGTAGGAGTTTTTAAATAGTGACCATTTCTAATTTCCAAATTCTAGACAGTTCATTGTTTCTGCACAATCGGCGCGATTTGGGGTAATTATTCCAACGAAGTGAATTTGTTGCTTGGTTTTGTGTTTTCCTTGTAGGCCTATATGCTCTGCTATGTCAATAACAAACATTCCTGAGAGATTGCTGCATTTATTTATTTTGAAAATCAATATGCAGGTTAAGACTCATTTGAGGGCTGTGCCCCCCTTTTACGCATTTATAGGACGATCGAGCACTCTGGACAGTTGCATCAGTTCCTGTGTGTGCGTGTAAATGGCTGTGCCGTGGCTGCTCCACGCTACTTTTTATTCCCAGGAGGCAGAATAGTCATAAATCCTCCTCTGCTAGGAAAGGCTGTGATCATAATAAAGACGTCACCCTCCTGCTCGGGTTGGCTCAACCAAGCCAAGTGCGCAGCTATTTGTAAGCCTACATCAACAACAACCTCCAGCACCATGCTCATGGATAACGTAGGGATTTCTCTGAGATCCCCTCGCCGTGTGAAGACAATATCTGCGTCAGATCCATAGCAGAGGCAGCCTTTAATTGCTCCGGATCCCCTCTACTATATAGAAAAAAAAACAGACAGGGACTTGATCGCGTTGCGGGCTCCGGTCGCAACAAATAGGACGCAAGACGTGGATTTTAAGGTATTTAATAACTGCGACACTGGCTGTGGATGTAAACGTGCAAACGCGTCCGCTAGAATAACGTGCTGTCATTGTGGTGCTCGCTGCGCACGTCTTTAAAGTATTGCACATTTAAATGGATCGTGTGTGTGTGTGTGTGTGTTGGCTCAGCCTGAACGGGGGGCTGCAGCTACAGGACGTAGCGCACTTCATAGCTGAGGCTCAAACGTGTGCACGACTCATAGCCCAGAACAAAAATGCACTGTAGCAGTTTCCCGAGCTCATTTTTGGCCTTGTACTTATTTTGGGTGATGTTCTAGCTCCGACGGGGAACTTGATGTTCACTAATGTGATTATGAAACACAGAAAAACTGTACTACGCACTTTTCTGCTCCGCTTCATATTGCTTTTCTGAAGAGGCACGCCCACTCCTGAGCAATGTGGATGCCCCGTGCTGTGAAATTAATAGAGTCATTACTTATCCGCGTACACATGATGAGTCTGATCGCTTATTATTTGCTCGGCTGCCAGCCATGGTTGTAAAAAAAAGGGGGGGCTCGCAGCAGCCTTAACCTGAGCAGTTTAAAGCACCCGTGTGGAAGACATTTTTTTACATTTGGTGTCAGTTTTGTTTTGCCATCGGAAGGGGGCGCTCTTTCAAATAGTCTTCCAGTGAGGTTGAATGTGGAAGTTTTATGTCTTTCAGAGCCACAGAGAGAGAGAGTGAGGTACTTACTGTAACCTATATAGTTGGCATATAAAGACTATAGTAATTTAACAAGAAATTATGGAAAGAGACTGAGAGCAAATTGTATCAAAACTGTCAATTATGACCATACTTACTGACCTTTGACCTGTCTATTGTAATGTTTAGAATTATCATAATAAAATAGGTGGTGAAAACAATAACACATTTCATTAACACTCACTTTTGAGTCCACAGCTCTGTTGAAATATTACTCCAAATGACTATAAAACATTTTTTTTTTTTTTTTGCCCAAAATGCAAACATTCTTCTAATGTTCCTTTTAAACACCTTTTTGGGATCTAATGGTTTACATCGACAACAGAGTCCACCCCTTCTGGTGGTCTTGATGTATTTATTGCCACAGAGCTGTGGACTGATGTGGCACATTGTATCTCTGTCTGTTTAAAGAGCCATGGAGGAAGCAGCTGCTGCAGCTCCAGCACCTGGCACCGGTGCTGCTCCACCAACCCCGAGACCCCAGCCTTCCTCCTTCACACCCTCCCGCAGCCTGCTGGAGTGGAGACGGAGGGTTAAATCTGAGTACATGCGGCTCCGCCAATTAAAACGCCTTAAAAAAGCAGAGGAGGTCAAGGTGAGTCACCTCAGTTACTGGCAGTTCTGCTTTTTAAAGGTGGACTCTTTTACTTTTTCTGTTCACAGTCTTGGTAAATAGTACAGATGGAGGATGCATGTTTTTTTTTATTCATTTGTGCTCTAATAAGCATTACAAATTATGAATATTTGTACATTTAAAAGTTAGCTCTTGAAAACTCATGCATGTTTTTTGACTAAAGAGCTCCATCTTTTTCTTTGTTTAAAGGCCTGTATAAAAAGTTGCAAAGTGCATATTTAAAATAAATACTGTTTTATTTATGCCCACGTACTGTACGTATGTTGTGTACATGTGTGTGACATGCTGCTTTTGTTTGTTTGCTAGACCCTGTTCATGTCCAACAGGCAAAAGATTGAGCAGCAGACAAATCTCCTTAATGAAGAGTGGTCAAGGCTCAGGATTCAGTCCATCCCTCTGTCGGCTCCAACCGGAGCTCTGGCCAACAAGAAGGTGTGTGTGTGTGTGTGTGTGTGTGTGTGTGTGTGTTTGAGTGTGTTTGTGTGTGTTTGTGGTGTACTGAAGAGAGGAAAATAATAGCCTTTGCAGCACACAGCTTTACATACAGTCCAGCCTGCGTGTTCCAGCTCTGTTACAGTTCTCCTCCTTCGCTCGTGATCCAGTCTTGTATTCTTACGTGCTCTTCATGTCCATCACACTGCGTCCTCTTCATCGGCCTCAGCGTTCTGCTCTGATTCCCACTTGGCTGTCAGGTGTTACTAAAACGTGTCGGTACAAAGCTCTGTGCCAGAACTGGATCATATGGCAGCCTAAAAGTGGTCAGTAGTCCTGTGGGACATAGTGAGGGCATAACAACATCTTTTTTTATTGTGTTTCCTGGTTTATTTTCCCTGTTGGAAGGTTGAGCAGCATCTGTATCCAATTTTATAGTTATAAAATTATCCAATATTGCGACTGTTCTACTGTCTCATCCCCCTCAATCCATCCCCTGGTTCTCTTACAGATGTGTACGGTGGAGTCTGGCTTCCCTGCATTCAAAGCTCAAGCCATTGCCATGAGGCCGCTGTCAACCGTGTCAGGGATCCCCTTCATGTACTCCTGGTCGCCTCTGCAGCACAACTTCATGGTATGAAATGAATATCGTGTTGTGTTGTGGGTGATGCAATTACAGTGTTAATACAAGTGTAAGCTCACAACTGTGTGAGATCATACTCATTTACCTGTTTTCAGTGCTGAAATGATCATGTGTTAAGTGGAAACGGACATGACTTTGGCCAGTTGTTAGCGTCAGTCAGTCCAGCACGTTAGCTGCACTCTGAAATGTGCAGAGACAGGACGACATGTACTTTTGTGAACTATTAGCAGCTGAAAGGTCAGTGTAGTTTGTGGCTTTGATATTTCTGGCCTTCAAAAAGCATCACAGGTGTTTGTGTGACATGCTGCATCAGCTGGCTCGACGCTTCCTGTGTTGATGGAAGTTTTTCTTCCTCAGGTGGAGGATGAGACGTTCCTTCACAACATCCCGTACATGGGCGACGAGGTGCTGGAACAGGACGAGGCCTTCCTGGAGGAACTCATCGACAACTACGATGGCGTCCACGGTGACAGAAGTGTGTGTTAAAGTCTCTGTCCTGTTAAGATGTCTGCACAGATCCAATAATCTGACCCTTTTTTAATACTGAACATGACAACAATATTCACTTAAAGCTTTGTTCTTTTGCAAGCTGATGATGCAGCTGATGTCATTCTGTAGCATTTCTGGAAGCCAGTGGAAAACAGATATCAAAACAGATTTGCACTTGTTAGCTTCTGACATGTCGATTGTGTCCCAGAGGGGGGGTTCATCAGCGACGAGATCTTTAAAGAGCTTGTGGAGGCCTTAAGTCAGTACTCTGACCAGGAGGAGGAAGAAGAGGAGGAAGCGGCGGCGGTGGCGGCGGCGGTGGAGGTGACGGGAAAGAAGGAGGACGAGAGAGTGATGAGGAGGAGCTCAGTGGAAGGTTCAGAAGAAACCAAACAGGGTACTGTGGCGTTCATGAGGAAGAAGAGGAGGAGCACCACTGAGGGTGAGCGAGTCTTCAGCTGTAGGGTTTGTGTGTGAGAGAACAAGGCCGGCACTGTTCTTCTCTTCACACTGTACAGCTGCCACAAGGTCGCCCTGCCACAGCAGCTCTTGCACAGGCATTGTTTACTTTCAAGCTGTCTCTGTGTCACTGCATGGGCACTGTGTGTGTGTGTGTGTGTGTGTGTGTGTGTGAGGGAACCTGTTTGGCCATGACACTGATATGGCCCGGCTCTAATTACAGAACTAAATGACCTCTTGTACCAGGCTTTATGGGAAACCAGGCTGCATACATATGTAGTGACAGAGAAACCGAAGCTACATAGCTGACAAGGTTGGAATTTAGCTTGTTTTTTGAAAAAAAAAAAAAAAAAGACACAGAGGTCAAGCTGTCCTGGCTGCATATTCACAACGCAGGAGATGCTGCTTGCATTTCTGTGTGCAGGGGGATTTATTTATAGTTGGAGAAAATTTCCTCCAGCGAAGGTCCAGAACACCATAATTTCCAACTTGCATTATGATTTAGTGACATTTTAAATACTTTACTCTTCGTGCCCTCAGTTCAGATTCGAGCGTGTATGTTTGCTCTGTGCTTTGTCTTGCTGTGGCGCTTCACATTGGCACTTTTAATAACAACCACAGTATCTGAACGTATGAGAAATACTGGTTTAAAATTGACGGTGGGATGAATGAATGAACACGTGCGAGTCGGCCCGTTCCTGATCTTAAGCTCTGATTTCGCCGTCCACCTTTCTCTTTTACAGCAAGTCGTGAAATTACCTTTCTCTGACTCTCTTATCTCTTGGACTGTTTTCTCTCTTCTCATGTCTCCCCTGTGTTTTTGTGTGTGTGTGTGTGTGTGTGTGTGTGTGTGTGTGTGTGTGTGTGTGTGTGTGTGTGTGTGTGTGTGTAATGTTATCTCACTCACTGACTCGAGTCCAAGCACACATTTGAGTTGCTTAGTGGGAACACATGAGATGATTTTCCACCCTTGCAATGCAGCGTCCAATGAAAGAGGATGAAAAATTTAATTATTCTTATTAATTCATCGGGTCAGGGTAGAACAGCACTTGGGTCTGGACCTTGAACACAATCCTCCTTTCAGCATTTTGATCATTTTGCTAACAAAGGAGATAGATGTCGTCCTTCATCTCCCATTCACTAAAAAAAAAAAAAAGGAAAACCAAACTGTGACTACAGTAAAAATTGTTTTCATGTGTTGTTACTAACTGGCCTTGAGCGTCGGGAAAACTTCTGTGCTATTGCAAAATGTTTAAAAGAAAATATTGCGTAAGCTTTTTATTTGTGAATCCCTATCAAAGCCTGATGTGTGTACAAAAGTGGGTTGTTTGTATAACCACCTCTGTTTCTCTGTTGTCTCCCAAAGTGAGGGACTCGTCCAGCAGCAAGAAGTTCCCCAATGATAAGATATTTACAGCCATCGCCTCAATGTTCCCTTACAAAGGCACCATGGAGGAGCTGAAGGAAAAGTAAGAAAAGTGCAGTGAAATTGAGAATCTACGTGCACAATACTGAGGGGGCCGTTGCTTAGCGTTCACCATGGAGACCCGAGCTGTCAGGGAGGGAAGTTAATAATGGCGGCTCTCTCTCAGGCTCTATAACTCAAAGGAGCAGTTGCATCAGCATCTGAAAGAGTTTTTCGCTCAGAAAGAAACATCTGCAGTCAGCTAGCTCCAACTTCAAACGGGCATGCTAATACTGTGGCAGAGGAACTTCACACAGGTGATGTATTACCGCTAAAAGTGGCCCCTTGTCCTCCCCACAGGTACAAGGACCTCCTGGAGCCCCCGAGCCCGGTGAAGCTGCCCCCCCTCTGCACCCCCAACCTGGACGGACCTTTTGCTAAGTCTGTGCAGCGGGAGCAGTCGCTACACTCCTTCCACACACTCTTCTGCAGACGTTGCTTCAAATACGACTGCTTCCTCCACCGTAATCACTTGATTTGTGTTTATTAGTTCAGGTTACTTGATTCCCAGTGTGATTCTGATGAGTTTGTTATGATTTTACCAAGACTCTTTGGCATTTGTGTGCTGATTTGCATACAGTTGTTAACTTCTACCGACCTGATATTTAATAGAGAGTCAAAACGTGTTTGTTTGTGTTCTTAAAGCTTTCCATGCCACACCCAATGTTTACAAGCGAAAGAGTAAGGAGATCCACATGGAGACTGAACCGTGCGGTGTGGACTGCTTCCTGTTACAGGTATGCAAAGCTCATAATTATTCAACCTATTCAGGCCTCCTCCAACCCTCAAATACATGCTGTATGTTGTTGTTTACTCTCCGTTTTTTTGTTCGATCCCTTGTGCTCTTCTGAAGAAAGGGGCTAAAGAGTTTGTGGATCAGAATATGTTACGATCACAGAGGTCTCGCAGGCGCCGGAGGCAGCAGCGTCCCACCAGCTCCAGCTGCCCCGGACCGTCTGGGTCCGCTGAGGAGGACAAACAGGGCGACAGCGACCACGAAACCACCTCCTCCTCAGGTGAGAGTCTTATCCCACAGGAAGTGTGTTTGGAGCTGCTTTTAAAAACCACCACATGCTTAAGGGACTTGTGGAAAAGGTTCAGTCTGCCTTTGAGTTTCTTATTTTGTAGGTGTTATTTCCATTTTTTTTTTTTATTTATATAGAACATTGTTCTGGCATTTCCATTTTCTCACCTGCTCTTAAGTAAGTAAGTAAATATAAAGATTTGGCAATGACTGTGTGCTTTGGATTTCATGCACCTTAGACACAGTTATTTTAATGTGTGTCTGAGTCACTGTGTGACTGAGTGCTTGCATCATTTACCATAACCTCCCTGAAATCCCTCCCCCTCTGTAGGGCCCCACAGAAAAGTGAAATTTGGCTGAAGATGATAGCTTTCAAGTCATATCCTGCTCTCCCCTCTGTATCCCTTCTTCCATCTCCCCTCAATATCAGCCTTCTCTTGCCAAGCAAAATAAACCAGCTATTAGTTTTGCATGCTTCGGCCCCAACATAAACACTTTGTTCCTTCTCCCCCTTCTCCTTCTGTTTTTTTCCTTTTCTTTTTCCTTTTTTTGTTTCTGTTTACATCTTTGTGTGGAGAACTGCAGGAGGGGGAAAAAAGAGCTATCTCCACCGGCTCTTTGTCGTCCTTTTCCTCCCCTGCAGCTCCGGCGTTGTCGTTCATCTCCATCCGTGCCTCACTGAGAGTCTCTGTTAGTTTTGGAAAGCTTCTCGTGCTCAGCCTGTGACTCAGCAGACTCTCTCGCACGTGTGGGGATAATGTGGAAAAAAACAGATTGTTAAGCAGATTAATAAAGATGCTAAGTGCTGGAGCATGTGGCTACAGCAATGCTGCATTCAGCCTGTTGCCAAGCAACATTCTGCTCTCTGCCTCGAGCTGTGGGTGTACGAGCATCAGTCCTGAATATCCAAAAACTGAAATCAAAGCCAACCTTCCTCTGTGTACGTGTGTGCGTGCGCGTGTGTGCAGATGCAGAAACACGCAGGTACACAAAAAAATATCCCCCAAAATAGAAATATGGGTGCCGACAAAGAGTTATATTTGGACGACTTATGAATGTGTGTGTGGATAAAAAGCTTTCAAAAACACTTTGCCAAGAGCAAGTCATAGAGAAGTGTTGCTGTGTGCAGCTGCATGTGTGGAGATTCCAAAATTATGAAACAAACTTTCTGCCAAGAGTAGTGTGTGTGTGTGTATGTGTGATACAAAAATGTTTATCTGTGTGTGTGTGTGTGTGTGTTTGTGTGTGTGAAACAGAAGGGAATTCACGGTGCCAGACCCCCACCAAGCTGCGTCCAGGAGATGATGACGGGGCACAGCAGGCGTGCTGTGTGGTCCAGTGGAGCGGGGCAGAGGAGTCACTGTTCAGGGTGCTGCACGGCACATACTTCAACAACTTCTGCTCCATCGCTCGCCTCATTGGTACAAAGAACTGCAAGGAGGTGAAATGTTCACACACAAACATATACACACACACATGTTAAAGCACTGTAAGGTACCCAGATCTTCTGAGCAGAGACATAAGGCTGCTGAACAAGCTAGAACCAGTGTGGATCTGATTGAGGGGCTCTTATTATTTTGTCCACTATTTTCTTCAGCCCCAGTGATTCACATGAAGTGTAATTACACTGTTTGGCCACAACATAAATTTGGCACTAAAGCCTGGTGTTTCCTGGGGGCTTGATGTGGCTTGATGGCCCCATCATCTTTTTTTCCCACACATTCTTCTTCCTTGTCAAATCGTAGTGCCTACATCACCCACAATGCAACCAGACTGCGAACAGTTCATTATGAGTGTGTTATGCTAGCAGTGCGGAAAATTTATACTTGAGTAAAATAAAAATGACCATTTTAGAGATCAAATTAAGTAAAATTAAAAATATACTTGTTTAAAGTTAATCAGGTGCAAGTTACTTTCAACTGTAATAGAATTCAATGATTATTTATCAGTACTTAATCCTTAGTCCTTAACTTAATCCTTCCATTTAGAGCAGCCAAATTGTGATTAAGGTATCTGGCAAATGTAGTGATGTAAAGTAGTAGATTACCATCTGAAAAATATACTCAAGTACAAGTAGAAGCACAGTTTTTAAAAAAGGAACATTAAAATCAGTCATTCCTGATTATTTTTTTTACCCATGTACCCACCCCTGTGTGTTAGTCATTTTAAATACTAGCTACGAGCTGCTAGCTGCTAGCCTCAAGCATAAATCAGGAGTTGGCTATGTAGGTATTGTAACTTGCCTTTTATTAATACACACTCTCAGATTTTTTTCATGTCTGAACTTGTAGTCTTCAGCCTCACAGGATGTTGCCTCTGCAGCCACAAAAGGCTTTATTCAGCTGTTTTTTTCACATATGCAGTCATATTCCACAAGACCTGTAAACAGATTTAAATGTGTAAAATCAGTTGAGTTCCCCTTCAGAAAACCAGATGGTGGGATGAGAAACAAGACGGAAATGGATGTAACAAGTCTCAACACATCAGTAGAGCGGAAAAGAAAGGGAACAGACATAAAACAAGAGAAGGGTGACAAACTAGGAAAAAAAGAAGCGTGACAGTTTATGAGAAATGAGGTTCTTATTTTAGAGAGACGGCACTAACAGTAAATGACAATGATTATGTGTTGCTCACCACCTAATCTGTTGTTTTCTAGCTTTATTTGTTATGAAATGTGCTTCTATGTTGCATATTAAACTCTGACTAATACTTTCTGAAACTGCTGCTGTAGACGGCATACTTGCAGATTTTTTTGTTGCGTTTGCGTCAGTGAAAGCATAATAACACGTGCATCCTGTGCCTGTGGTTTTATGGTGTGGATAGTTGGGCCGACTACAGAGAGAATGGCATGTGGCACCATAAACGGGGCTGCTTACCAGATGTGACGTCTCCGATATTCACTCATGATGCATTCGTTTCAGCCTTGGACATTCCCAGACTTTTTTATTAATTTAGTGCCATATGGGCCGTACATAAGTAGGATTGTAGAGAAATATTACAACTACTAAATCAGATTTTGTGACTTTTTTACGATTCGGTGAAAAAATATGGGCAGTAAAGGACGGGTAAAACAAATCTTCATGTGATATCTAAGACACATTTAAAGCAGCCTTGCCTCTGTTTGTTGCGCCTCCTGTCCCATGGCCAGACCAGTCCACAGCTTGCATTGGACCGTCTGTGACAGCCCTGCTGGCATCCCGCAAGCCCCGCCCACTGCTTAACTGAGTGGAAATGCTGAAACCAGCTGCATCATTATGTATGTCTGTGTCCTAGGGAAGAGGCCAAATCTGGGTTTTGGCAGCCGCAGGCAGTGTGTTTGGCCTGTGCAGTGGAGTTCTGATAGCAGAGGATGGAAGGGGCAGGATGTTCTGTGGTGTATTTGTGGCGATGTGCTTTTCAGCTGGAGCTGCAACACATTACACAACATTACAACAAAGGGAACATAATTTCTTCACATCAGTGTATGTTTGTTTTAAACAAATGTGGTGTTTTTTTTGGTCGCTGAGCTCATGTTCATGTCTCACAGGTGTACGAGTTTGCAGTGAAGGAGGTCCTGATCCATCGTGTTCCTTTAGTCGACGGAGGCATCTCGCCCCAGAAGAAGAAAAGGAAACACAGGCATGATATCACTGGTTATTTTCTCTCTCCCATTCCTATGCTAAGTGATGGAAACACGATCAGAACTTGATCTTCTTTAATGAAATCAGACAGAGATAAAATGCTCTGCTCAGTTGCATCAGTGTTAAAACTACATTTGGTCTTCCTCTTAGATTTCCACTGCTGTTACATAATAAGAAATAGCACATCAGCTGAATACGTGTGAAACAAGTGAGAGACTAAACCCTGCTGTTGTGTTTTTTTTTAATCTGGCAGGTTATGGGCAAAGATTCAGCTAAAAAAAGGTATGATCATCTCCAAATAAAAACACCACAGCGTGACTGTCACCACGCTGTGCCCTCTGAAATACAACACAGCGCAACCGTTCCGTTCTGAGGGTTTTGTCCTTCGTTGTTCCAGATAACTCGTCCAATCAGGTGTACAACTACCAGCCATGTGATCACCCCGACCATCCATGCGACAGCTCCTGCCCGTGTGTGATGACCCAGAATTTCTGTGAGAAGTTTTGCCAGTGCGAGCTCGAATGTGAGTGTCACCTTTCTTGTTCACCTGGGAGATTGTGCTCCCCTGTCCTGAATGCGTCTTTCTTTTTCTTAAATAAACAAAAACACATGAGCAGCTCGCCCTGTCTTGCGATGCTTAAAGAAAACTGTTAGTCATAACCACATTTTCCACTGAAAGCCCTCAGTTGCTTCAAAGCCAGTCCACAACAGAGCAGGGCAGCAGAATGTAAAGCGATTCTGCAGCATTCTGGCAGCGGTCAGAGGAGAGACTGTCCTCTGGCAGAGATAGGTGGGTGTCTGTCTAATACAAGGCTGCGTCTACAGCGAGACATTTGCTGCAGCGGCAATCACCAAGAGCTGTGTTTTTCCAAAATGGCCACACGGTGGAGGAATGCATCTAGAATTTTTCCCTCTGGAGAGTTTACAGCAGAGAGAAAGGATAAGACCGGGGACACATTGTGCCGTGTTCCAGCCAGACAATGTGAATTTTGCCTCATTTGTTCATCAGTCGTGATCCGGTCACCTTTCTTTACCACCATCCTCCTCCTCCTCTTACTCACCGGACTGTTACCTCGCCTTTTCCCGTAGCAGAGGAGAGCCGGGGCCAAACAGGAAGCAGCCCCTGGTTGCACATGTGTGCGCTCTGAAAGACTTGGAGAGGAATAAAAGGGATGTGACAGGCTCCGTGCCTGATATACAACATCATGTCCAACATCAGTATGAGTCAGACAGCTACAACTAAACAATGCTTGATTATTCAGACACAGAAAAACCCACACAGGCTTGGAATGAGAGGTTAAAAAAGCACAACGGAGAGGACACATGATGCCTGCAGCTTTTCTTACGGACAGTTTTCCCTAAGCACAGTCTGCTAGAAAGGCTTATTCTTGCCTGATCCTTCCGTTCATCTGCCTGGAGGGTGTTATGTTACACCCTGCAAAATTGTATTTCAACATATCTGCCAGCAGAGGTCTCTGATAGATGAGCTCCTCAGCATTACTCATTGAGCCTCCGTGCTGCAACTGCATTTTGAGAGTGAATTATTTATCATAATGATATTGTGTTCTGCCAAGTCAGATATTGCATTATCTTTCTCTATCGCTGAATGTAATTTTGCTGCTAAGCGTTCTCAGCTCATCCTCCCCTTTCAGAGCAGCTCTGTGTCTTAATGTTTGCAGGCCAGAACCGTTTCCCGGGCTGCAGGTGTAAGACACAGTGCAACACGAAACAGTGTCCCTGTTACCTGGCTGTGAGGGAGTGTGACCCAGATCTGTGCATGACCTGCGGCGCTGCAGACCACTGGGACAGCAAAGGCTTGTCCTGCAAGAACTGCAGCATCCAGAGAGGCTTGAAAAAGGTACACAAGGACACCTGAAGGACTAAACCGTTTAATGCTGATATGCTTAAGACAAGTTATCACTTATATGAAGTGATGTCCTAATCTACACCTGACTTCTCTCCCAGCACCTGCTTTTAGCTCCATCAGACGTCGCCGGATGGGGCACCTTCATTAAAGAACCAGTTCAAAAGAATGAGTTCATCTCTGAATACTGCGGAGAGGCAAGTTCATGCACTTTGGGCAGATTTTTTAAAACATTTTTTAAGCTCTCAACTTGATTGAAGTTGTTGTACTTACAGTGTTTATTCTGTGTGTGTGTGTGTGTGTGCATGAGCAGCTGATCTCCCAGGATGAGGCAGACCGACGTGGGAGGATCTATGACAAATACATGTCGAGCTTCCTTTTCAACTTGAACAATGGCAAGTATTTCTCATTCCTGGTTATAACCGCTGATTTATACTGCTGCTGCAGCATTTTAAATAATCCTTAATACTCTCTGTGTCTCTCAGTAGACTTTGTTGTGGATGCCACACGAAAGGGGAACAAAATCCGCTTTGCAAATCATTCAGTTAATCCCAACTGCTACGCAAAAGGTGAGGCTGAGTTTGTTTGTTTGGCAGGGAAGTGAAATGTGAATTTAGTGCATTTTTGTTTGGATGAAAAAAAAGGATTTGGCCTCTGATTTTGGTGTGCGCCTTTGCAGTCGTGATGGTGAACGGAGACCACCGCATTGGAATATTCGCCAAACGAGCTATTCTACAAGGAGAGGAGCTATTCTTCGACTACAGGTGAAGTCCAAGGGCTTTTTCTGACTCTTAATCACATCACAAAAACAGAATCTAGCGCACTTTATGACTGAATTACTGTTTTTTTAAAGATACTGCACACACGCTAAAACTCTTCACTTCCTCCCGCAGATACAGCCAAGCCGACGCCCTCAAATATGTGGGTATAGAGAGGGAGGTAGAGATGACTTAGCTACAACTGCATCCTACCTCCATAACCAGTCCTGAACTCTCCAGCCACTCACTAATGCTTCTGTCCCTCTCTGCAGCGTCATATCTAGCTGGCGAGACTCTTATGAACAGTCGCTGTCTCTACCCGCTCAGCTGCACTTCCAAAAATAGAAAGTCCCTCCCTGCTGTTTGCAGGTGCTCCTGCTCTGCAGACTTAACCACCTCCTACTGTGACAGCCGTCAGCTCTCCCTCTCATCTGCCCAAACCCACCCTCCCACCTGCATTACTGTATGCGCCAAGCTTATGAAACTAAACTATTTAAAGTGAAAAATACTATTATTGCTTACTGCACCAAGAGGATCACGTGTTTGTTTGTTTGTTTTTTTTGTTTTTTTGTTTTCTATCTGTTCCATCTCGTCGAAGCAGAGAGGCTGTGATTACCCATCATACAGTGTGTTACTCTCTCAGCAGTTTTTGTTACTGTACTTATAGACCGGCTTTCGTTCGACCTCTTCAATACGTAAATGCAAGCTTTTTACATCGTAGCTAATGATGATCAGTGAAATGCATGTGCTGTCTCTTGGATAAAACAAACCATTAAACATGTTAGTCACGTTAGCATTAGCTTCAGTCAGATGCTGCTCCGTGCAGTCACTCAGTATTGTAGTGTGATGTTGCCCAATGCCTGTTGTGTTGAAGAACTTGTCGAAGAAGAGGCAGGTCTGACAGCTTGGTTTTTGTTTTTTCTATGAACGCTGTCGGCGGCTAGCATCACCACCATAAAATCTCTATGGTGAAATAAGTTATTGTGCATTTATATCATTGTTCTGCAAAAATAGGCAACCAGACGAGAAACCGACTGACTGAATGTAACCTGTAGATGATGGTGAAGAGATCTCATCCCTCTTTTCATTTTACTGATTAACTCATTCTGTTGGTACTCTGAGCAACGTACGTGCACATCAAACATCTCGTCACCATGTTTACGTGATCTTGAGGCCTTCACACTTTGTGAGGGAAAAACAATAATAAATTAACTAGTCACAGAGTAAATGTCTTCCTGCAAAAATCATATAAGTGCCAAATGATTCCACACAGAAAAAAAGGCAGAAACAGTGTGGATGCGATGCATAATTAACAGATGTGTAAATGGTAACCTCACTGAGGTTATAATCATAAAAAGCAAAATTTTCAGTTGTTGACCAAATATTAAAGTCCCCCACATGTGAATGTAAAATATCATTTATCATCTTCTCATTATTTTTTTTTTATATGTCCAGATTTGTTATTCACTCTGTTTTTCATTTATTAAAACATTAAAGCCCACATTGAAATGAGATCTTTCTCAATAGAGATGAACAAAAATGGAGTTTACTGCTATGTACAGTGTATGCCTATAAAAATAAAAGTCTAACTTTATACATTAAAAAATGCTGCTCTGGTCCTTGAGTTTGTTCATTTTCCTTTTGTAAATACATATCACCTAAAATAACACAAATGTAAAGTTTGCATTTCCTTCAAGCTTCTTTTATTGAGGTGACAGTTTGGCTTCGATTTACACAGTAATGGTCATTTACAGTGAAAGTTTTTACGAAACAAAATCGAGCGAACCGAAGAAGAGAAAAAACGCGAAGTTTCAGTGTGATCACAAACACAACTGTAATGATCATTTCTGGTACCTGTCGCAGAAGGATTCAGGTTGATGGTGCAGAGAAGTCTAACCTGGTCTAACCTGCCCAGTCCTCAATCTGGTGCTTTAATCTCTGATTTCATACATTTTATCACTGTTGACAGGGTATCTGCAGATACTGTTAAGTATGAGAAAGTCTTAAGGCCTTTATTAAGATCTCTGTATAGTAAGTGTTTGAACTCAGAGCAGAATCACATGCAAATTATAATTATTATGGATTTTGGCTCACTTCGAATAAATATTATGTTCCTTTAAATACGTTTTGTACCATTAATCTGCACTTTAAATGTCTTAGGTGTGAAATCGGCAGATACCATGTCTGAGCTAACAGCATCCTGCTGATCGACTCCCTCTACTGGCCATTTTATCACATTAATCCATTGCCTTCACTATGATTATGCAGGAAGTACCCTTCAGGAATATTTCAGCACAGACTCAATGTGTTTGTAACATCACTTACAGACACCTGTAAACTAAACATGGAGGAGCCACTATGAGCTACATCCAGGCCTCGTTTCTGTCTCTCTGTACTCCTGTTGGTGCACTACAATAAGTGAGTTGGCATCAGTGCACACGTTAATTTTTTTTTTTTTCATGAGTCATTATTTAACTTCAGTAGGTTTGTGTCTTTGTTGGCAAACTATGAACACATGAACATCTAAACAACCAGTCAGTCACACAGACACACGCTCCAGGGACCACGCAATGATGAACGAGTGAGTGGCAATGAAAGTGACACTGCTAGGCTGAATGTATATAGTCCATTCACCAGTGAACAAGGTGAGGTGTATACATTTATATAACACATAAGTCGACTCTTTTCTAATAGGCAACAAAGCATATTTGACCCAAGTTGGCTGGCTTGTGCCAAATATGAACTTTGAGTGGTGATTGTCCATTTAACAAAAACACAAACTAATCTTTGTCTCCATCACAAACCGACAGTTTCACTCTGTTCGCTCACTTTGCATTATCATTCGTCCTATCACAGCAATCTCAAAAATATAGGCTGTAAATGCTAGTTTTTGGCCAAATCTGTACATTTTCATACATTATATAGCAAGTCGTGCCTTTACAGTAATTGCAGTTTTTTTACATCCACTGTACATTCTTTCACTGTACATTTTCGCACAGTTCTGCCCATCTGTAACTGAAGAAAACCAACAATGTTGAGTTTTGGAGGTGTGTTAGTGCTACAGAGAACAAGGACTGTACTTTCTTAATCCTGAGCATTCTCAAAAGCTACCATGAGTAATTTTTACTTTCAGTGCATCGCAGCCTACAGTGTAGCGTCTGCTCGTACATTACAGAGTCAGAGGATTTACATTCAAAGTACTCCACTTCACTGTTTTCGAGATGTTTCATACAAACCTTAGGAATAAAAAAGTCGCTTGACACATTTTTTTTCATATATTCACGTATACACTCATTACATCCTACTTGCTATAGTGCATCTGCAAATTAAACTGAGACGTTAACATCATTGGTAGCTAATAGAAGCTCATATTATTGCATGTTACTGCAAAGTGCGGTCATGCTCTACATATGCATAGCTAATATGTTACAAATGTTTACCCTTTTTTAATGTTTTTATCACGTACACAATAGTGCTCTAGTATCAAGGAGAGCTGCAGTGAGTGATGGAAGCCCTAAGCTTTGGTTGCAACACACATCAAACGAAATCAAACGAGGAAGATTCATTGGACTATAGGTAGAGTTTTGAAACTTTTCACTGGAAGCAGCTAAACAAGCAGCAGCGATGACAGCACGCTTGGCTACTGTCCTACAGCATTATGCAAAAATTATTCGAGCAGTATGAGTTGGAAGTAAAAGATTAGCATTTACACCCTCGTGGTCCTCTGTACAGATGTTATCATGTGTGTGGCATGTGTGTTTATATGTACGCTACTCCGCATGGCCATCGGGAGCAGCCGTTTTCCTGAAAGACGCTTATTATTGTGAGAAGACTGATTCTTTTGTGATACCGCCATCGAGAGTTGTCTGCCGAGCCAAAACACCCCGTAGCACCGAGCCGTTGGCAGCTTGATCACGAAATAAGCAACCAGAAGTAAGACAATACGAACGAGAACTTGGAAAAATTTAGGTCACTCCGTCCCTGACGAGCTCCATCACCTCAACTCTTCTTTTGATTCTGCAGCACATCGACAGCCTGTCAGCTCTCACACTTAGAGGTACTTACATATCATCACACTCTCATTTCTACCACAGTTGAGAATGCGAAAGGAATCTGAGCATACTGTGATCGGCAAAGCTGATATCTACTGACACTATGGCAATTCTCAACGCTTACACGTGCCATTCTGTGTAGGTAATGCACTGTTATAGGCTGCAATACAACAAATATAAGCATGTATACCTTTTACAATCTTTATATGTATCATCTCAAAGCTCCATGCTTGTCACTATGTTCTCTCCTCAGTTGACTGTTTTTAATTAAGAGCACCAGTTTTGGTTCCAGTGATCTGGATTTTGGTTGCACTGGTTAATGTCACTGGCTCTTAGCTGTGCTCCTTTACACAAAACCGAGACGGATTTTGAGCTTTGATGTTAAAAACGGCTCCACGAGAGATTGTCATCAAAAGGTATATATTTTAGATGGCATTAAATCTATACAGTAAGATATTCGTAGCTTTAATCGGTCTCAAAAATGGCTCAGGAAAAATAAAAATCAATCAATAAAAGCCTGAATACTTTTAACTGATGTTCCAACTATCATCAAACATCCATTAAAAGCCAGTTTCCCACAGTGTCTAATCAAAACCCTATCTGAATAAGCTGTTATGGTTACTTCAGGTCAAGCTTGCTCAGATGAGGCACTTCAGTATTTCACCCTGCAATACAGCGTGAGACTTGTTGGCTACTAACGCAACATGGGGCTTGATGTGAACTTTGAACCATTACCAAAATACATTATGAAGAGCACCAGGCGTCAGATTTCACTCAACTGGAGAAGGGAACACAAACCAAAGTGTGTTTAAAAAAAAAAAAATGAAAAAAAGAATTCAAAAAAACTTAATACAGGTATCTGTGGTTGTTATAAGTGCTATTTCCCTTTCCCCAACCCTCAGTCAAACCCCACCCAGTGTCCCAAAGGTCCTGTGATACTAGTCGCTCCTGAACTCCTCTTCAATTTGTGGGAGGTTCTTTTTTTCTCTCCTCAGGGTTTCGGTCAGCGGCCGGGCGCTGCTGGGCGACTCCAGGTTCTTGGGTTCATTGGTGCGGTAGCTGCCCTTCTGCTGGTACGCGTAGACGTAGATGCTGTACAAGCCTCCGAAGAGCAGCAGCAGTGCCAGGATGACAATGACTGAAGGATAAAAATAGCACAGTCAGTGTTAATCTGCAGCACAATGAGAAAAGAGGAGCTCCCAGAGACACTGAGGAGAAGCAGGCACTGAATTTAACTCAGTCAGAGTGGCGTGTTATTACATTTTATCAGCCAAACTGGCGAATTTAGGTCCGAAATTTTCTATAATGATTTAAGAACTACTATCTCTACAGGCTTATATTAGATGATCTGGACAGGAAGGACATAAAGGGTCTGCTGGGTTTGTAAATTGCCAGAAAAATCTAATATATACTGCAAAACCAGGCTATATACACCAAGAGAAGGATCGTATCTAGCCAGTGGATCTTAATTAAGAGTGAAGTATTGTGTTATGATCTTTTTGACCTGGTTAGTGTGCTTGCTGCATCAATTTGATTAGAATTCAGTCCTCAAGAGGCTTCAGATAGGAGTTCTATGAGGAAAGGACAAAGATGTGCATGAGTAAAAGGCAACTGTAGTTATATTACTGATGTTGTTTTTAAAAGTCTCCAAACACTCACAGACCTGCTGCCTCTGAGCCTTTGTACCTAAATCCAAGTTATTGTTCAGTGGCTGCAGCTGTTGCTTCACAACTAAAGGTTCAGACATCAGCCTTTTGTTCTTTTTTTAGTGTGTGTGTTTTAGTTTTAATGCTTCGCCTGTGTTTGCTTGGGTTTCATGTCACAGTCCATCGAACGCAGCTCGGGCGAACTGGAGAAATTAAATCGCCTGTAGGTGTGTGTTTGTTTGTCAGTCAGTGTGTGCAATGTGAAATGGAGTGACAAAATGTTTTTTTTCAGTCTCTCTGCTAATGCACACTGGGAAAGTCTCAGCCCCTCAGGTTAATACCCTCAAAAAAAACAGGCATAGATAATAGATCAGTGCTGCTGATGCTGCTGCAGAGATTTATTGCAGCTAACACAGAGCTTCGATTAGAGGGGAGGCAAAAATGTTATGATGTTCTCAAAGGACAAATTAAGAAAAAACGTATATCTTCAATATCATTGTGACAGAATATGTTCAACAGCACAATTGACCCTTATATTTTATGAACTACATTTAAAACGAGTGGTGTGATTTCACAGTCATAACACTTTTAATCTGAGCACTAAATCAGACAGGGATGATGTGTGATAGCCGGAGGGGACCATTGTTGGGATGCCTGAGCGGTGCGCCAGTCTTAAATGACTTACTGATGTCCTGCATTAGCATAATACCACTGAATCTGAATGATCTATTAAGCCGAAGCATCTATGATGAACGGTAAGCTGGGCCCATGCAGACTAAATATAGTTGATCCGGTAAAGGTCTCAGACATGGATGGAGCAGAGAGTCTCTGTGCTGCAGTTTAATCCCGAGACTCCAGCCTCTCCTGCTCATCAGAGAAACCTGCTCTAATTTTTCCCGTCATCTGTAATACCGTGCTGCAAACTGTCGGTCTGGTCTCAACACTCAACATGTCCTATTGTGATGAAGTGCAGAGTTATCACGGGGGAATTAAAGTGGTGAAGAAATATATTAAATATTGATGTTTTCCGAGAACTCATAAAAAGATGGAGAAAAACACATTCGTCATATTTCAACCTCACTTTCGTGCTTCTGTTTTGATTTACTCATTTCCGTGCTGACAGTTTTTTTTGCTGTGATCACATTGTTTCGTATCAATATGATGAATTACACCAAAATAAATTAAAATATGTACCTATTATGATTAATTTGCTAACATCGGTAACTGTCTGAAAGCATAAGCAACTTCTCTTAAGTTCAATTGTATCAAAATATACCCTTTATTTTTTGTATTTTTAAATATAGTTTACCAAAAAATATCCTCATATTTGCTTTCTCTTTGCCTGTTGCTTTGACTTTACTGGTCATTAGTTCTGCCAAGGAGGTAATGTTTTGTTTCAGTTTGGTTGTTCATCAGCAGGATAATAAACAGCTACTGGCCAAGTTTCATTTCAGCAAATGTGTATTATGACCCAAGGAAGAGGCGATTAAGTGTGAAGCAGATCTGAAACATGGGACAGATACAAAAAATATGTTTTTACTGTTGTTAACATAACAAGATGGAGCAACCAGCTTTGGCAGAATAAATCGCCTCCATCTTGAAATCCAGGGGATGAAAGTAAAGTTCAATAGCAATAAAAAAAATTTTGTAAAAGTTTTAAAAACCTGATGACTTCATATTACTATATCACTGTTCATTTTCTCGTCCAGGTATTTCATGCACACATATGTCCTTCCTCTAATAAACCACAGTGGAACTATAAAAGATCTACAAAATTACAAAGGACAAAAGTTCAAATTTTCCTGAGATGAGGCTTCGGCTCTGCATCACCATATTGTGACATAACTATAATAGTTATGAAAATATATTTGGGCATATTTAATGGATGCACTTGTAGATTTGTATGTCATAGAAAGGTGGACTGTTGGCCTTGGCAGAGGTCTGAACAAGAGCCCTTTTACAATATGACACATCTTCATTTCAGTAAATTGAAATTAATTTTGCATCCTGGGGCAGTTTTGTTGAATATTTTAAACATTTTTTTGGTAATTTTTTTGATAGTGAATAAGGGAAGAGAAGAGATAAAAGCTTAATGTGCTGTTAAAGATATTGTACCATAAATTATTTATTTACGAGTAAGTATTGAATACAAATGGATGTTGTATATAAGTATGCATGTAAGTGTAAGTATGTAATGACACTTAAAAGGGACTGATGAGTCATAACATCACTTTCAGAGTCTCTCAGTGTTATTTAATTAACATTCATTTCGCTCGAGTAGATTTAAAAAATAGGCCAAACTAAACTGAATTTAATTAAATTTAATCTTAAGCATGATAATATTGCCTTAGAAATGTTTGGCTGTTTGTTTTAATATTTATTTTATGCTTGTTGTTTTTCAGTTTAGTCCCACATGTAATAAATTTGAATCTGCAGTCGGATGCTTAAATAAACACCCAAAAGCCCACACTGGAGACTGACAACCCTGCTCTAATTTAGGATTAGAGGATTTCAGGAAAAAAGGAAAGAGAGTTTCAAACAGCTGATTTGTGTCATCTGGGACAGGAGGAACATGTGAGAAAACAGAGATGAGGGAGAGGAGTGCTTCAAAATGAGCTAAATAAATTGCTAAATGTGAATTTACATGTCTTAATGGGGAATGCAGCAAATTTGAAAAAGGCAATATGCAGTATTTGTGAACACAGAGAAACATCTCATTAGAGAGTATTAAAGAAGAGAAAAAAAACATTTAGTCTTACCAGTTATCCAAAACAGGCCAAGGTCATCATGGATATAAAAATACTCTGAAAAGGAGAGGTACACAAATAAGTGAATGAACACAAAATAATATTGTCTTCTTGCACTGATGCACTGTGGGACGTTTAAACTTACCTATGCCAGTGAACCACGGGTCTACCTCCCACGGTACATAACCAAGAACTGGAGGGAAAGCGCCACAGATGGACTCAGAGACGTAGCCTTGTGTCCTTACCGGAGGGTCCGTTTCATTTGGACGGAAGAAGGCTTTCAAAGGGGCATAAACGTTGTATCTCACCCCAGATATGCAGCCTATGAAGCCCGGTGCATTATGCTTCTGGATGTCGTAGTCAATGTCACCAACCTCTGAAAAAGCAAAGGGAAACAATTAAACATCACTTAAAATACTAAATTTATCAATAATACTGGCAGCAGGATGATTATTATTTATATGATTGTATTTACCCATTACTCTGCCCAGGAACATTGATTTTGGAGAATCAAACCTGGCGTCCTCCACTAAGGTTATCTTTTCCACTATCGGTTCCATGTAATCCACCTGTGAGCAAAGCAAAGTGAGTTATACATCTCGTCCTGACAGGAGGGGAAATAATTCATGAGAAGGAAGTAGTTTTATATGGTAGTGGTATAATAATATTATATTAGCATTATATATCACACTTATTCACTTTCTTGCAGAGTAGATGAGAAGATTTATACCTTGCTCTTTTCTGCATGATAAATATAAAGCCACAGCTAGCAGCAAGTTAGCCTAGCTAAGCACAGCACTGAAAACAAGGGGAAACCACCAGCGTGTCCAAGGTGACAAACTATCCAATGAGCTTAGAGGTACTTGTGGGCAGATCTTGTTGTTTTTAAAACCAGGCAAGCTGCTTTCAGCTGTTTTCATTCTTTATGCTAAGCTAGGTTAACTGGTTGCTGGTTCCAGGTCAACATATAAGATCAATCTCCTTACTTTAAGCTAGTAAGCAAATAAGCAAATTCCTAAAAAACATCAACTTATTCTTTTCAGATGTGTTAAAGTTCAGATAATGCTGTTTTCCTGTCATTTCAACCAAAAGTTACTACGGAAAGATTTGTTAGTTGCACATTCTTAGATAGACGCACAGCTGGCTTTGATTTTTCTAGACATGATACATAATTTCACTAAAATAACATACCACATAAAAACAAACAACAGACCACAGATCAGAGTTTACACAGCGACAGCGGGGAGAGCATGAACCTGCGTTTTGATGGTTCTGTTGTGTCTGGTTATGTTGACATAGTGGGGGTATCCATCTGCCAGGTTTCGGTGAGTCAGCTGGTACTTGTGTGTTATGAGCCCAAGTTTATACCTCAGATCTACACTACCTATGGGGAGAGATGAAATAAAAAGTAACAGCAGATACCGTTTTCATGAAAAACTGCATTAACTCATGTTTTGTTTTGTCTTTGTGCAATTCTGAGTCTCTAATCTGTGGATAAAATGAAACTGCTGCCTTACAAATGTGAATCTGCCTCAGTTTTCACACTCTCAGACAAGTTTCTGAGCTTCTCCTACCATCAGTCTTGAGGATGACAGCGATGTAGTCTTGAACAAAGGAGCTGATGTAGAGCAACACAGCTGGCTTGTGAACAGTGCTGAAACTGAACTCTATGTCATCCGCTGTGTCGTTGTAGCCGAGGCTGAAGTTGTCATAGTGCGGGTCAATCCAATTGGCCCAGGCTGCTTCATCTGATATGGGCTTCTGTCGTATGTTGTATCTCAGCCACGAGCCAATCTCAAAGTAAGCGCCGATGTCTGAGAAGAGATCACTGTGGAGTTAGGTATCTAGATTTGTTCTGAAACTGCTGCTGCAAATGAAGGTTTTGTCTAGGGTCTAAAGAAATCTACAGAAAACATGTACGAACTCACCTTTATGGCAGTAGAAGCCATCGTAAGCTGTGTTGTTACAGTCACAAGTGTAGGAAGCATAGCCTTCAATACACTGGCCACTGTTTCGACATGGTATGGTAGCATTCAGACACTGTCCCGTACAGTTCCTCCGTATGCCCTGTTCTTCATTTACTTTCCCCTCTAGATCGAGAGGAACACCGTTCATCCGTAACCCTCGAAGACACCCCAAGAAAGGTCTCAGGGTACGGTTGGCTGAACCTAATACAAAGAATTCTTTCATCAGTGGTTATTCATCTTCTTTAAAGGTTAGTGAGGACACATTAAATGGACTGTCTGTCACACCAGTTTTAAATTTCAGACTTAATTTACCTCAAGCAACCTACCTACTAGGAGAGGGTGTGTGAACTTCATGGTGACGAAGGTCTGACCTGGAAAGCGCTTCACAGCCCAAGGTTGATAATCAATCTTGATGCGGGCCAGTTTCACATTAATCTCAGCTTGAACGAAGTGCCACTCATTGTCGTTAAGAGGCACAGGGGAGTGTAGTGTCACATTGAGGATGCCGTCACCAACCATAAACACAAACGCAAGGTCGTGGGTGCCTGGAAGAGAGAGGAGTCACAAAGAGGAAAAATTTTAAAAACTTACCGCAAGTCTTAGCTAAATCCCTCAGTTGTGTAAAGAAAATAGTTATTGCAAGCAGATTGCTCAACTCACTATTCAGTTCTATCCGTATGAAGTTTCGTAGCTGGTCATCAGAGTTCTCCAAGAAGACGCAGTTGCCACGATAGGTTTTGAAGTGGAAGGAGATGTCAGCACTGGATCCAGGCCTGAAGGTGGGGAAGGTAATGTAGGTGGGCTTGACGAAGGATATGGTGTTCCAGATGTTTCCTGCAGAGCACATCAAAATATGTAAATATTAAAAAAAAACAACTCTCAACCCTGAAACATATTATGAATATCACTGTTCACACAAGCTGTAATATTTAAGCTCACTGTCGCCGTGACAGCGTAAGGGCCCGACGGTGAATTGTGCCTCTGAACCAGTCCTGTTGGTGTCCCCGACCACCACCTTCCTCACAGGCAGATGGTCTCTAAAATCCAAGTAGCCTTTGTCCGAGTACCTGAAAAACCACAGTGAGGATGTTAAGAGTCCAGCGTCACAGACACAGATTAAACCTGCTCAGTTTATCCTTTCCTCACCATTGTCTGTAGTCAGCATCACAGTTGCACTGAAACTTGGGATCGACGCAGGTTTGGTTGATATTGCAGCCACATTTTTGGACCTCTCTGAATGTTCCACCCCAGTAATAGTGACTCTCGTTGTTACGACCAATCCAGAAACCAAAAGGCCTCCCATCTGTTTTGAAAAAAAATGGTCATTAAAGATTTGTATCTTCTATGTTGTCTATGAATACACTACCAATTTAATAAACATAACAGTCCCACTTACTGGGGGTGTTGAGGAGGCGGGACTTGTAGCAGGAGTAATCGATCCACTGTTCACAGTACATGGAAGTGTTGGCTAGAGCAGTGACTTCATCCCAGGAGGCGTTCCAATAGTTGACATCTCCAATGTACGGTTGGTCTATTGAGCTCCCAGACACCTTGGTACCGTCCACTCGGTCGTTCATGATCACAGTCCAAGCTTTATATGCTGTAAAGTGGCATGAAATGTAGGTTGTAGGAATTAATTATTAAAAGAAAAAACACATTGTTAGAAAAATGAAAAAGAGTAAAAGTGTTTTAACGTCTGATAAGAATGTCAACAGGCAAGCTAGACACATACTAACAGTTGAGCGAAAACACACATAGAAACTTCTGTCCCTGACTTGTTTTTATTTCCCATGACATTTCAGTACATTTCTCTCATTTCTCAGGAACACAATAACCTGAATTTTTACTTTACAACTTTTCATTAACAGCCCCAATACTGACCATGATACTGATGAAGCTGTTTGTCATTAGAGGCACTGATTACTTACACTTCATTTTGCAGTACACTTCAAATGGTTTCAGTGGTCCACTGAGATCTGGATCGATGGTGTAGTTTCCAGACCAATATTTGCCGCTGAGTCTGTACGCCTCGCATGATTCTTTATAAACCGCTGTTCGACAAGCGAGATAATCAATTTGTTATTATCAGGAAGAAATATGGCATCGGCCAGGTGTTTAATTACCTGTAAAAAAACACTTATTAAAGTGATAAGACGACCAGACAGCACTTACACATGTGACACACTTCTCCTTTATAACCTGTGTTCTCACACAGGCAGATGAAGTCATCCCAGGACTGGATGCACCTGCCTTCATGCTCACATGGATTTGGAGTACATCTGTAAATAAAAGATAAGTTTTGATGCTTCAAGAGTGAGACTCACACAAGTGTGTAATTTTCTTCATTTCATCTCCACATTTCCTATTTTCTTCCTGTTATTTGTTCCTGTCGAGAGATTTTAGATAAGCTTTTATGAGGTGATACTTACCATGAGGTGATGAATGTCATGAGCTCAGATAAAATGTCTCACTCTAAACACTCACAACTCAAAGCCGTTTGTTTCAACAATATCTTGAATGAGATCACAGCACTCTGACAACATCATAAAAGAGCCAAGACGAAGAAATAATGAGTTGTTAAAGAGATGTGTTTATCTTTATAGGACTATGGAATGATGGGGACACATATATGATAAACTTATTGACTCTAATTATGTGAGAAGACATTTTTGCAACTCCACACTTGTCAGTTTCCTTATGGTTAGGTGATATTTCTTACCTGTCAGTGATGCCACATGTGCCCAGCAGCAGCTCAGCATAGCGCCCCCACTGTCGCTGCAGAATAATGTCGATGTCGAGCTGTTCGTTGTCTATGAAGATATGCTGCATGCAACCGTGGAACCGGTTCAGCTTGGTCTCACACTTCCTTATTGTGTTATTGGTTTTCGGACAACCTGAGTGCAGTGATGCAAACAGTTAAAATCGAACAGTGAAAAATCTGCAAGGTCACTTCAGGAGTCAACTGTTTAAAAGCATCATCTCACCTCCAAAGAAGTAGCGGTCTCCTGTCCGAATTGTGAAAGGGTTGGTGATCTTAAGTGGAGATCCCTCTTCTTCATCAATTGTGAGGGTCAGCAGGTTGTCTCTGGCAGCCAAATCCACTGAATGCCAGTAACCGTCATTGAGCCTGTATCCTAAAGAATGGAGAAAAGTCAGTCACTAAACCCAAGTAAACATATTGTAATTATTGCATTTGCAATTAAAGTAATGACACACATTAATGCCAAAAGTGCCATTATGTATGATAATTTGGCTCTGTTATGATGCTTGCACTTTGTGGTTGATTTTAGTCATTAATTCACAAATAACATGACCAGAATACTGAAAATATGGATCCTAAATCTGTGTTTTACACATTTCTCTTCTTATGAACTTTTCCCATCAATTCATGCTCGGTCTAGGTTGTGATGATGAATGTGAATCACACGGCTGTCATTTGTCTCCCACTGCTACAACTTACGTGTTTTAACACATGCTGAAATGGTGCTAATGGGACTGTTAACAAGAAGTTACCCTGGGGCTACATTAGGTATCTATATAAAAAGTTTGCAGTTTCGTTGTTATTTTTTTCGTCTTGTAAAACCAAAGACACAAGTGCAAAAATGTAAAGAAAAACTAGACAATGCATAAATCTGATCTAATATACACTGCAAATGCTGGCATGTTTGACAAACAAGTTTAGTCTCATCTTTATCATCTTATGTTAAATTTAAAATAGTAAATTTGCCACCTTTATCACCATAAAACACAAAGGTGCTGTGTAGAACAGAAAACTTAACAGGCATGGCAGCAGCAGCTTGAAGAGTCTGGGTTAGAAAACTGCCAATTGCACGGAGCTTAAGGCAATGCATGATCCAAAAAATTTAAATGTGATCTATCCTTTCATATCTGTCAAGACTAAAAATTGCATAAGCCCACCTGCAGCAAACTGGAGTTTCTTCTTGCCAGGTTGGAATATAGTGACATTGATCTGTCCCTCGCTCAGGCCCAGCTCAAGGGCACCCAGGTCATCAGCAAATCGAGTGAACATCAGCAGGCCTGTGTAGTCCCATGAGCGGAACTTAAACTTGACGAACATACGAGGCCTCCTGAAGAAGCCCGGTACCTGCAGGTAGTTGTTGGGCCCAGCAAAGGTCATCGGTTTGAGCAGAATGTCCCTGCAGGCAAAATGCATCTTTTTCTGATGGAAGAAAGACAAATCAGACCTTTTCAGTTATGGAGATACCACTAATTGTTATTATATTGTGAGCAGGGAACAAATAGAGTAATGTTATTCAGTTATTTAAATATTATGATCAGAACCATTAATATTATTCCCACAATACTATTTAATGGTTCGTATAAAGCCCTACCCTTCTTGGGATGCGGATGTCAGAATCTTCTCTCTTAGCCTTGTCAATAATGTTGATGCCATTGATGAAGACGTTTTCCAGACAGCCTCGGAAATTTGGTATGGTGGGCAAGTGAGGCAAATTCTCCTCTATGACGCCTCCTACATACAGCTAGGAGAAAGATATTAATGTGTTAAGTCACAGCCATCAATGCAAATAGCATTCAAAGTTATTCATAAAATAACTTGTTATGAAGGAAAGAGATTACACGTTGCCTTAATGTTAGAATTAAAATGAATTTTAATGTATTCTCCCATGAAGCATTAAAATGCATTAATCATCTGTCATTTACTTTCCTTTACTAATATTAAAACTACCCTCACAAATGACTCGTCTCTGAGTTACCTGCGTATTCAGATCCAGGTGTGTAAACTCTCCATTGCAGATGGCTGTCACTGTCTGACTGTCCACTGTGAAGTTCACCTGGCGACCGTAGCGCTTGATGGTGACATAGTGCCAGTGTAGATTATCAAGAAGGCTGCCAGCAGTCAGTGTGGTTCGACCGTCGACTTTGTGTATCACACTGCTTCCTGAAAAACAGAAGGCAAGGACGGGAAGAAGTACCATAAAAAAAATGTCAAAACCAGCCCTAAGTGATATAAAACAGAGAACATGCTGATTTTTTCCATGATAAGAAGCTCTAGGGCTCCAGTAAATAATTTGTTTATACTAAGATCTCCCCTACAGACAACTTGATTATAAAAATGCATCTTTCTGAAATGGATGTCTTTGTCAGATAATCCAATTCTCTTTTTGCTCTCTGTAAAACTTCAACTTTAAGATCATGCCCCTGTGGATATTTCTGTAAGGACATGATCAAAATATTTTTGACTTTATTTATCCAAAAAACAACTCAGGCTGTACCGAGGCTGATGTGCAGGTACAGACGTCCTCTCTTGAGCTCCAGGGTGAAGAGGTCTCCTTGGATCCCCTCACTGTGTAACAGGAGACCATCCTGCTCCAGAGTCTTGAAGTTTATGGCAAAATGGTCGTATAGAGTACGGGACCTTTTTTCTGGATACATGTAGACCACTGAGTCGTCCCCATTGTACTGCAGCACATATGAATCTGCAGGCAAAATCACAAAATTATCTTTTTTTTTTCCTTTTTGTTCAAAATTACAACAGAGGATTTAGACTTTACTGCGCATCTTGTGTGATGTGCACATAAGTTACAGAGAGTCTTATGTGTTTGAAGGATTATGCAAGTGAATGCTATGAGGTACAGATGTGTTGGCATTTAACTGCATGATCATGCTAAGTATGAATCAGAGATACTGAACTTAGTCATTTATTAGCTAGGAACATATTGTAGCATATTTGGCACTTATATTAAGGGGCATATTGTGAAAGAGTTGAAGCACTTGGGCTGTAGAGTGTCCTTGCATGTGAGTCAGAGGTAGTAAATCTCAGTGTAGCATCCATCAGTCGTGACTTTTTACCATAAGAGCAGCCAAACAGCTCCAGCCTCACACCGATCTTCCCTCCGTTCTCCGTGTTCCAGGCCAGAGGAAGCAGACGGATGTGTTTGGCAGTAAAGGCATAATGGAAGACGTTCCTCTTCACCTGATAATAATTCCAGTTCCCAGGCATTGTCTGCAAACAGATTAGAGGGTAGCGAGTTATTGAGTCACTGCGATGGCGTTAACGCCTTATTAAGAGACTGGAGATGAACTGATGATGAGATTAGCTTTGTCAGTGTTGAGGGAGATAATATGCCATGTTTTCTCTGTTTCTGTGTCAGTGACAGTGAGTATAAAGGAACACCCACTGACTGGAGAATCAGCCACAGAGATTATGTTTGACTAGATAATCCTAGCTTTACCCTCTGTTAAGGCCCCCATCACACCCCAGCCGTCCTGGATCAATGACACCTACCGAGTTTCCTCCTTTCATGATGTACGGCGTCCAGGAGTCCGGTCGGTCTCCGTAGAGCAGGGTGTACTTTGTGACCCAGTCGTAGGAGTTAAAGGTCCCCTGGGTGGCGATGGCCTGCAGTCGATACTTCCTGCCCAGGTCCACCTGCAGCCATGGCTGTCTGTCCCTGGGAGATGGGGACCAACCACTGCTGCCTGGGGTGGGAGGAGAGGTTTGTTTGATTTTTAAGGTGACAGATGGACATTTGGACGGAGGTGAAATCATGACCAAATGACTGTCACATCAAATGAACCTGAATTGAACTTGAAATTTCAGTCAAACTTGCTGTCAGGAACTCCAAAGATCTGTTAATATTTTTTCCGTTTCTGTTTTCTGTTATTAGACAAGTATTCGGCATTTTTGCAGATAACCAAATATAAGGCTAACTTATTTAGCTAATAATAGCACTTGCACTTATACTAAATGTCAATATTTGTTGGTGAACTAACAGGGTTGTTAGCAGATTTCCACAAAAAATGCTCCTAAATTTGCTGAATATAGTAATCTACAGTATCTCTTGTTGTTCTTCTTCTTCAATTGAATTTCTTGCCACTGTGAGAAACTGTCCTTTGCCTTGCTGGACATTATGACTTGTAAAACACTGGTGTAGCTAATAACATTATATGCATAAACACTGAAATGGACCAGAGTCTTTATTGTGTTATTTGTTACACTTGTGCCTTTATTGCTCTGTTAGGTTAAAACATCTCCTGTTCTCTCTGGAAAAATGGTGTGAAATGATGTATGAAATCAAACTTACCATACAATTTGGCGAAATTGGCGGAGTAAAGAAAGTTATATCTGGAGGAGGCAAGGAAGGAGGAGGCATAGAGCCCGGAGACCAGCGGATCAACACATTCTCCTGCAGTGATAAGAAGAAAGACACCAAGGTCAGGAATTATAAAAAGGACTTCTTATAATGCAACACTCACACAACACTTTCAAAATGATACAAAGACTGTCATTGCTGCACGGTTTGATAAGAAAAGACCATTTGGGCTTTAATTAGAGCCTGGTGCATGCTCCATTAGATAATCAATCCAATTACATACGAAGCGTAGCACAAACACGTTTACTCTTTTCACTGGTGATGGACTCTAGAAGTTAAGGACCCAGACTCTTATCCCACAGAATAACAAACACCCTGGCCACCTTCATAAGAAGGTGGACCAAGACTTAAAAATCTAACTAACCCTCCTGACAGCTGCTCTAAGAGTGCATCATCTTTGCATCTTCATTTTTTCAACAGGCTGGGTGAGAGTAGCAGTACAGCTGAAGATAAAGCACACTATCTCAGAGATGAACTACAGTAAATGTAATGCAGTTACACAACCCCTCCTTCCCACTTCAAGGGAGTAAAAATGGATCTGTTCTTGTGCTCAGTGTTGCAGAGACAGAACAACAATGATGCGGCTTCACATGAAGGTCTTTGTGCTTGTGTGTGTGTGTGTCTGTAAGTGTGTGTGTTCCTGCCTGTTGGTGCCTGTATGTCTGTATATTTATGAATAATTTCTTAAAACAATACATGCAGTTTCGTGGGCATGAACAGGCAAAGTCAAGCTGAGACGGTCGCTTTGTCGTGCTGTTTTGCTTCTCTGCATGTGGTTTTGAGACTGATAGGACCACCACCCGTCTGCTCAGGCTCACTCTCTCCAGCCTACAGCTACTAAAACTGACCATAATTCTACCTAATCTTGCTTTTGTCACTGCTGAGGATAAATGCACAATGCCCTCACCTCCAGCTGCAAGACAAACGCTGTCTCATTTTAAGTGCCAAAATATGCTCTTTGATACTTCCAAGAGATTTAATATAGATAAAAATATAGAGATTGGGTTTCATTTGAATACGAAGGCATGCAAATATTAAAATATTCGACAGTTTTAATCTGATTTTGAATCAAACTAAAATAGCAACAAGATAAATGAATGAAGCCTTGATCCTGCCTTCCTCTCTCTCCTTCCTTATCACTGCAAACATCTCTAAACATTTGGAGTCGTTGTAGTGGTAAACAGAAGTCCTGGCATTGTAATTCCTGTTCTTACACTCAGAGAGGTCATACAGCACAGAAGAAAAGGCAATAGACAGTTTCTGAAAACAGGAAACCTTGAGAGAGTTATTGTGCAGGCTGCAGATGGAGCAAGATAAGGACAGTTATTGCAAGTGCTCAAATTTTAAATAACTTTTGACTGATTACAGCAAAAACTGCAGAAATTCTGAAGTACAGAGGGTTTTTTTCCCCACTACCCTAAATGGCACATGAATAGTATGCTAGCCGTTGTAGAGCAAGAAACACGTTTTCTGCCTCATTCTGATAGATGAGTCAGTCACATGAGTCTGAGTCCTGTCACCTTTGTTGCAAGGACACCCTTCTCATTCAGGTAGAAGAAAACATGCTGAGCGAGGGAAATGTGACCTTGACTTTCCGTCTCTGTCTGCCTTCCTGAGAGGTTTTCTCACCACTTTTTTTTATATAGAAATCCCTGTTATGCTGAAGATACCAGATCTCAGGTGCATCCATCACCACCCTGCATGGCCATATCAAGTGATCCACTGCTCAAATGGCCTTTTCAGCAAAAGCATTTAGAAGCTATGTGCTGTAGTCGCACGCAGGCGGAGTTCATTTGCTGCTAAAAGCTCAAAGTGTATTGATTCGTTTAAATTCCTCAATTAGCAGTAAAAGGAGAGGAATTTGTCTTTAAATGTGAAGAGCAGTTTCATCCCAGACTAGAGCAGGTTAACCCACACCACTCCTCTGCTCAGCTCCTCCTCATGGCAACACTGTCACGCACTCTACACCCCTTCCTATTCACCGCCTCCCCTTCTTTTCTCTCTTCGAATGCTCTCTTTTCATCTCCATCCCAACTCTGAAAAAGCATCCACTCTTTCTTGCTCTCGCTGTGTCCCATTACCTCATACTCCCTCTAATCCTCATTTTGCTATTTTTTACTTCTCTGCCTGGCTGCCTCTCTCTCTCTCCCCAAATGGGCGTTGTCATGTGCAGGAGCTAAAGTGTACCTGAAGGCTACGCAGAGCATCCAGGTGCCAGGTTTTCACCACCCTGCTTGTAATCCAACCACCTTTCTCTGCGTCACACAAAGCGGTGGGGCTGTGTAGAGCTCCAACACCACATTTGCTGAATCATCAGTCTTCTCTGAGTGTGGGCAGCTCTGTCTAGGCTGACACATCATGACTGCTGGTTGCATACAGTATGCAGAGAAGCGCCTTCTTTAGCTGTCACTGGCCCGCGATGCGTGGCAGCTGAGGACTCAGACAGCAGCTGAATGCAGATGTCCAGCAACATTATATCAAAAAACACTTCAATAGAACAGCACACACGGGCGGTGAAAATATAGGATGATCTGTGAAAGGGATTTTAATAAATCATTCATACCCAGGCAGGCATCCCAGTGGGTGGTGTCTGACTACTGCCAGGGATAAAAACACAAACAGCACAGCTCAGAATCACAATCACACTTAGTTTCAGATCATATACAGCTTCCTTTTTCTGTCTAATGGAATAAAACATGAACCCAAAAGTCAGTCTCCTGCTGCTTGAGTTGCTAACCAATTGAGATTTGTGTATATGCGCGCACGCACACACACACACACACACACACACACTGCACAGAGTGAGTCTCAGCTCCACCCAAGGTTGGCTCTCTGTGCTTTGAGATGCAAGGCTCCATTTTTAATCTGGCACAGTTCCACTGTGCACTTCCACGCAGCAGATATGCAGTTGTCCAGCTATTAAGTGCCAGCAACTCTCCTACAAGCCAAACCCACAGGCTCCACTCGCTTTTTTAGCATCCAGTGATTCAAAGAGGCTTCCACTTAATTGTTTTCTCTCCTGTCCATTCACTTTTTAATTCTCTCTTCCAGTACAGCAAGCTGGCAGCATCTCCTTCCCAACATACCATGTGACAGAGATTCCTGTAAACAGCAGTGGCAACACAAACAAACTATTTTTCATCAAAAAACTCAGATCTTCAATGATGTCTGAAATGAGCATTATTTCACTTGATAACTTTACAGAAATATCTGATAAAGTTGCACAATATTCATTATAGAATATGCACTTAGATGAACTAATATTAGCCTAATGGGCTACAATAAAGGTGGCTATGGTTATTTATTTTTAACAGAAATACAAGAGCATACAGAATAATGTCCTGAAATAATTCACTGCATGCTGAGTTTAATCCTAAGAGACAAATTATCAACAGTGGTGGCTGTCATTTTACCTCAGTAATCACAAATCATCCCTCTTCCCTGATCTCCCACTGATTTCTAAACTAATGAGACATGCAATGCGCTGTATGGGGTTAATTCATAATCAAGACCCTCTGAGGTCATCCCAACACTGACATCACCCTCACAGCTTATTAGTATGCGTACAAGCTATGTAATAGATGGATTGATGGCACGTTTTTTTCCCAAAAATCACAGCCCCGCATCGTCCAACGAAACCTGCTACATGACTGCTTCATTGATCTCGCACTGATGATTTCCCTGCCAGGTGAATTCGCGCACGTCGTGTGCAGAATGCAGGGCTCTGTGGACAGGTGATGGGAACACAGGCTTCCCAAAAAAAAAAAGTACTGCAGTGGGCTGGTCCCGCTTAGGACGCTAAGCCCTGCTCACTCAACCTCCACTTAAGAAAAAGCGGGGATTTGAGCACCAACATTAGCGAACAGGAGATGATAATATCACAAAAAAAACTAAACAGACCCTCGAGAGGCATCGTGCTTTGCAAAGAAGTCGAGAGTTGAACGCACACGGTGCAGAAACTTGCGTGCCGGAGAAAGCACTGCAATGCAGACAAGTTCAGTGCGATGGGGGGAACGCCGTGCGCACCTTCCGCAGGACCGACGCGGTTTGCCTCCACACTTTTCTCCGTGTGACCCTCCCAAAACAATTCTTTAGCCTACCGAAATTAAAATAGCCACGACAAGCAGTGAAATTTAATGGTCCGTTTCTCAACGCTGTCTGGTTTTATCGCACCGTGTGTTGCCCTTCAAGATCTCTACACCCCTGGCTACATTTGGCCCTCCAGTGGTATTTTCCACTTATTATTACCGAATGTTATCTTGCAACTTTTTCTCACGCAAATCAGAAGCTAAACAATATGCATCATACGGCATTTAAATACACTTTGAGATATTTTAATCACATCCTATCAGCTGATAACAGATGAACAATTGCTGTTTCACAAAGACTTACGTGATGAGCAATGTTGAAAACCCAAAAATAAGAGGCATATGCTCAGAATTTTGCAAGTCATCCTTCACTTAGGACACGTTTCTCCGCATAGGTTATCTTAATTAGATCGTAGATTGTTCTGCAGCATCCTCACACCCCCCTTTAGCCCAACTTTAACTCGCGCAGCTCCAACTCCTCTTCCCGGGATCTCGGGCAGCCTTCTACCGGAGCGGGGACGCGCATCGGATGCTGGTGCTGATGCTGCGCTTCGCCGAGAGCGCGCACTTCTTCTTTTTTATCCTTTAAAATTGTTTTATTTACATGACCGTGATGTAATGGTGTGGCTCCTGTATGATATCATTTGACATATTTGCAAATGTGCTTAACCAGCAGAGTTGTGGACCAGGAGTCTGGAGTCTGGGAGTGGGATTCTGTGGGTCCCTTCCACAGGAGTCTGGATGCAGAGGAGACTGGATGGGAGGAGGAGGAATCCAAAAAAAAAGAAAAACTTTTTCAGTCCGCTGCAGATTGACAGATTTTTTTTCCCAATACAGCTTGAAAAATATTGCACTTAAAAGGATGTATTCAATCTCCAAAAACGTCTTTAAAGTGGTCAGAAACAATAACTATCCATGTGGGCTGTGGATCAATCACCAGTGCTTTATTCCTCTTCTCTTTCGCCTTGGCATCTCATATCCCCCTCTGGCACACTTTTCATAGCTGCCAACTGGCCGCCAAGAGCGTACTGCACTAGTGAGGAGATGGTTAAGAAGTCTCTCTTTCCAGGAAGGCAGAGCTGCACTTGAATCTCAAAATAGAATTGAAGTCCTTTATATCTCATACGCATCAACGGCAGAACCAGAGAGAATAACAATAACAACCCAGCAGACCAGCAGGCTGCACTGTTCTACACTTTATCTGTCTGACCTTGTCCAGGTACTCATTTCATGCAAGTGCATTTACAAAAGTGCCCAGAGCAGAACAGGTTATGGGATGATGATGCCAGCTGTGCCTGAACTCAGACTCATATACACACACACATAAAGGGGGGGATGGGGGCGGGATGAGACTGAGTTAGAGAGGGATTTGTGGCAATGGGTGGCACATTGACTTCAAAATAAAAAGGCTTTGGGATTAAGAACTGGGTTTGTGGGACGGCCGTGTGTCAGTGATGATGTGAGATTGAATGCTTGGGCCAGTGTGGGATTTACCGTGTTTTCAATCAAATCAGATTGTCAGTTTGTAAGCTCCCTGCCACTGGTTTCCCCCTCCCTTGAAAAACCATAAGAGTACAGAATTATAATTGTAGAGAGAAGACAATGGCAAGTGACAGGGGAGAGGAAAATAGGACATCAAATCAGCAGGGAAAATTGGCCACAGAGGCAGTCAGGCACTGCAAAGGTATCTAAATAACTGACACAAGATGGGTATTAAAATAGACAAGGTGAGGTAATTCATCTCAATAACAGTGGAAATCAATATTTTCCTTAAGTTTTCTGTATACTCAAGAGATGTTTTCTTATTGATGGAGTGCAGTGATCCACACTAGTTAACAAACATACTCAAACAAGGTCCAATGACATCTGTAAGTATATAATTATACCATATAACTGCCTTGTCAACAGGTCTTAACACAACACAGCTTGTATAAAGTGTATCATACCCTAATTTAATATTAAAAAATCTAACAGTTATTTATGTCTTTATTGAGTAGTCTCTATTAGATTATCATACAACATCAGTTGGTTGAATAAAAGCTGAATATTACCATTAATAGTTGCTGTTCTGTTGTCTTTAGATGGCACATCTGCACCTAGCTTATGGATGTGAGGGTTGTTGTTAGCCTGGATTGCCATCTGTTTTCTCATTGACCTTTTACCTTTGACTTTATGGTAACCCAGGAGATTGCTTCAGATAGACGTAATACGGTCTTGTTGGGGTTAAACTACTCATCTGGGGGAAAAAAACAACACAAGGGCTCAAGTGATGATCATCGAGTGATGAGTGGTGAACTGATGTTCAGCATTCGGAGGCAGAATTTCCAGCAAACATAAATCAGGCTTTCCAGTGCTTTACCTCGCTCACCATGTCTGCTGCTAAATAATTCCAAAATGTACCAAATCCATCCCAAATTCTCGCATCTTTTCTATGTATATCTGCAAACAAATATTGAATGTTTCCATAATATTTGAATATTAATGTCAGATTACAGGTGGACACTAATATTAAATACATTTTACACACAGGATTCAAACAGGTTAATACAGGATTAAATTGACTCATAAGTTTGATTTTATTTGTGAACATGGCAGGTATTAAAGAAAAAGTGAATCATAGCAAAAAATAAAATTTTTCCACAGTATGACTCACAACACACTTTCATTTGTGTGCATTCAACTAAATTTGCATTTTGCAGAAACAGCAGTAATTTCAGATTCAAACCTCGACTGACCACTAGATGTCAGATCAAGCTCAGACTTGGATTTCCCACAGCGGCTTGAAGTCAGCTTGCTCCATTTGACTGATACGCTGTTGTCCAAACCTCTCCCACAATCTATTCATCACTTAACTTTATTCTGCAGGTTTTAAATGATGTTTCATGCTGCCAAAAACTTAAAACCCACACATACATTACAAGCGATGTAGGGAAAATGATCTTCGGGTTGATAAAGTGGGTCTGACAGAACAATATGCCACATCTTTTGCAAGCAATTACTCAGAGAAAGCAGCAAAGCTAAAAATAATTGAAAGAAAAACAAGCACACAACATACCGCAAAAGGTCACACTGTCTTCATCTTGTTCTAACTTCTTTTGAGAACACACACATGCACAAACAAACACAGGTGGAGACCTATGATGGCCTTGTTTCTCACAGGGATTTTTTTTTTTTTTTGGGATCAGATTGTACTCTGCTCTGCCCTCATTAGCGTTTGTGTGTATTTTCCATGGGGGTACCATCGTGCACTGCATAGGATTTCTGAGGGTATGAGCATTAAAACACACACGAAACCACAGACATTCTCACACATAAACACACAGTGTCAAACAGGCAAACATCGGCACACAAGCACACTACTTCTACTCACAAACTGGGGTCATGTCATGATTCACGCCCAAATGTTTCCAAGAAATAATGTTGCTGATCTGTTGTCATGGCTGAGCGCTGCTTGTCATAAAGATGGATGAAGGTGTTTAGTTTTGAGTGATTAGCACTGACTTTATTTGTGTGTACCTGTGAAGTCAAACACAAAGCAGAGGCGAGTAATGCTGACGATGACTGGATTCAAAATGTGTGTCAGAAACTGAAGAATTCAGCAAGTTGTACTCTAGTGGGACAGTAAGACAGGTGTTTGTTTTGACCTCCACCACATGGGAACCCAGTGGCCCTGCACACGAGCAGGTGAGCCGCTGTAAACAGGGCTGTTCAAACAACCCGCTCTCAGGTGTCCATACACCGGTAAGACCCCCTGCTGGTGAGGGCCAATCCCAGCTGAAAGTAAGCCCAGCAGGGAGCGCACAGAGTGGGATCCCACCTATGAAGATTTCCACTCAGTGTTGGCTCAACTGGTGTGTTCGGGACAGCTGCTGCAACCCATTCGGTCTCTCAGTGTAGGACGCAGACCGAAGCTGAAGGGCGTCTTATAAAACTAACTAACCAGCTTCTGCCGAGGATCTCAGCTTGACCTAAATCGATTTTTTTTTGGTAGACAAGTTTACTTTTTGCCCGGAGTTAGACGAGATTATTGATCAGACTCTCATATTGGTGCAATACACATGTAGTTGGATGGGTGCCATGATATTTTTCCAACAGCCCATTGTGGTTTCGATTTTTTCTAACCCAATAACCAACCATATAACCTAAACTCTTACTCAGTAATAAACACAAGCCAGTCAGGGGGACACTGAGTGAGTCTTTTTAGACATTTTTTAGACTAAATGCAGCACCCAGTTAGCTTAACATTAGAAAGAAATTACGGGAAACAGCTAATGTAAGCTACCTATAGTTATATCCAAATGGGACAAAATCTGCCAACCAGCACTTCTAAAGCTCAGCAGTTGTCATAATTTAGTTTGTTTAATCTGTTTGAAAACCAAAGTGTTAAAGTGAAAACTCACTATTTTTTTACTAAGATTTAAGTTTGATACTGTACTATGTAGAAGTTGGGCACCTTGTTATCTTAATATTTTAACTTTTTTGCCTGTTTGCTAATTTGTTCTCTTGTAGATAAATTATAAATCACGAGGCCTTGTTGGTGTCAAAATAAAAGATGAAGCAGTAACAGATGTACATTTGGTTTTTATTTCTATTCTAGTCAACCTTCTCCATCCATTTTGAAAAGTGATTATGTTGTGTTTACTTGTCAGCCATTGTAGCACTCATCAGGCTCCACTTTACTCTTTTAAAATAACCAAATAATTTGTGTGTGTTGAAGTACAAGTCATGACACCTAAACCTGTCACTGTGCTATCTTTACACACATTGACTTGTTAATGAACACACACATTTTCATGCATTTTCAAAGTTGATTTATTCCCAGATGAGATGACAGATCCACAAAGAGAACAGCACTGACACCTGCAGTAAGTGTACACCAACAACAGCTGCGGCCGAGTGGAGATGCATGGAGCTGAGACACTTTTGTTTCTCGTGTTTGCTGCCAACACGAGCGCACACAAAGATGCAGAGCCACAACCAGCGACATACACAGTGTTGGGCTGTGTTTCCCTTATACAGCAGACACGCCGCAGCTATTTAGTCTGCCTCCCAGTTTGTTTGCCCACTGTCTTCTCTCTTTTGTTGCTCTGCCTTGGGCTTTGTTTGATGTGAACTGCTGACTGTAGCAAATGACAGTTGCAGCTGGGACGATGACGAGTGAGGAAGAAAAATGGTCACACCAAATGAAAAATTATGAAGGTGGTCAAGTTGGATAAACAGCGATGTTTGTGTGTTTGTGTTACAAAAGCAACCAACAGAATGGTTCTCTTCACATCCAGTCACAAGAGGACACTGGGAAGTACTCCAGACTCACTTGGTTTCTCCAAAGCATTTCTTAAGGTCAGTAGTTCTTCTGGCCCATTTCTGCAGTGTACTGTGCTATGCACACACATACACACAAGCTGAAATATCTGGCCAGACACGCAAACTGTGTCCTTTCCTTCCTCAGCTCAGTTCCTTGGAGCTGGGCTCCAGCAAAGTACCTTTGGCAGCAGGGCTACAGAACGGCCTGTCCTCTCAATGCTGGGCCCCACTCTGCTCAGTCTGTCTGTGGGGTGGGGGTTGGGGCATCTGGAGGGCAGCTAATAGAATGGAGGCCTATTTCTTAAGTGTTTGCAATGATGTCATACTAAAACCTCTCCTCACGGGTGAGGAAGACTGTAATATCCCACTTTTTAAAATCAGAAATGTCTCTGCCTCCTCTGGACAAAAAATGGGAGACCATTAATTAAGATGGGAGTAAATATTCTGCCTGACAATGAACAAATGGTGAACGAGCTCAGCCTCAGGCGAAGTCCATGGGGAGTTTGTGTGTAGTTTACAGTGAGTGAGTGAAAGTGTGTGTTTGGAGTAAGGACTGGGTGCAGAAAAAACAGCCCTGTTCCTCGCAGGGTTCATCCTCTGCATCCATGAATGTTGGTTTCTGCACCCAGCAAAAGGCTGAGTCATGGTCTGAAAGAAATATGACACATCACACACTAGTTCAACATACTTACACAGTTTATATAAGAACATAGATTTTCCTAAACACATTCACATTACACTTCCTGTTTGCATTCTTTTCACTTGTGATGCAGTGTAGACCTTTTTTACATTTTTATTTTCATGTATTTTAATGACAGGGTTATCTGAGATCAAATCGTTTTAGAAGACAGAACACAATTTGGTTCGGTTTGTCTCTTTTTTTGATAGTTAAATAACTGGACCATATATAGAAACATTTATCAAGTGAATGCGAAAACACTGGATCATTAATTTTTAAAGGGAAGGAACAACCAAAGCAAAAGTGTTGTAAAGTGGCCAATATTTACTTAACTTTCTGTGAGTTTGACACTCAAATCTTTGTTACATGTCACCCTCCTCTCTCTGTTTCCATCCTGTCTCTTTCTACTTTGAATTGTCTGATAAAGATGAAAACGTTTCAAAGACCTCATCTCCTCTCTTCTTTCATCTCTCAAGCCAGCTTACTAACTATGAAAGCAGCCCTCTATTGTGTGTGGTGTCAAATTATGTCTGATGATTTCCTGCTGATATAAATGCCGGATCTCTTTGAACCTATGAACCAAACAGTATAAAAGAAATACAGTAATTCAACAACATAAGTAACTATCCAGTAAATTATCTTCCCATTCATTATCCCAGGCGCTGGAGCCTTGTTTTCCTTGATTCTTGCTTCGAGAATTGTTCCTGTTTACAATAATGTTTTAAATGTGGAAGATCACAGAAGTAGGCAGTTTTGTTTTTTAGAGACAGGATTCCCCGTGAAGTCGCACAGATACGACCTCGCAAGTTGGACCAAAGGAAGAGAAGTTTACTCAGTTGCTCTGTGAAGGGCTGCTGCCCAGACTGAGGTAAAGCAGTGGGCACTTTTTCCATATTCAGTAATTATACTGCTTGTACTGCTAAGAGCCATTCTAAAGGCTGATATCTAAACACAGGAAACAAGAGCGAGACTGAGCACAGACACACACAGCTACTATTCTCCATCAATAGAAGTCTATTTTAAATTATATAAATCCTTTAGATGTCCATTTTTAGCAGCTCTGCACGGTGATCACCAATAAATATGTTTTGCCTTTAAATTGCGAACGCTGACTTCTACACTCTCTGCATTTGATGCATGAGTAGACATGGGCTTTTCTTCAAAAGCACTGATACATATGCACATGTGCAAAATGCAAGTGCACACAGAGACCGCTAATGGTCAACAGGTTCAGATTTTGGCATTGTGTCATCAACTCTGTGTTCGGTGTACTTTCACACAGTCAGCATCCTAAAAATAGCTGAAGGACTTTGGCTCTCTGCCCAGCCTCCCTAACTGTCAATAAGTTATCTCCCAGCTCGAACAAACGCTCCGCTTTTAAACCTGCCACAAACCATTAAACGCCAGGAGTTAGATGTAAATTGTTCTTATTTTGGACCCGCATCAAGTGTGTTATAGTACCAAAAGCTAACTAAATTGCTCTTTGCCTTTTAAAAATAGTAAACTAGAAATAAGAGGATGCATTGGCTGTCTACTGGAACATGATCCGTTTTTTTATTTCCTCTTTGATGTGCAGATGCCAGACAGTATGGGGAGGGCATATCTCTGATGTTTGCATTGACAGTTGTTGTGTCTCCTTTCCAAGTTTTAATCTCAGCTCTCCAGGCCTTTTATCTGTTCTGGATGACTATCAATCTCGATCAAACCCCCCCCCCATCTTTCTCTCTGATTCCAGTGCAACTCCTCCTCACTTGACTTTTGATGACGGCTGCAGATAAAGAGGCTTCTGGTATTGTTGACTCCTCTTATTTTCATTCCTCCTCAAGCTGAGGAATGCCTGCTTTTCAAATTCCAGTTATAGGTGAATTGCGGTGCAGAGCTATGAAAAGCTAAATTATATGAATTTTATAAGATAAGGGTGAATAATAGTCGTGGCAAATCTAAATGCTTGCAGGTGCAAATACTTTTTATAGAGCTATGATATGATATGTTTCTTTGACAGAAAATAGTTGGAACTGCTTCCCATAAACAGCAAATTGCTGCATTAGAGAAAGCACAAGGACCTCACTTTTAAGGACTATATCACTTCCAGATTGTAGTCAATTACAGATTCATAGTCTGACTCAGGTATAAAATTTGAATTAATATTTAAAAACCTAAGAAATTTCCCTGTAACATAATTATTCATCCATTGCACAAGTTTTGCAGGAGGTCTACTGTATTTGCTGACAACCTGAGCCAGTGTGCAGGAGTCTGGAGCACTAAGGGTTACTGCAATGAAGCCAGGCAAGGAGGGGAAAGGGAGAATGCCAGGGGTTAACTGGGGCAAGAGGGTCAGAAGTTGAAGCTACGAATGTTTTCCCCCAGTCTCTGTGTACCATAGAGTCCCAAGGAACAGATGCACCCAAAGCCAGGGTTAGAAACACCTCCCTCCCTGTGGTGTCACCAATACTGGTAAACACTGTTCCTGAAACACGTTAGGACAGGACAGACAGACATAAAACACTGGACATGGTGTCAATGGGGACTTCCCTGCATGTTTCTTTTTTTTTACATTTGGGACTGTAACAAGACTCTCTATGAGATGGGCGTGCAGTTGAAAGGAAATCTTTCCGATTTCTTTATCATCCATTTAACAAGCTATCTTCCATTATCATTTCATCCAATTTTCCGCATATAAAGCCTATCTGTCACAAACGATCCACGTGCACGGCTGGATATTTCACAGTGGGAGCTTTAGGTCAAGTGCTGCTGTAGTTAAAGGGCTCTGCAGCAGCCCTATCCCATTACATGGGCCAACAGTCGTCAAACAGCAGTCCTCTGTTCACTACCTCAAAGCCTAAATCTTTGCAGGACCTTAACATGTTGGGCTGGAGGTACATAAGGTGGTGGCACAGCAGGATGAGGGTTAAGTTCAATGCTGGACACAGTGGGGAGGAAATCCTGTCTGAGTCAAAGGTGAAGGGTCCTTGGGGGTTAGTTCCTATCCTAAATCCTTGGTTTGGGGTTGTCAGATAAACTCTGACCTTGGGCTGCTCTTCTGAAGAGAAACTCATATAGATCACCAAAAAATGGAGCAGCTGCCTTGAGCAGACACAGAGCTTCCTATTGAATTGTTTCTATATGAGTCTGCAAACCACATTAAAAGCTCAGTTTCAAATAAAACCAGAAGAGGAGAAAGACCCACAGTATTCATCAAACATATCACAAGATTTGATCCATCATCACCCAGAAAACACCAGAAAGGAAAGCATAACATACATCCATCCAACTGTGAACCATGCAGGGAGCTCCTTGGCAGACAAGATTTCACATCTCTTCCTGTTGACAATCAATCTGGTTCACCAACTTAAGAGTCTGGCTGTGATGCGGGCTGCAGTGAAACAGGATCCTGCAGGCAGAAACTCAAAGGCGAAAGAGTTAGAAAGACAGAGAGACAGAAAGAGAGAGAGAGAGAGACAGTAAAGAGAGAGAGAGAGGAGAGCAGGGCACTGCTCTGCTCTGCTCTGTGTCTGATCAACTTGACATGTGCGACTTGTGTCTACTCCACGTCTCCATTGGAAACCCCACACACCAGCACTAACAGACAGTGTTGTGGGGAGTGGTGGGCAGGAAGTGGGTGGAACCAGCCAGAATATTGACCCCACAGTTAAAAGGGTATTTAACAGCAAAGCAGTGCCATGCCAACTTATTTAATTCGCAAGAAATATAACCTTAACCCTGTTCTGCTTCGAACAAAATCACGTTTACCTTGTTTTCAGAGATATCTGGATGAATCTCAGAGCTTTACCACATCAAACATCAACATCCCATCATATTATGAGCCTTCAGTAACTGCTTTTTTACTCCAGATTCATGCTTTCCTCTCCTCTGGCTTCAGGCTAGCCAGCTTGGCCTGTATCCATACTGGGAGCCCAACCAAATCATCTGCCCTTCTCCTGATCTGATGCCTCAGCCCGACACACTGTATCAGGTTATCTTGCATGCATCCAAATGTGTGTACGGGTGTGTGTGTTTGTATGTGTATGTGTGTGTGTGTGTGTTAATGGAGAATCATGTGTCATCTCATGGGAAGGAGGGGAAGAGAGTGACAGAGCAAAGGGCAGAGGACCAGTTTATCAGAGAAATTAGGAGGATATCAAAGTAGTTTCTCTAAATGTTCCTTTTCGCACTAAAAAAGTCAATCATAGACCGTATTTAACATCTTCTTCTGATATTTGCGTTCTCTGCTGATATACTCACTCATTTTGTTCAGACTTCTGCTCTTTCAGAAACCATATACGGAGGGAGGGCTTCTCTCTCTTTTTTCACTTTACTTGCGTGGGCTGAGGGAGTGAGCTCTAAAAATAAAACACGTGTTCCTCCAGGTCTGTGGGAGCAGGGGCCCCCAGCGTATTGTTTTGGGATATGGGGGAGGACAAGGGAGGATCTGGCCCAGAGAGAGATACTGCAGAGTGGATACAGACGGAGGGAGAGCGGAGGGGGCTGGGCTGCTGTACTTTCAAGAAAAGTGTTGAGGAAATATTCTCTCTTGCATTCGATGCTCTGCAAGTGGTTTTGTAACGCACACTGACATGTTAAAAAGTGTTGAGGAAATAGAAATAAGGTAAACCCGGTTCAGTTGCACAAACAGCCATCATCTCCTTTACCGTAACTGTGTGTGTGTGTGGGTTGAAATGTGGGGCGGTGTGTTGTGTGTGTTACTGAAAATGACGTTGTGTATCTGAGATGGGGTGAGGGGTGCTAAGGATTACAGTCCATAATGCTGAGTACCACCCCAGCTGAGAAGGTGCATCCATGAGCCTTTTTATTGATTTACAAAGCCCTAAAGGAACAAGCAGGGACAAAGGTTAAAAGCATGGGTCAGCGAGCTTTAGCATGCAACACTGCGAAAACTGCATTTAGTGTGTATGCATCTGTCTGTGTGTGTGTGTATTTTTGGAATAACTGAATCAAAGGAGTGTATCCATCAAGCTGAAACTGGTAGACCAGCAACTAAGAGCTCCACTTGGTGAGGAATGAGTTAAAACCAGCTGACTGAGATGTGTGGGGGAAGTTTGCACAGAGCAGAGAAGGGGAAATGAAGGGATATTAAGGGAGAAATAAGCATGAGCGCTGAGGGGGCTGGATATATCACGTGTCTGGATTTAGCACCAGTCCTCCTACCTCCTACTGCTGTATCTTTGTAGACTGTTCAGCAAAGTGCAAGAGGGAAGAGTGGGGGAGGAGTGTGTGTGCATGTGTGTGTGTTTATGTGCAAGAAAAGCAAGAGAAAGACAGTAAAGTAGGAGAAAGAACAAGATACACAGGAAAACATAAAGAGAAGACATGGAGCTGTAACTAAAAATTGGGGCTAATTAGTGATATCATGGCACTACATCTACTCTAACTGTTAATTAAAGTATTTTTTAAATCAGCCAGTCATGCTATGACATTATCTTGCTATTATCAACTAGATAGGAGAAAATACTGACAAGTACAGTAAGCTGTGATACTTTAAAAGTCTGCTAATCTAAAAGAATACCACACTCATAACAGTGACATCTGATTAGAATACAAAGTGAATACATATACGAATGCATACAGAAGTAACCCCACAATGACAGGGGTCACTCTGCAGTACTTTTACTCCGATTACTTTGGATACATTTAAATAATACTTCTGAATCTTTACTCAAACTGAATTCTGAATGCAGGACTTTCACTTGAAAAGAGGTATAGGCTGTTAAAAGTGTAATATTACTTATTTTGCTTTAATTGTTTGAGTACATCTTTTAACATTGGTGATACCTTCAAAAACGGTGATTACAAAACACTAAAAACTGCAGCACAGTAACCAAAAACTATTTTTTGTGTGTTTTTTTGAGCAACATGTCTAGATTGACATACAAACTAATTCTTATCAGATGTACAATTTTCACATCTGTAACTGTGGAGTGTTTATATATAGTATAATATAACAAGGCAGGGGATTTAGTAGAATTTTAATCTATTTACATTCACTGTAAAGTAAAATTTCCTGCGTAAATACCAAAGCTATAACAAGGTTATTGCAGAAATACCCACTTTGTAGACAGTATTGCCGAGACATCACGATGTTTTGGATGATTTTCTCATTATCATATCTACAATAGGACGTATAATGCCTCGTCAGTGTTGAGGGGCGTACACAGTGGGCGTGTCACCCCGGGGAGTGTCTGTCTTCAGCCAATCAGGGATGAGACGCGAGGTCGGTGGGCGTGGTCGCCCCTCCCACATCATCCTGTCCCAGCTGCAGCACGCTTTTGTTCAAACTCAGAAGTCAGACAGTCGGTTCTTTACAGAAGTGCGCTTTCATGTTTCCAACCAAACGGCTCCATAAAACGCTGACAGCCAAAGAGTCGCTCTTGTCTGGCGCACTTAACTCCATTTACTTTTTAACCTTCAGTAAGAGTTTTGGAAACTAATTTTTGGTTGTTTTTCGACGTACTTTGATCGCGTGAAGCTGATCAAACAGAGTCAGCAAGGTGTCGCGAGCAAGTTAACTGGAAACCTGGAAGAGAGGAAGACTGAATCCTTTAGGAGGATTGTATCTCTGTTTTTTTTTTGGAGTATGACTGCTGTCATGTACAGTTAATAGACATTTTACATGTTCTTTGACCGAGAGGAGAGATTTCTCTTATGCTACCCTTCATCATCCTCGCTGGATATCTATGGAGAAGCTGTCCCGTATGCTCTCACGCAGCTGTTGGAGTTACTTGCGGCGACACCGTGAGTGTTGAATTCACCGACCTGGATAGCAGAAGACGACACGCTTAACCTCATTTGAATGCCTTTGCAAGGAGTTTGCTGGTTTCTGTGCTGCAGGCAGGGCTTCAGTTTGCTCGGACGGGACTATGGGGAGAAAGAAGAGGAAGAGTCTTTTGAATTGCGCAACAAGGAGGACTTGACTCCCAACGGACGGGTAAAAACTCTCCACCTGCACCAGACAGTAACTCATGTGCATGAATACTTTACACTTGCACTTCATAGCACAAGCTTATTTAGTATATACATTAAAATATCAAGCAATTGGTTCTCCTAATAAATACAACTACAGCTGAATAACTTATTTCAGGGGTTAATTTTATTTTATTTTTTGCAAACTGATGCCTACAGTTCTTGAAATGAAAGGTGTCACTTCAGAGAGGCAACATTAAAAGTTTTTATCTTGAGTTTTCTCGATATTTTCCACATTTTGACGCAGAATGCTACAGTTTTTATCAAGTTAGCTGTTAACCCTGTTTTCTATGGGAATAATCAACTTGTTCAATGTAAACCTCCACAAGAGAGATGCAGGTCTCAGAAAGCGCTGCTGCCACAGACCACTTTGACATTCAGCTTTGCACGATCTCCGGCAGGCTTAGGCAACATTGAGCAATCACACACATACACACACTTGAACGCACGCACACGCTCTGATGCAAGCTGTAAAACCCAGTGTGTGTTGAACTGATCCTGTGTGTTTGGCCTCCGTCCGCTCAATTGCAAATAAGACTGCGGCCTTGTCTCCTCTGTAATGTTAGTCATCTGATCAGGCACAGAGAGTTCAGCATTGTCCACCCACTTGTGAGGGGGCATTGTTGCCTTGTATTGAGGTAGGCTCTCTCTGTATGACCCGACGTGCAGCTCTTTATGTACAGTTTCTTCGAAAAATCCATTTTGGAAATACTTATTGGGATTTTGTGCTTTTGCTTTCGAGTCCATGTCCATCGAAGTTGAGTTTTTTAAAGTATTATTTAGTATCATAGGTTTGGATGTTCTGTGCTGCTGGAAGATGACTTACATTAGCAGCATGGCCTTGTAGATGAAAATAATACCCCCTGGAGCATTTTGCATAGCCTGCTTATCTCCTTTTTGGTCCTTTTGTCTGCTGGCAACCAACCAGTGCGACTCCACAGCAATTTGCATGAAAACGTCAGGAGCAGATAAGTTTTACACAGTTATAACCTCAACAGAAGTCTAACAGTTCCAGCAGCCACCAGATAAGAGCAACATCTGTCGCTCAGGGGTATCAAGAGAGGTGTTGGTGTGTAGTGCTCTTCTTCTTGGCAAACATCTTTGTCTAAGGTCATAACATACCATCTGCCTGGCCAATGGTGTTCAGAGAAAGCCAGCTGTACTCCATATTCACAATCAATAGAAGAGCCAAGTAACATGTCCCAAAGGAGACGTGATGGCTTTTTAAAGGGAGACACAGTAACTTTCCTGGATCTCTCATTAAAATACAACCTGGGCTCCATCTGCAGAATTGTGCCCTTGTTGGATTCTCAGCTTTGTAGTTTGTTTATTAAATTGCAGATGTGATTTTTAAAAAGGAAATCTCTTGTTTTCTAAAAGTCATGCACCATTGGATGCTGCTGCATTTTAAAATGTATGATTCCAGAGGCAGGTTCATATTGTGAAACTGATGAAATCTTTACACATGAATAGCTGCTTTTATCATTTATTTAATGTAAGCTTATGTATGGCAATGCAAAACTAAGTAATGTGCAGCTCACAATGCTTTACTGTCTGCAGAGCTGCCCCTGCAGTGATGTTACTCCACTGATGAGAGTCTCGCTTCTGTTGACTTCTTGCCCATAAACATCATAAAGATGAATTTACTTTTCCTGAGTCATTAAAAGGATATTGTTTCTCTATTAATCTGAGTGATATTTTTCCCTCTAAAGAACAATCAGTCTCAATCCATAGTTGGGTCAGGCCTGTTTACTTAATAAGATTAGTAAATGGGAGGAACCCTTTATTGGCTGATGCAACTGACAGCCTTAAAACTGCTAACCAAAGGCAGGCAACTGCTCTTATGGACAAAACAAGCTCTTTCTTGGAATAAATCCACTCAGGTCCAGTGAAATTATTGATTATTGATTCCAAATGCTTGCAGGTAATCAACCCACTTATCTAAATCCTGTTTCCTCTTGATAAGGGTCACTGGTTTATGCTGGTTGTTGTAACTCTGTGTCATTAGTTCACACTGAGCCAATAATTAAGACCACAGCTGAACCACTCCAGGCCAATATCATCAGCTGACCTGCTCTCAGCCAATGAGATTCGCCATGCTTCCCAAAGCCCCTCCTCTTAGAATATACAGATCTAACTGGCACTGTTTGACTTTCCACGGTGTCAACAGAGAGGGGGTGGTCAGGGTATGAGGATGGTCTACACCCGAAGGAAAGCCCCTCAGGGCTATGCTCCATCGTTTACCCAGAGAGCTCCATTTCATCCAGAGCTTGACAAGCCACAGTTTCAGACAGCAGGTCAGACCTCCCTGAGTGTTTTCTTGTGTGTGTGTCTTTCGGGCTTTCGTAACACTGAAATACTCCATTTAGCGGACCTAGCTGTCCAAGCCCTGCCAGGGATGACCACAGTTACCCACAAGTCTGGTGGAGTCTCCCTCGCTCAAGACATTCAAAACCCTCACCACCATCTCCTGCCTTGTTTTCCAACATGCTGCCAGAAGATGCCACAGTGTGTGTTGCATCCGCGGCACCAAAGCCATAAGTGACACACTGTTCCTTGCCAGAACTCTTCTCGCTGAGGTCGGGATCATGAGTCAGTGCTGACACTTGTGTAAGCTCGGCCCTTAAGAGCACAGGGCCATGTCGGAACCTTTTTCCTGCATGTTTACAGTCAGTCAAAGAAACTGCTCTCCAACAGCTGCCCAAACAGTCCCACTGAGCTGAATGCATCCAGTGTTGGGACAGCTAGGCTCTAATTTTAGGATAGGACATCCGTCATTCTCTCTTCTTTCCATGTTTCCACTGAAACTTTATTCAGTTTTTATGTAACGTGAAGTCACGTTTACCAATAAACTGCCGCCACAGAGTGTGTTTAGGCCTGTTCAGTTGTAAGTGTGGGCTCGGAGCACCACAGCGCGTCCTGTTACTTGGAACAAATGGGCACAGTCCGGTTACGCTGAGAGCGGTACCCATTAACCGTCACTGCTGCCCTCTGTCTTCAGAGGTGTCACGGTACGTTGGTTTATATTTGGTTTCCGTTGCGTCTCTGCCTCACCACCTCCAGGCCACACATCTGGTCTTCAGGCCGACACTGGCTGAGCCCAAGCATTTCCTCCTGGTTACTCAGCCTCCCAGGAGAGCTGAAGGGAGAGAGAGAATGAGAGAGAGAGAGCGTGGATGGGGGAAGGGGAGAGAGGAGAGGGGGGTGAGAGCGGAAGTCAGCCATGGAACGAACACATCACGGCATCTCTCTTTCCCTCCACACTCCGCTCTAGTCTGGAGTGATTCATCCCCTGCCCGTCCAAAGGGAGAGTTTTTGCCAGGGCTCTGCATCGCACGCTATCCTTGTTCCTCATCCCACAGCCCATTAACTGTATTGGAAAGCTATTTTTCTGTAAATTGTCACGTTTTGTGGGGAATTACGCAAAATATCCTAACTTGATCTACCTGACTCATTAGTTTATCGATCCTCTGATTAGTTTATTTCATGGAATTAGAGCTTTGCAGCAAGTTGATGTGATTAGTATTGATTTGTCATTCTCTGGCATGGCTGTCTGTCTGCGTTGGTTAAATCATTTATGGTTAACAGACATGGGTAGGGAATTACCGTACACACATTCCTCCATTCACAAGCTGCTTTCTGACACTGTTCAGTTATTCATGCCTGTCTGGTTTGACTTTTACAGTACCTCTCCCTGAGTTAAACATTAATCAAGTCTAATTATCTAAACCCTCATCTTTTCCTCATTTGCCTCAGAGCCCATCTGCTTTATAAATATAACACAGCCTCCATACTAGCCTTAAAATTTGCAGTTCATGTTTTCTTTGTTATTTTTGAGCCCTGCAAAAAGAAGCAATAGTCTTTTTTTTTTGCAGGGCAAGTGCTATACTTAGGCTAGTTTGCCCAGTAGTAAAGTGTGGTGTGTGAACTGTAAGGGGCCCAGAGCTGACCTGGATAGTATTTCAGGTAGGCCAACAAGCCCAAGCTGGGCAGGGGCCGCCACAGGAGCTGGCTCAAGGCTGTGGCTCACAGAGACAACAAGTCAGGTCACGGGGACACACAGAGCTGCCCAGCACACCAGGGAATTAGTCCAAATTGCACACGGGCGAGCTCTAATGTCTGACGGGGTTTTCCAAGGTCAGGACGGGAATCCAGGGGCCCGGGTGCTGTGAAAGGAAACATCCTTTCCCATCTTCTGCTTAACAGGGGAGTCCCGAAATGAAAAGTTCATTGTTCAACCCATGAAATTTGATTTTACATGTCTGCCAGTGGCAGCCCCATTTGTAGTCAGCAGAAGCACAAAGCCAACAATTTCCAAATAAAACTGACGTCCAAAAATGAGGGAATTCGATTTGATATGAGGAGCTGGCTCACAGTTAGGTAACTTTTACAACACTTAGCTAGTATTTTTTTAAAAATATTTTTGGCTGTGTACATTGGATAATCATGATAAGTACACCATCATTTACACAAAGTGCAGTTTTTACACCCCTCCACCCACCTGAGGTCTCTTTGTCTTTTTCAGTTGTTTTTACAAAGCTAACAGCCTTCTAATCACCAGCTTGTGACACTATAAACATGCAGATAGAAAAGATGAAGGCAGCTGTTGGTGTTGTGCATGCATTTTTAAAGACCAGGGTTATTTTTAGGTTAAGAACCCTCTCAGAGAAAAGGCCGATCCGAGTGAAAGCGTTTCAGGGTTTCCTGGTTGGGGTGCATGCAGCTATTGCACAAAAGGTTCCTCTGTTCCCCGACTCCGACATTAAATTAGCCTGTTTTGCATGCCATATTATTTCCCTCCACTGGCTTCACCCCTTGCAAGTGAAAGCCAAGCATTACAGGAACAGAGCAGCTATGTGCTGTGACTGCCAGGAGCGGCTGCATGCTCTACTGTAACATGGCCACCAAAGGCAAACGAGCGAGGGATCACTCCAACCTGCGAACCACTTCTAAGGACAGACCACTGTTTGTGTTACATTATCATCTATTTACCCTTTTCTCTCTCTTCTGTTGACAGAGTCCAACTGAGGTGACCGTTTCTCAACCAACTCACACAGCCAACGGAACGAATGGGTAAGGAGAGAGAGAGAGACAGATTTTTTTGACCCAGATTTTAGGAAGTCATAGTTCCTTATTTTACTGTTACACTTCCTCTCACTGCGGGGGGGAGTTTTCATATTTGTTCTCATGCAGGCTCATGTGTAAGTTTAGATCACCTGATCTTTCACTTCATCTTGTAGCGTGTGTTATCCCATGGGGCTCTCCTCATGTGCCTAGCCATGCCACATGTGCCTAACCTCATAACCTCATAACCACACACACACACACACACACATACTCTCACATGTGTGCATGCATACAAGCTGTTAAGACTCGCATGTTTGTTGACAGATGATCTGTGTTCCTAATGTTTGCTTGTGGTTAATGCTGTCCATTTTCACCTGATCACCTCCTGACATGTTGGTTAAGCTGTTTTTTAGGGGCCACGTTGACCAATAATCTGTCAGTCCTCAGCTTAAATGGTTGCAACCCATTGCAGTTGTAATATCAGCCGAAGTCAGACAAACACAACCAATTGCTCCGTAAGTTTGAAGGCCGGGTTACAAGGACCCACTCTGTATCTCAAGAATAATGAAATTCAAATGGTCATGTGGTCGACGAGCGAATGCAAGTGCCAGTGAAAAGAAGTGATTCATGGACGGCTTGATCCAGACTATTAGTGCAGGGCTGTGATCTCAGACAGTGATGTAGCCCCGGCTCTGCTCCTCTCTGTCTCTGGAATCATGCCCTTATCACCCCCCCCACCCACCCAACCCCTCTGCCCTCATCCACAATCTCTACTGTGCATCTGCCGACTCACAGGCAGTGAGTCACAGATCGACACGTACGACTGTCATACGCTACCAACGAACTGATGAGGGTCTGCAACAGCTCTCGCCTGGAAAAAAAAAAAGCTGCTTCAGGAAGTGGGTAGGGGAGCTGTAGCTGAAACATTTTTTTGCTGCAGTCATACAGGACATGCTGTCTCTTGAGGCTTGAGAGAAAGAAGGAAGGTAAGGCTAAATGCACTAGGTGACTCAGTCCTACCTCAGCAGCACTCCCAGAAAAGGTGTGGCTCGAATGTGTGAGTGAGTGTGTGTGTGTGTGTGTGTGTGCGTCCATGAGTGTGTGTATATCACCTCTACAATATATTGGAGGTGGCCTCAGGTCATAAGGCATAATTAACTACTGGTTATGATGCCAGTGTGTTAAGAGTCTGGCTGTAATCTCCACACTTGGTGCAGAGATTAGAGAGCGTAGTGCTCCCTTATTACCTGGCCAATAACTGAACACACCCAGAAGTTCAGCTGTATAGAGGGAAAGCCAAGTCAGGCTCTGATAAATCAGGGCATTGTGATGCAGTAAATGGTGCCATATCCATTTATCTTCAGTCTCATGTTACAGGCAGGGCAGCTCCGGTTTACTTTGTACTTTTATTGAGCAATCGAATTGAAGTGTCCAGAAGGAGACATTAATCTCAACTATTAGTTTGAAAAATGGCTCAGATTTGATGGTGACAAATGGGGGGGGGGGATTTATGTTGGTCCTGCAGACTGAGGTTAATATGGTAATGCTCAGATAACTCTTCACGCTGCAGGCATGATGTGTGTTTAGGGAGGGAAATAGGCCCAAATCTGTCCAAAACAGTGTGGTGGCTGCAGAAACAGATCTGTGTGTGGGCCATTACAGGGCTCTCCCAGAATTCAGTGATATAGCGGGTTTATTACCAGTGTATTTGAGTGTGCTGAAATTGCATTTGAATGTGGTGCAGAGCAAGCTGTTTTTTGACTATGAACAGTAACAATGAGGAACTTTAAATAGGCTGCGCTTCTCTGTGAGCATGTGCCTCTCTCACAAGTTGCATCTTTTTTTCATGTGCATATTGTTTGGCTCTCATGCCTCAGAAAAGGCATGAGAGCCACGTTGTAGCATCACAATAACACGCCACAACTGAGAAGTGGTTACATATTCAAGCCTCTCTCTGTGTTTATTTATTGTCTGTAAGCTTCTGTAGAGCCTGTCAGTTCTAATTATAAAATATCTCAGCGTTGTAACAGTCATTAATCATTATCCATTGCTCAGACTATAATTTGAGGCCTCGAAAGTCCTTTAAAGTCTTTGAATTTGTTGCTCAAGATGGGAACCCTGCCGGAATTAAAGTTTTTAAACAATAAAATCGGTTTTCCCTTATTTCATGAGTCCTGTAATAGATTAGTTGTGTGTTTGCGGTGACCTCTCTCACTGAGTGTGTGTGCGATGGACATTTCTCTTTTGTCCCTCGCAGTCAGCACAAAGTGCCAAGCAGCCTGTACCCTCCTGCTGCGCTCACACTCAGATCTGTCTTTCATCATCACTGTTTTTTTTTCATCCCAACTTTCCTGACACTCAAGTTCTTCCTCATAGCTGAGGCAGAGCAGAGTACAAACTGTACCAAAGAGAGAGTGGACACTTGAGGACTTCTCCATCTCCCTTTCTTGCCATTTGTTGCATCTGCTTTTTCATTGCCCCCCCCCCCTTTGTCTTTCACAGCCTTTGACAGTGAAATTTTGACATTTTTTGGTGTGGGCTGCCAGGCTGTAACGGCTGAAAGAGGCCGATGTTTCAGAATGTATTTCATGTGTGTGAGTTTACATTAATGTGTGTTAGAGAGGGTATGGTGTGTATGTTGAGATGTGGGTGTTTGCGTGAAAAAACTCAGAAGTGGGCCCCACGATAATTGCCTGTCTGAGTGTCTGTCGGCCTGTCTGTCAACCATCCAACCATCACAAACTGGCCCCGTTTACAACATCAGTAAATATAGAAGGTTTGAATTCACATCACTGAGTTTTACCGTCAGTGACTTCGTTCGAACTGAGAAGTCACTTACACTCTGCATCATAAAATTTCTTGCTGATCAACACACTCCTTCAGTCACAAAATTCAGACTTCCTGTCACACACACACACATACATACACAGGGCCCCCTCCTCCTCCTCCGCCTCCTCCTTTCTCAAAACATGACTTTTTTTTCCTCTCCCCTTCGCCTAGTCCAGAGTTTCTTGGCAGTGGTCTTGGGTAAACAGCGTATTTTTAGCTGGGAGGTCATATAGGCCCAGTCTTAATCACCACATTCCCATTTTCCCACCAGCCCAGCTTCAGCCAGAGGCCCTTGCAGTCAGCATGCACTGTGGGGGAGGGGAGAGAGACTTGGAAGAGAGAAATGGATTTCTGCAGAGAGAAACTGATTATTTAGTGCTACAGTATGACCCAGAGTTTTTTTTTTTATAATGAAAGATCATCTCAGGAAGTGCTCTGTATCCTTGTTTCCTGTTCTGATATCTAATAAATTGCGGGCTTTTTAATGTATGGCTGTTGTTTTTGTTCAGTATATGAGGCTGGATCGTCAAAAGTCATCTATTTAAATAGCTTTTTGGACCCATCCGTGCATTTTCTCCACCATATAAATCTCTCTGAGCTTCTGTGACACAAGGGTCATTTTTGCCAACCATGCATGTTCCTTGTGGTCACAAGGACTCGCTTTACATGCTGGAAAGTGTCTCCACTGTTTCCACTGCGGTCATCTATGCCCGAGAGCAAGGACACTGTTTTTCTAACTTTAATTAGCTTCTCGCCGTTTTGATTAGACCCTGGACTGAAATCAATTACTCATCGCTCCAGCAACTACCAGCAGACAGACACATACTAATCAGCTCATTGTGCAGCTCGTTCTTGGTGGATTTAAGTGTGTCACCATCACTGTCACCATGAAAGGACTGCAGACAATAAGCTCATCAGTTGTGATGACCTTGTTTCTGGATGTGGGAGCAGCCAATGTGCTGTAGATTGGAGTCATTAAGTCTGTATCTTTATAGGGTCAATAGTACTGCAATCAATGTTGCTGGAATGGGAAGAACATATTCAGACTTGGCTGTCTTAGCTACCTTTGCAGTGTTCTGCTTTCTGTAACTACTGTAACTAGATCCAGATATTTTCTTACCTTTTATTGGCAAAGCAAGTAATCAAATTCACGAAACAATCAACAGATTAACTGATTAAAAAGATAATTATTAGTTGTGGCCCTAACTGAATTAATTGTATTAGTGTTGTTCCGTTTCATACCAAATCAAGATACGATCACCCATTACCAGTTAATCTGATTACCTGTAGTATGATCCAAACAGGTGTTTTTGAGGCATTCACAGCTTTCCAAGTAGCATATGTTACAAAAATCAATGAAGTTGATTGAGTGAAACATGAAATCTTTTTTCTTTGTACTGTTTTCATTTAAGCATATGTCAAAAAGGATTAGGGCGGTTTCTTTTATTTGCTTTACACAGCGTCCCAGTGTTCTTAGATTAGAGATGTAGTTTTTTCTCCCCAAATGAGAAACTCCCAGTATATCTGACCTAATTACGGCTGGGAGGCTACTGTGAACCGTTTTTCCAGTTTTACTCGTAATTACGGATTAAAAGATCTGGCAGCAGAGCAGCTGATCCCTTAACGATTTTGAACCTTAATGAAACCGTACCTTTAACAATAGCGGCAGTTATTACTCATCACATAATCATGGTTGAAGACAGAACGGGGTCAAAGCCGCCACGTCGGACCAGATTTACAGCCAGTGAGGTTGCATTGAAGTAGTTAAAGTCCCTGCAGCCTTGAGTACAGTGGCAATAAAACTGATTGGTCTCATGCTGATACAAAACTCACCACCTTATCTTACAGCCACTCAGGTCCCTTTTTTTTTAAACTAACTTGACTGATTCAGGACTGTGTGGGTGTGTACACACTGTATTCGATTGACATCTCCTTGACTCTCCTGTTAGTTGTGTTACACCTGTTAGGGCGGGTCCATGAACTGCTTTATCTTTCTGACCTGGAATTTGGTGACGTCATATAATTCATAATAAAGCTCCACCTAACTAAACTTGAGCAGGAGTGAATTTTACAGTGTTAAAGGGATTTTAAATAGTTAATGTCATGGGTTTATTGGCAGATCTATATTATTAAGTGGTTTTATAAGATATAGAGTTTATTTACTAATCCATTTATTAGAAATGAACCCTGCTGCCTCCCATTTGTCCACCAAACACAAACACGCCTTTAACACCAGCTTAATGGATTATATCCAACATCCATCATCATCATCCATGCAGCTGTTTATTATTACTTTTTTCTCTCAACACTTGTATCAGATCAGTATTTGATATCAGCCAATGCACAAAGCTCAGTTATAAAGATCTGTATCTGGAAGGAGAAAATGATGTTGGAAGGTCTGTAGTGACAATGAGAGATGGATAGATGAGTGTTGAACGGCTCATCTCATCACCAGCCACATATCACACAGGAACTGAGGGGCCTCATTGGCTCTGGACTTCACATTCTCTCAGTTCTGTGCAGAAGCTGGAGGACATTTACACTCATATGACTGCACACAGGCTGTAAATATGGTCTTTAGATTTATTATACAATCAGATCTGTGTGGTTGTGCGTGCAGTGTGTGGAAATCCTACCCGTCATGTTTCAAATCATTTTTTCTTCTCTTTTCTCACTGATTTTTTTCCCCCCAAGACTTCACCCTCTCTCCTGCTTTTGGGGACAGCCTTTATGTGATCTGGGCTGCTGATCATTTTCCTTCTTGCTCTCATAAACACATTATGGTTAAGGAGTTACACCTGTTTCCCATGCAGCACTATTTTCTTTTGAAGCAAAAGCACTTACTTGTCAGTGTTTCTTCAAGGAAAAAAAACTACTATGCGATGTGTTGATCTCAAACAGAGGAGAAGAAATACCTTGATTTTCAACACATTTCAAGGTTGCGTGACACTCAAATGATGCTTCTCCTCAGCAGTAGCTGCTGTCTAGAGAGAAAGAAAGAGAGATGCTGTCT
>JAPZDY010000009.1:6073645-6086289 GCA_029783645.1 Ctenochaetus hawaiiensis
AATATTTTAAAATTTGTGAAATAAACATTAAGTTATTTAAGAGGATTGCAGTAAAGAGATGCAAATGCACAGAGAGAGATTGTTTGCTCACTGTGTATGAGGGGGCAGGGCGCTGGAGGTCAGGGGTCACAAATGAAACAAATTAAGGGCGAGCCGTGGCCCCCAGGGGAGACATTAGCAGGCCACAGAGATGGGATCCAGATGGGAGGCCATGGGAGGGATATGCAAGGAGTCTTGGGACTGTTTCCGTGTCTCTCTCTCTCTTTTTTCCTTTCCTTATCGCACTGTTTAAAGTTCCCAAAAAGAGCAGCATCTGTGAGGCGTCCCATGTCTGTGACAGAGGCGTCAAGGTAGCAGGAATGCCCTTCTCTCCATGTCTGTCGCCCAGTCAGCTTGTCTGCCTCCCCCGTCCCACATCCAGTCTGTCAGCAAGCTCAGCCTGACTTACCTCATGGTTTTTATTTATCCGTTTCACGTTGAGTTTTGATACTGGCCCCCTCTGATGTGGTGTTAAGTACCTCCAGGGTTTTTGCTTTGGGCTATATTGGGTGGGTTTATGGTGGGTTCAGACATGCCACTTATATCATATAGAAGCATTCTTAAACAGGAAACATAGCCTGAGAGGCTGAGCTATTTGCCCCCCTCTCTCTCCCTTTATTTTTACTTTGGAGTTGAAGTAAGGCAGTGGAAGCTTCGCACTGCCTGAAATCACTTTAACACAAAGATCAAAATGGAGAAAAGAGAAATTGGAGAGATGAAGGTAAATAGGAGGAATGTGAAAGCAGAGCAAAGAGAGATGCAGGCAAAGTAGGTGCTGGCTGACAGGTGGCATGCAGCTTGCTAACCACAGGGGAAGTTGTGATGCTGATGTGGCGTCATTGCTGTTCTCACAGGGTAGAAAGCCGAAGGTACATTGCCTAATTGTTCCTTTAAACGACTGCTAAATATACATGCAGAAGCTGTACAAACACACATGCACAGCCACCCCACACGTGATACACCACCAGTGTGTAGCAGTGCCGTGCCTCCGCAAATGTTCCCACCCTGCCTGGTTTCGGTCCAGGTAGCCTGTTATGACCCTCTACCAGCCCTCTGGATGAACTATGACCCTCTACCAGGATTCTTTTCATTCTCTTGTTTTTCTCTCCAGGCAGCATCTGGACAGAGTTCTGCCAACTAGTTTATTTATCCACTTTAAGATTAATTTTTTTTTTTTTTTGCACACATAGCCAAGGGAGGGGAGAAAAAGTTCACGGCTGTTTGGGAACAGTGGGTCTGGTTTGTTGCAGTCTTTCCAAACCCTTAGGACTTTGGGAACACAACAGTTTTGCACTGTAGAGCCAGGCCTGGCAAGACCAATGGGCATGCCTATGAGTTGGCTAAAAGCATATCTGCTTTACTCTGTCACACAGTTCCAGGACATCTCTTTCTCTCTCTCTCTCTGTCCTCTCTTTCCCTCCTTTCTCACTCTGTCAACCTCTAAAGTAGTAATTATGTTGGCTGCATGCAGGCTTTAATGCCTATGCCATTAACTGACTGTATTTTTATCCCCTAGTATTTACCCCAACAAGGCAGTCACATACAGGCTGCAGCAAACTTTATAGACAATTACATGCCTTGGGGATTATTCTCAGTGAAGACATGGTACGGCAGCTCTTGTACATTGGCTCCATGGCTAGCCCACTTAGCATCTGGACCTTTCCAGTGACATGCTTGTCATGATGTCTGGATGCTGTGCACAATACATGCAAGGTTTTATATGTTTGATACCACAATGAAACCCAGCATGAGGTGGGGAGTGGCACCTGGGTAGAGCTTGTAGGAGGTGGAGGAGGACTTATCTGTAATAATGACAATATTTTTGAATCGCATCACATATTATTGTATCCTGTCATGTTGTACTGTTTTGTATCGTACCATTATGTATCGTGCTGTATTGTATCATATTGTATCATATCGTATCATTATGTATCATACCATTCCTCGTATTGTATCGTATCGTATCGTATCGTATCGTATCGTATCATATCGTATCGTATCATATCATATCATATATCATATCATATATCATATCATTTGCAAATACTTGCAGATAAATTTTGTTATTTTACTAATCTAATAATTAAACTCTTACTGACTTGTATAAGACCCAGTGTGATATTTTATTTTCAAGTTGATCTGTCATATGACGTGTGTTTGTATCCTATTTAAAGGGTGGCTGCTGCGGGAGGTGCGCGGCAACTGGATCAAGCAGCGTCGGTACTGGTTTGTACTGACCCAGGATTCCCTCGACTACTACAGCGGACCAGAGAAAGGAGCCCGCAGACTTGGCACGCTGGTCCTCACGAACCTCTGCTCCGTCATCTGGCCAGACAAGCAGACATACAAGGAGACGGGTAAGGGGGAACACAGAAGGGCTGATGCATAGCTGACTCACACTCATGTAGAAGTCCTTGCCCGTAATCTCTGCAGAGTCTAGTAAAAAAAAACCTGTGTTCATTCGATACGGTGCACTGATCATAGACTTTTTTTTAAAAACTCCTAAGAAGTTGCTCTGGGTTTTTTGAAATGTTAAGTGACCTCTTGTGGTCCCCTCTCCCTTCCTATGAATGCTGCAATTCTGAGTAAGTATGGGAAGCCCCAGCTGTGTTTTTTGTCCAAAATGTGACTTAAGGTTGGTCTAGAAACCTCACAGTTTGAGTAATCAACAGGGGCATCTCCCTCCCTTTTTCTGGGATGAGGGAAACAAAAGTCATAGAGAATAAAAAAGGAAAGTCTTTGTGACATAGGAAGAGACATGGGGATGACTTTTTTAATGCGTTTGCAGTTCTTTCAATCATGTTGCCCTCTGTCTACATCTTTATATCCATTGGTGGAGGGAATTATGTCCTGCTGACTTCACCAGACAACTTAAAATATCGAAACCATTGTATGAACCCAGAACCAAATGTAGTTCTTAGTAACTCAGTAATCCAGGGGACTTTCTGGACAGAAGTTCATTTTTTCACAGTGGCTTTGTCACAAGCTCTTTTGGCTGTTTCACTACCGAGCAACTTTGTGTTCCTCTGAAGCCACTGAGAAAATGTTCACACAAGAGTTGCCTGAAATATTTACTTCCTCTGTCTAAATTGTTACTGTTAAAAATCAGTTCCCTTTAATATCACTGTCCTTTTACAGCGTAGTTAATGTACATGCATCAAATAGGCTCAAAGCAGTCAATGGCAATAGGACCATGTCATAATCTCAGTTGTAAAACCTCTTAATTTTGAGTTAGCACTTTACAAAGAACCTAAACAAAGACAGACATGGTGCCAAGTCACGTAGCAGGAAAGCCTGATAACAGCCATGGGGCTGCGGATCAGGCCAGGCTGCCTGGGGTATGTCTAATACTTCCTCTGCACAAGGAGGAAGCTTTTTTTTTTTTTTTTTTCACTTTTATTGTGGCTTGTCCACAAGAAGACTCACTAAGGGGTTTAACACTTGTGTCTTAATTCATCTGTAGAATAACTGTTCTTGTTTGGTTTTGGCATGGTCTGAGGTTCCTCTCGGGCTGACCTTTGCTCCTCTGTGAAACCGAGAGAGGAAGTCAGCGAGAGAGAGTGAGTCAGGCCAGATATGCGGGGTGTCCAGAGTGGGGAACATTTCACAGTTCCCTGTCTGCAGATATTACACTGTCATGAGATGAGGTGTATTTCAAGTGACGGACTTGTGACATGTATTTGTGTATTTGTTTCAGGTTACTGGAGCATCACAGTATATGGGAGGAAGCACTGCTACAGGCTGTACACCAAGCACTTCAATGAGGCCGTGCACTGGGCATGTGCCATCCAGAAGATCATTGATACCAAAGCACCAGTGGAAACGCCGACACAGCTCCTGATTCGAGATATCGAGGTGGGTCCCACAACCAACTAACCAACCAACCAACAAACCAATCAACCAACCAACCTAACCTTATACAGGCAGTTACTGTTTTCCAATGCTCTGTTACCACGGAAACTACACCGCCTCAGTGGTCTGGGTCAAAGTCCTTCCAGGCAAGTCCCACCATTCAGCAGCCATCTTGGCAATGTCCGTAGGAAGGCTAACAAGATCAAGCCTCAATCTAAATGAATGGAAAGAGCTATGACTACAGCCACAACATAAAGAACTGCATATATAAATATTCGCAGTCAAATCTGATTAAACAAAAACGCTTAGAAAGTTTGGTGACTTTTCCCGAAAAATGAGGTCTACGAGGCATGTGGTAGGCTTCCTTTATGACTCAAGCCAGAGTGCCAACACAATTGTTTAAATATATTCTCTGTTTGGCTGTTGTGAAGCAGATAATTGGCTTTTGGGATGTGTGTCATGCATCCGTCATCTCTGGTGTTACAGCATATTCTATTCAAAAGTCTTTAGTGGTCGGTCCCCTCTCTTAAATCATCTTTGGCGGGGTCCAAAGTTTTCTTTTCTTGCCTTTCTCCTCTACGTGACCTTATATTAGTCTACTGCACTTGGAAAGAACATAAAAACAGAACTGAAGCAGAGTGGTTGTGTCAAGATAAAGGTATTTCCAATTGCTAAGTGCTTTGAAAATTTGGATTAAAGGGATTTGAAAAGATGCCTTTCGATTCACCTTCTCTCAAGGAGGGAGAATGAGGTGCATTTATAAGGGATGGCTATATTTTTAGAACAGGGGTTGCTAGAGAGCACAGCATGCTGGAATCTCATTGAGCAGACAGATGACACGTCTTGCATCAGTCTGCCCCTGGGGGTGAAGAACGGGGCAGTTTTGGCTGAGGAGGTGGAGGAGGGCTTGGTGTGAAGCAGCAGGGCAAGATAAGCAGTCCTTCGCCTGGCCTCCTGTCTGCGTAATCTCCCAACGAGAGTCTCTAATCTCAAAGAAAGTGGTTAATCTGCTTGCCTCCGTCTGCCCCTGTCTGCTTCACCAGGAGGGGCCAAATTTATATTCTGGAGGAGCAGAGGGGGCCTGCTTGTAAAGTTCTCCCTGTTAATTGTTTTGGTTTTTTCCCCCCTGAAGACTCGTCCTCAGCGTTTCTCTCTCACAGTCTCTCTCTCTCTCAGTTGGTTGCTTCCTCTCTCTCACCCTCACACACAGAGGCACACTTTCTCAAATAGGCGAGGTATGTTCCCTTTTGAGTGTGAGATTAGGACTGCCGCTGCAAAAATCAAAGAGAAAATGAACAGAAGAGGCTTTGTGTGAACAGGCCCGCTCACTTATCTTTAAAGCATAGATTCATGTTCCAGCCACATTCACAAGGGAGAGCCAGGATTGCAGTTTTAGCCTTGGACTTACAACCAGGGGCCATGTGTGAAAGAGAGAAAAATGGAGCGAAGATCTGAAAAAAGATTAGATGGGTAAACTGAATGTTAAATCTGTCACACATTGCATTTTGAAGATAATTCTGGTTTCTTACACCTTGGGTCAGGTAATCATTCCTATCCATAATAACACTGTATTCATCAGGTTAGTAAAATCTGATGCAACAGTGTCATATTAAACTCATTGGAATAGAAAATGAAAGCAAGCTATAATGTAAAGTGTCCATCTTAAACATCCATCACACAAACACCAATCCCTTGTGTGTCTTGCCTCCACTGACCTTGTCTTAACGTTGGCAAATGATCAAATCTTAACAATTACTTAATTTAGTACAATGTTAAAGTAATGGTGATAACTGTAAAAACAGAAAACAAGACCCAAGTTGTATTAATGACCATTTTCTTTTTTTAAAAAAGAGAATGTAATGGTAAATGCACTTGGTCACCTTGATGCTAAGAGATAGATTATAAGATTGACACCACTTTCATGTCTGTATGCTAAGTATAGCAATCGCTAGCAGCAAGCTAACGTAGCTTAGCATGAGAAAAACAAACCAAGTTAAACAACTGGTTTGGCTCTGTTGAAATGAGCCTAGCAGCACTTCTGAAACTCAAAACGAAATGACATAAATGACAATGCAGTGCTTTTTGGGAAGTTAGCTTTTAGCTAGTTAGCCAGCTGCTGACTGTAGCTTCTTCAACTCAGATTCCGCAAAAGTTGGCACACTGTGAAAAACATAAATAAAACAAAACTGATGAGCTCATCCTTTTTTAAAATACACTTAATTGAAAACAGGACAAATATTTAAATAATCAGTGCCAGTAAACACATTTTAAAGAAGCAAGGACAGACACAAAAAAAGGAAACAAGTGGTATGAAAGGGACATCCTTGAAAGGCTCAGTCATTAACAAGCACGGATGGAGCAAAGTTCACCACTCTATGAAATACATGATTATGCAAAATATATGACTGCATTGGGAAAGCTTCAGAAAAATGTTGTCTTTAAACACAGCTTATTTGAAAGGCATTGCATATTGTTTTTATTTATGTTCAAAACACCATTCCAACATGTGGAATCAGGGTTGTACCAAGCTGAATTGAAAGTGGCATCAATCATCAACATGTGTCACAGGAGGACCAAAGAAATAAGTGACAGTCTGTGGACCCAAACACGTATATACAGTGCATGAATATCTCGGATAGATGTTGTGCTGTATCCTTGTTCCAGAGCAGCATCTTATTTCCACGGACTCTGTCACCAGCATGCACCAAACACTTCAGGAGAATGTGTCAACTTTGCCCCACTAAGGAGGGGTGAAAGCAGGCTTGTCTTGTAGTCAGAGAGAAAGAGTGGCTGGTTTTTCTAGGACCGGGGGGGAGCTACAGAGGCAAAGAAGAGCCAGAGTAGTGGCAACGTTACTAATGAGCAACAGGTGCTGGAGGGCAGTAGCATGGAAGCCATCTGTAACGCTGGAAGGCATCCTACCCACATAGGCTGCGAAAGACACAAACACACGCACACTAAACTCATTGACACCAGCAGATAAAATATAACGTGTCAGTCGCGCTAGTGCGGTTTGCTGGGTCATCACTTGACCTTCCTGCTGCTTTGAGAGTTGCCAGAGCTGAATCGTGACCCTGGTCAAGTCAACCCCAGTCACCCCTGACAAACACACACAATCACCAACCGAGCTGTTTCGCAATCATACTGAAGTAAAATGAAAGTTTACTGTGTCTGCTGTTGTTAACATCACACATTTTTTCATTTGTGCACCACAGGAGAATAAGTTTCACCCCGAGGTAGTGGAGCACATCTACCAGCACAATCCCATCCTGAAGTACACCCAGGGGCCCCTGTATGCTCCTCTGCTGCCCTTCCCCTACGGCAGCCTAGAGCACACATGTAAGTAGTTAACATGTACATGTTACACATTATCATGGCAGTAATGTGTGAGGTGGCAGGTGAAGATGATAATAACTGTAAACATAATTTATACCCTTTTAGACTCCACTGTTTGCACTGTTACCTGCCTCATCCAAGTAACTTTATGTATTATATGTATATTAAAAGACATTTATATTTATCGTTTTTACTCACTTTGTTTCTATCTTGATTAATTTTGTTTAAATCTTGTTTTTGTTTTATTTTATCCTGTTGTCTTTTGTTTTATCTTAATTGTTTATTCTTGTTTTATTTTGCCTATATGTATGTCTGTATGCCTATAACGTATGCCTTTGTCTCCTCTTTTCAGACCACAGTGGGAAAGGCTACGGCTCGGTGCGTGAGGAGGCTGTGAAGCTCTTTAACTGCCTGCAGCAGCTGGAGTCAGCGAGAGAGCCGGTTCCCATCATCCAGGGCGTGCTGCAGACCTGCTTGGACCTGCGGCCTCTCCGCGATGAAGTCTACTGCCAGCTAGTGAAGCAAACCAGCTACACGCCTGCCCCGTACACTGCTGCACACCTCCGCTACTGGCAGCTTCTCACCTGCATGAGCTGCACCTTCCTGCCTGGGCCCACCGTGCTCAAGTACCTGCGATTTCACCTCAAAAGGTCAGTTACACACAGGGATACTCAAGTGTTGGAGAGGAGATACAGTTGATGTAATTTTAAATCAAATATTGCCCCAAATGAAAAATAATTGAATATTCTCACTTGAGAGAGTGATATTATTGCTCTAAACTGTATAAATATTGCTATGTCGTTTGGACAGTTAGAGGTGCTACTTGCCACATGCAGTTATGATTTACTCTTGGATTCAGCAACACTAAATCCTGCAGACTGGAGGAAGCTGTTCAAATCACCTCCTACTTGTTACTACAAAGAGAAAGCTTGGGGTTTTAGTTGTTTTTCCTGGCTCTGATTTGTGCAATGCGGAGACTTGTCTTGTGGAAGACAGGTGGAAAACACTACAGCCAAACTATCTATGCTCACAGCTTAAGATAATAAAAACCATGATTGTCAGTAGACGGTAATACTGCAGTGTTCGTTTTTCATTAAAATGCCACCACAATTCCATGAGAATGAGGCATCAGAGCAGGACTCAGTGTCGGTTATGATGTGAAGGAAACAGGTTGTATGCAGGCAGATGAAGGTGAGCAGTGATTGTAGTGTGTAGGAGTAAGAAAAACAGGGGGTCTAGACGGTGGACAAAAAAGCAGGCGCCAGCACCGTGTACCACCAGTTTAGATATAGTAGCGTGATGTGCCCTCACATTGTTAGCATGTTTCCCCCAGACAGATCCAGTGTTTTAGGGCTGGATTTGCAGGTCTGAATTAGCCCCTCTGTCATGCACGCTAATCTAAGTTATTAGCAGTACTAATCTCCTGCTCTAGATTTTTTGTCTAACGGCATGCCATCTAACCACTACAGTTTTCTATCTATACGTCTGCGCTGGGAATCACCCTCTGGCTAATGGAACACTTGCATGCAATGGCGATTCATAATAACCCCGTGGAACTTGCTGCCAGTGTGTTTTGATACGTCTTGCCGTCGCTCTCACGCACCCTCTCACTTTTGTGGATCAGCGCTGAGACTGCAGCTGGGCAGAGCTAAGACTGGAGCTGGGCAGAGGGCCCAGAAACCCTCCTCCACTCCCCCGCCCCCCCCAGTGCCCTGAGAAACCCCCAGGGAATGTCTGCTGTCAGTGAGAATAGGCCAGGAGAAAGAAAGCAGTGGAGGAGGAGGAGGAGGAGGAGGGGGCAAGAAAGGAGTAAAGAAGAAGAAAGGGATGAAGGGAGGAGAATATAGGAAGGATCACACAGACCCAGTGGAACATTCCTAATTATGTTTCAGCAGGACAAATCTCACCCTGTGGCCATATAGTTATGAGAGCGAGACTTCAGAGGGAATGAGAGGGCCTCTCTGTGTCTGGCAGAATGTTCAAGGCTGTCTTGTCCGCTTCTCCCTGTCCTCCGTTTTGTGTATTTTGGGACGAACATCACAGCATAATTGTTTCCTTCCTATTTTTTTTCCTCCATGTTTACACAAGGCTGAGCTCATAACTCAGTCAGGTTGTATTTCACACCTCTAACACTCGGCAAAGTGTGTGAGACTTGAGGCCCCAGCTGGACTGTGTCGTCCGCTGCCTTTGTGTCCCCTCTTTTAAAAAACATCATCACACACACACATGCACACACACCTACCACTCCTGGACACTCCACTGGGAGGAAGTGGCAGGTCACTATGGTTCACAGGAGCGGAAACACCTTTTCCTGTTTCGTGCGCTACCCAAAGTCAAACATGTTTTCTTTGCCGTTTTCCTTTTCTTTGAAGGATTGAGTGATGTTGAGCCTTTTAAGTCCCTTAGAGCTAAAGTGAGAACATTTGTCATTCTTCGCCTCATTGACTTTCGAGCGTTGCCAGCTCAGAGAAAATAAAGAAGTTAGTCAAATCAAAAGGATGACGCAAAGTCCCTAATCAAAACATTACACTTTTCAGACTTTGAGTCACATGAGGGGCATTAACGAGTTCTGTCTTTGATACACTGAATATTTTCAATTTGCTGGCAAATATAAAGCCACTTAATGTACTTGCACAAGCAGGAGCACACACACATACACACCATACGTATCCACCCATCTCACTCCCACTCTTTCTTGCAGGATCCAGAGCCAAAGCCCTGAGTCTGAGATGGATAACTATGCGTCATTCATCAGCGAGGCTCTCGAGAAGACCAAGTGTCGGGAGTGTGTGCCATCCTGGGAGGAGATCCAGATGTTGATGAGCCGGCAGGAGATGCTGTGCACTGTGCATTATCCCGGCCCCGGATCCTGCCAACTCTACATCAGCTCACACACCACTGCCAATGAGGTTCGAGCACGTTTGTCTTAATTCCACTTTAAACCACAACTACTTAATATCTCTCAGCTTTTGCATGTTCCGGTGACATTACTGAGCCGTATTACTCACAGGAAAGACTTTCTCCCTTTTTTTTTTTTGTTTTGCAGTCTTAAAGTTTAACCATTCGTGTGGATCTGTCACTTTCCTGTGTCCTTTTCTAGGTGGTTCGAAGGATGCAGGAGAAGCTCAGCTTGCAAGAGAGCAAAAACACATTTGCACTGTACGAGCAGAATGCACTGTGGGAGCAGCCGATCACGGGCAGCGCTCTGATCGCAGACATCCTGACCAGGTTTGAAAAGTAAATGTCAGTCTTCACCCTGTAAAACAGAACAGACAGACACCATGAGTGAGTCAGACACAATAAAAACCAAGCAGACAGACACGCCATCAACACCTTGTCTAAGTCTGCCAGGAATCTGAGCTATTTGTCACTCGTTATGCGAATGTGAACAGAGCAGTGGATTGTATATTTATCTTTACTAGTCCGACTCGCATGCTGAATGTTATCCGGTATCCTTGATAACTGGCGACCTTGTCTGGTGTCGCTGGTCAAACAGGACACGCTGCTGGGAAGCTGGACTTGTGTCACTATTTCTGTCAGCGAAGCCAGCCAAGGTGAAGCTGATGTCATTTGGTTGTTCAAGGCAGAGTCTCGAATAAAGCGATAAGGCATCCCGCCGGAATAAAAGGGGTCTGTATTTTATGTCCTCTGTGAGTAACAGAGTCAACATGAAATCCAGCAAACTGCCAAGTTACCAGACAACAACATTACACATCAAGGGAGGCAATTACTTGTAACTTATTAACATCTAGGCTTCAGATCTTTGGTATGCCATTCATGTATTAGCAAAGCTTTCTGACACTTAATGTCTCTCATCTGTGCAGCCTCTCCAACAAAGAGTCCGAGTCCAAATCCCAATGGAAACTGTGTTTCAAGCTCTACTGCCTGTTAGACGCTGACAGCATATCAGTGGACAGCATTGAGTATCTCCTCCTCTTTGAGCAGGTAATGGAGCAGAACAAAGCTTCTCAAAGGCCAGAGTCCTCCGCTGAGAGTGTCTTTGTTACGAGTGACCATGTCAGTGCTGATAATGAAATATAATTTATTGTCCTGCAGTGATTCACTCCTGGAATTACTTTAGATTATTGTGTCTTAACTTAACAGTCATTAATGTCTTGCGGGCGGTGATTGCAATAAAACAGGCCGTATAAAAAGTATGACTAAGAGCACTGGCTGTAGCACAGAGGGGGCAAAAGGCAGCCAGCACTGGCTTCATTAGAACATTTTTCCTGAGGACTTCTATAAAAGAGTTACAGGACAAAATAAAACAGGGTGGGGTAAAGGGGATTGATGACAGGAATGAGTCTTTTACTGAATTGTACTTTCTTTTCCTCCTGCTGGGTTTCTCCCGGTTTGTCCTGGTTTTGCCCTTTGCACCGCAGTGCCATGAGATGGTGGTGCGTGGCCAGCTGCCAGCCTGCGAGGAGGACCTGCAGGCCTTAGCCGCCTTGAGGCTTCAGAGTCTGATGAGCGACTTCAGCACGCACGCCCCCTGCCCGCCTCTGGATGAGCTTTTCCCGGGTCACGTGCTGGAGGCTCGAGTCCTCATGTCGCTCTCTGCACCCCAAGCCCTGCCCCCTTGTCAGGTGGCGGCCCAAGGATGCCCCGTGACACAGCGCTTCCCCTCGGGCCTCCTCTCAGGGACGCTATGGAGCCACACAGCCGCAGCGGCGCACAAGCAAAAGGTAGAGCAGGACATGCGTTTGCGGAGCCGGCTGAAGGAGGAGGCCGCGGCCGTCATGGGATCCATATTGGAGCGTTGGAAAGGCCTCGCCGGCTACAGCCGCAGGGACAGTATGGCTGCCTACCTCGAAATTGCACGCCAGTGGTCGGGCTTCGGATGCACTCTTTATGAAGTGGACTTTTATATTGTGAGTATCATGAGGTCATATTTAAGTTTTATAGTCGAACCTTAAAAAAAAAAGATTTTGCTCCCTCTGTGCTTAAGACTCACTTGAGGTTAATAAAGGGAGTACTGTGATCTGATCTGACATCTGCTTACCTCTTCCTCCCTCCAGAGTTCGACTGGAAGTTTTTCCCAGAAGCTATGGTTGGGTGTAGCTGCTACATCCGTGTCTCTGTATCGGCAGGGAGAGGCAGAGGCCCTGGAGTCCTTCCCTTATGGCCAGATCTGTTCCTATGGCGTATCTGACAGCAACACCTTCAAGATCACAGCTGGGGATCGAGACCTGCTGTTTGAAACCACCAAGGTATGATGGCTCACTGACAGTAAAATATCTTTTTACTGCAACTTTTCTCTCAACTGAGATTAAATCGATCTTAACCACAGTCAAGATTCAGTTTGTGGACGGTGCAGGTCCAAGTAGCCTTATCACCATGCTTGTGTTCTGCGGAGTAAGAGAAAGAAGCACGCTGTCTGCTCATGATGGGGGGGGGGGGGGGGGGGGGGGGGGGGG
>JAPZDY010000009.1:6089400-6122068 GCA_029783645.1 Ctenochaetus hawaiiensis
TAATGTAGTAGATGACCTCTTAGGTACCTGAGACCGTAGATAGGCTTTGTAAATATAATTTTTTTTTGGAGTACTGTCTGCTACACAACCCCATGCAATAACCAGCCTCAAGACTTAAATCCTCTCACCATGAAAGGCCTTGACGAGTCATTGCACAGTCTCCTGAGTCTCCTGCTCAGAAGCAGGTCTTTGCTTTTTCTACTGCAGCTGCAGGCAGCTCCGGGCTACATGTATGAAAAGAAAAAAAAAACTGAACCTGCCGATGTTGTTGCTTTGTATCAAGCTTGTTTGTATGCCGCATGGTACCTTTCTATGTAATGTGTGTATAGTTAATTGCACTATTGTTTGTTTTTAACTAACTTGGAAGTGCAATAAGAACTATAAATACTGTATGTAATTAATAAAAACAGCACCATTTTACCATATTTTTAGTTCCCGGTACTGTTGTTCAGCCTCAGTGCTCATTTCCTTTGTTTCATTGACAGAAAATGTGCTTTATTGTGCCTTGACTGCTGAAGCCGTGTCAGACTATTGTTTTCGACCGGTCACATTTTAGAAAAGTCTGAAGTTTGGCGCCAGCAGCAGAGCTGAGGGCCTTAACTCCCCTGAAAGTTTTCAGGGTAAAAACAATAGCTGGTTGGGCAAGCGCTGCTAACTGCCTTTACATTCCCCTCTGGTAATGAGCCTTAACTAAGTTAGATGAAGAACACGGAAGCCCCAGCCGAGAAAAAAAAAAAGAAGAAAAAAGTGTTTACCCCTTCTTTGTTTTGATTTGACTCATGGAAAGTAAAATGACCTTTAAATAAAACCTACGAGTGTTTCAAAAAGCAGATACCAAAATAATAGAAAATGTGTTTATTCGTCATTTTAAACAGGTCCAACCAGGAAAGCAACATGAAACAGTATAATCATTTACACATTACAGAGAAAGCTAGAGAACCAGCTTTCCTTAGAGGAATATTTACAGGCATAGAGATGTTAAAATGAGATCATCCCTTTACACCTTGTTTATCTGTGCAAACTGTTACTTTCTCTATTGTAGGTGACAACTGCTGTTAAGGTGTCAAAGCTGTGTATATGGCAGGTATTTTAACATCTTTTTTGGCTTACGCCCAACGTCAACTTGACATTCTTGTTGGTCATGTACAGTGGTAACAAATGAGTAATGTGTATAAGCAGCAGACAGACAGTAAAAAGCACCATGTCAGAAACATCTGGGATGCAACAACCTGCAAGAACCATCACGCATTGTACTGTCTTTCTCCCCATTATTCAAGGCAATCATTTCTTAGGCGGTGGACGTTTTCACTGAAAATCAACTGCACAAACACTAAAGTACTATACTCGGTATAAAAATAGACCAAAACAAGGCAACAGGTTGTCTAACATTGCTGAAAAAAATAGGCATTTCACCGGAAGAGTTTAGTTAAGGTGAAAGGAAAAAACAACTATTAACAGACATTTATAGATTGTTTTGGACAAGACATATTGATGCTTTCTGCAGACTTGCAGGAAACACGTACTCTCACTTTCACATCACTGAACTATAAGGTGAGGATTGTTTTCTTTCAACTAGGTCTGAGAGTTTCAATGTGATACAATTCAGAAAAAAAGCACTATCATTTTGCTTTATGGTTAATATAACAACAGTGGGTGTTAACACTCATCCCTTCGTGTCTTCAATTTAGAGACACAAACACTAGACTATTTCATGCTATAACAAGTAAATAAATATCCTTTTTTTCAGATAAGCAGTCTAAATACCAGTCTACTCTGGGGCATCTATATGTGGGTGAAAATATTCTGAGGAGTGAAAAAGGGATTTTAAGAGATTAACCAAGCTAAGCAAGTATGCCGACTTGACTTGTATTAAATACAGAAGACAGACAAACAGTCTGGTCACTGCTCTTGTGTGCCCCATGAAATGTAGTCAGGCCGTGTGGCTGCGCTGTACTCGTCTATCAGCTGCTGGACCACTTCGCGTGAGTTATCCAGCTCATCAAAGTTGTCCTTGAATATGTCCTCTTTGCGGAACTGCTCCAGGAAGGCTTCGCGCTTACGCAGTTTGTCGTACTGCCGGCACGTCCGCTCGAACAGCTGGGGGTTGGCAACAAAAAAGAAATCATGACTAAAATTAATCAGAACGAGAACCAGAAACTTTGAGACTTCTTTAAAACTGGCATACTTTCTTTTTCGACTTCTTTGTTAAGAGAAAAGAAAGTGAAATGCATGACCTCACTTCCTTGGATGACTAATTTCCCCTTTTCTTAAATTTAAGACCTAAAATAATAGGATAAAAAGTTTAATTTGGGCATTGTTAAAGGGCTAGAGGCTTTTTGGTCATAATTTAATGACATCACAGGATTGCACGCTTCCTCGACTTCACATCTCATGTTTTAAACCAGTAAAAGGAGAAAAAAAAAAAAAGCATTTAGTTTTGAGGAATTCTTGAGTTCGGCGGGACGATGGTCCAAACCCTAATTTCCGCGGACTTCCCCTTAAACTGCTGCTGTGGTGGCTTACCCTCACTTTGAGGACAATGCACATCCTCAAGCACTGACTCAGAACAGACAGACACAGCCCTCTACTGTACAAATGCACCCTGGAGAAGAATATAACTGAACAGGCCTTGGAGAGACAACTCTGAGAGGAGCACTTACAGAGGAGATACTTGTGTGGTTAGCCATCATCAGGCCGCTGACTCGGTGGGCCGAGGGCAGGTACGGGGACTTCCTTGACAAAGCAACCTGGATGCTGGCGGGACCCCAGGGAATGAAACTGGCAAGTTTACGCTCCCGGATCCTTTGGAGGCTCTTGTGCACCTACAGTCACGTCAGATTAAAATTAGTGTGAATACTCTTTAAAAGTGTGAAGACATTTGGACTCCATGGCAAAAATAGAGACACTGTGTGCTCATGCCTGTGTTGGGTCGACCTCTCCCTGGATGATGTTGAGGATGGCAATGTAGCAGTGGCTCGGCTGCCTCTCTCTGCCTGTGGACACCATCACGTTCTTGGGTTGCAGAAGCCTCCTCATCACATCCAACACTGTGGTTTTCCTGACACTGGCAACCTGGAAAAGGGTGTTTAGTGACTGAGAAGTAAACATGACTGATGTGAAAAACATTTTGCGCCATTTGAATTTTTTCCAGCGCATGTCAGTTTCTTGACTTAAATGTCTTCGACTTGACAACCAGCTGTCTGAACTCACCGACTGGTCAGTCGTAAGCGGTGTGTATCCAGTCATAAGGAAGTGGAGGCGAGGTGTGGGGATGAGGGATGCAATCAGGCCAATAAGGTCATTGTTCATGTAGCCTGGGTAGCGCAGAGTGGTTGTGCTGGCAGACATGATGGTGGAGACCTGTGTGTATGAAGGTCAAGTTAGATACAGACGTTTAGATGAAGACAACCTGGTATGAAATATGATAAGTCTAGCAATAAAACACATTTTATTTTAATTACATTTTTTTGTTTTTGCTCAGTGAGTTAAATGTCTTCATGCAAAAATTAATTAACTATTGGCATCACAGTTTATTGTACTGTAATGGTGAAAAGACAGCTGTCATGACTTCAGGTTGTTAGCTGGTTCTGTTTTTCTTTGAGCAAATTTGACCATCTTGTCAAGAAACACGAACAGATGTTAGTTAACTAGTCTGCAGAGTTCTCTGCTCTTTGTGTTGGAATTGTTTATTAAACTGTGTCTGTTCTCAACCTAGATGACCTATCATATACTGACAGTTCATGGCTGTATGAGACAACCTGCATTTTGCATGATTATGACCATTTTTAAAAGTGGTGCTTGTCTACCATTTTTCTTGCTCAACCTCAATCTTTTGCACAAACTCCTAAATTCAAAATCTGTAAGCGTCACTCCTGTCAAGCAGTCAAGCATACCATTTGGCGCGTGCAGTCTTATGCAACTCATTTCTAGGAACACTAAAATCCAGTTTGACATGCAACTGACTCGCCGGACTAGTTTTATGAATCTTGTAATTTTTGTAGTGAGCAGCGTATGTCTGGTGCCATCTGTCTTGACATATGCGTGGACTGTCATCGAGAACTGTGGCTCAATTCTGCTGACTGAAAGGTGAAAAAAAAAATGCACGGAAGAGCCAGAGGTTGTAACGATAAATGTCGTCTCTTACTCACCAGCTGATTAATCTGGGAGAACGAGGGGTTCTGGATATGCAGCCGGTCTGTAGCGATGCGATTTAGAGCTGTATTATCCAACACAACCTGATTTAAAACACACACACACACACACACAAAGAGGGCAATTATTAGATAAATTAAGAGAAAACAGAAAAGAAGAAATTCCCTCCAGCACAAAAACAAAGGTAAAAGTCAATACACTGCTATGGTGTTTAAGAAGAGTAAGAGGGTATCGGTGTAATGACCCTCAAGGAACCTCTTAAGCAGCAACACAGTGTGCTGTTGTTGGGAGAACTGAACATAAAAGACACACTGTACATTTGCAACAGGGGGACCAATTCTTGGGCAGATTCTATTAGGCCTCTGGCTAATTTAATCAACATGAGGGCCTTGTGCAAGACGCTGGGGGAAGTAGGTATTAGAGAGGAAACACCATTAGACTGTCAGAGCATCTCAGTCTAATATAATCACCAATTTAAGACTGAGATTTATTGAGTCCGATCTGCAATGCCTCAATGCTGGCATTGCAGTTAGACCTTATAAGTCTGCTACGCAAGCACTGACGTGGCCAAAAAAAGTCAAATATTCAACAAATAGAAACATTAAAACATTACACAACTTTTTATGCAGGGGGATTTTGAACCTGATCACAGGCAGTTTAATATGGAAAGGCTAAGTGTTGAGGACAATTCTTAAAAAAAAAAAGGGTTGTATTAGTGCATGGTTGAGAACACCATGAACCGTCAGCCTAAAGTTCAGGCCATGTTATAAATTACATGACTTTAAAGGCAAGTGACAAATGGGTAGTCCCATTATTTACACCAAAAACTATGAGGGTGAAGTAACAACCTCTGTCTTCATATTTAGAATTATGAGTTGTTTTGGGTGGAGTATTCCTTTAATCACTTAAAAACAGCATTTAGTCTAGCCAAAACTAGTCCAGTGCAGTGTGATTTCTGTTAATATAACAGTTTCTTGGCACTGCGGTGGTGATATGTAATAGGCCTGCGAGACTTCATCAAACTTTATTCACGGAAGAGTTTGTGTCTTTGATGTCTTAACACAGTTTGACATGTGTTGCAGTGTTGTGACTTCTGCCATTTACGTCAGAACTCATGAGGCCAAATTTATTTCACAGTCTGACATCAAACCGTAATTTTATTTACAATGTGACTCATCGCTTTTTTTAGTACAAAAATTATTTTTGTTTCCTGTTTCAGCTCGTTGATAATGGAACAGTTTACACCACTTTTGTATTCCAACTTTAGTTTGTCCAAGTACCACAATAATTAGCAATAATATTCCTGCCATTTTTTGAGGGTATTGAGGGCCATGGCTGTGTTGTGAAGCAAAGAGAGCAATGAGATTGAACAACATTCGTTCATGAGTGCTGGTTCTCACCACACAGTCGGCGTTCTGGGTGAGCCTCTTCAGTGTGAGCAGTGAGTTATACGGCTGTACAACCACGTCACTCATCTCATCCTGGTTTGGGAAAACAGAGTAAGTCTGCACCAGCTTTTTTGGGTACCTGGAGATCAGAAAATGTACAGTGTATAGTATTCACGTGGAAAAAATTTGGCTGTTCAGTAATCAGTCATCTTTAATTTTATTTTTTCCCCCCAACAAGACCTGTCATTGAGTTTCTCCAGCAGATAGGATCCCAGTCCTGAGCCCGTCCCTCCAGCAATGGAGTGACACAGGACGAATCCCTACAAAGACAAAGGGTTACTTATTACTCACAGTTCAAATTTGCAGCTACAGCATGTGCCACGTGTTTATAAAGCTTTGAACTCTACTGATGCAGAAAGCCGAATGTGTGTGGGTGAGCAAATGCCTCTCCTCCTAAGCAGTTATATAAATGGGAGTGCAGCCCCACCTCACAAATAGGCTCTCTCACCCCCCAAGACAGCCCTGTAATACCTGCCTTCTACACTCGCCCAGCTATTATCACCAGACATTTGACACGCCACACCCTGCCAACATATACATGCTCACGGCAGCTCGGCCCACCTTCCTATCCAATGCACACATGAGTGCACACACTAAATAATAATGTGGGGTCATAATGTGAATGAGCTACAGAAATTGCAGACCTTAGAGGGGAAATGTGAGTGTTATTTCATGGGAGGCTGGCAGCTAAAGAAGGCTAACCAAAAAAAGAGGCTAAGAATTATGGTGAGGCATGGCTCAGGCTTTGCTAGTTTTAAGATGACAGCCTAGGCACACTCTTAACACAGTTTCAGTGGAGTCACTCATGTCTGACTGCATTTAACCACAACAAACATAAAAGAGTCTGACTGAAAGGCCAAGAGAAGTCACGTTTGAGCACTAGCAAGTATTCCTGATACTATTCAGATGAATTACTGAAAAACCCTACTGGGAACAAGCCCAGGCCCTCAGGCTCAAGGGGTAACCTGAGTTTCACCTGCAAAATGTCACTGAAACAGACACAAAACAACCATAAAGACACACACACACACACACACAAAAACCATCAGGAGACACAAGACAATCACCAAGAGATGTATCACAACCTAAAAGCAATGCAAATATGACCACAAAGAGGCACAAAACAATGAAAAAAAGACAAAAAATGACCACAAATGACTGACAACTCAAACATAAGAAATACACTGACCAAAAAGAGAAACAACACGTCCACAAAGAGACTAAGGGTAGTTGTTTAATCTCTCTTTTGTGTCCCTTTTAGTCTATATCTAGCTGCTTTGTACTAGGAGTGATTGGTATTTGACGTGTCCATGTATACAGGCCTATTGTCTCATAATCAGTCTATGCTTTCACCAAAATGTTTGCTGTTTCTCTGGAACTGATCTAAATGAACTCATCACATTAATTACAAACAACGACTGATAATTTCTTGCATGTTCATGTTTCAGGATCTAGTTGCAAGTTGCTCTTGAGTAATATGTGAGGGGTAAGGGAGTTAGTTGACTAAATGATGTAATTTTTCATCATAATGCAGTAATACCTTACTTCTGACTCAGTTTTTAAAGTTCTGCGAAGCTACTGTCTCCTGATCAGTCCCAGCAATAGAGAGTTAGTATGTTAAAAATGACAGACTTGCCTCCAGACTGTCACTGCCATCTGCCTCCCGATCAATGATGTCAAAGATGTCTTCCTGAATTTTTTTGCCCTGGAGGGAGAAAGAAAATGGTAGCTTTAAAAAAATTTTTTTCAGGTTTTTATTTCTTTAACTGGTGTTTTTGTCCTGAAATTAAAGAAAGTAATTTTCCATGGATCACCTGTGAATATCCACTGGCCCAGTTGTTCCCAGCACCTCCACCATGTTCAGAGAGGTAGATGTTCTCTGGGTTGTACAGGTTTGCATAAGGTGAATTGAGGATTGAGTGAATCACCCTCGGCTCCAGATCCAGAAGAACTGCCCGGGGAATATAGTGCTCATCGTCAGCCTGTGGAGATTCAAGAGCAGCCAAAAGTTGTTGTCTCTGTTTGTTCCAGGTTATTATATCCTTGTAATGCCTGAGTTACTTCAGTTTATAGAACAACCACTCCACCTAGTGTCACATAATGTTGTTGCACTACAGCTGCACAACAGCACAAGACTGAATACTCATTGTATATAGTGCGCAGAAAATATCCTTTTGTGACCCATAACGTGGGAGATCGTGAAGTGATGCAGTCATTGCTTAAACTGGTATACCTGATAGAAGAACACATCTTTTCTGTCGGTCCCTTCAGTTGCAAACTCCTCAACAATCCCTTCTGGACTGATACCATGCTCTGCACACAGCTGCTTCCAAAACTCAAAGCCGACTGCAAACAGACAGAAGAGCAGGTTAGCAAACCTCGACGTTTGTATATTTATAGGCGTATCATACAATCTAAGTCAAGTACCATAAACTACAACGTTGTTTGAATGACAACGCTGAACTAGCTAACGCTTATTTGCATTATGCTAAATAACGCTAATTTTTAAATAACGCTAAATTTCCCATTAGTCAAAGGCTGCTTTTTTATTTTAACGCTGACGCTGTTTCTGTTTAAGGTAGACTCGACGTTGTTAAACAGCAATAAGTTAAAGTCAAGCCTGTCAGATCTTAGCTAGCTAACACAACGTAAGTAATAGCAATGTTAAAAGGAGACCATTTGAGCAGAGGGGTAGCAATGTATACATCGACTTTGTCTATTACGTTACGTACTCTGATTTCCACACTGCCCAAGCTGAAGCGTTATAATTTCCCGTGGCATGTTCAGCCGCTTCTTTTGCTTCTTATTTAGCTAGCGCGCTAGCTGCTTGCTAGCCAAATACAAGAAAAGTAGACTGCTGCTCAAACCGCTTCACCAACAGCCCGCTCCTTCCCGCTTGGTACTGATGTGACGCCCAGCAGACTTCTTCTCCTTGTTTGCAAGATTGCCAACCGACAAAAAAGATTTATACCGCCACCTACTGTTCATGCGTTTAAGCAAGCTAAACGACATATTAAACAGAATGATCTGAAGTATGCGTGAGCTGTATGCTTCTAGATGCTCAAATTACACGAGCTCTACAAAAAGGCTCCCTCTCTTTGGATCATGTTGTTACGCACTTCTGCATTTAAAAGTTTTTAATTTTCAATGTCTTTTCTGGAAGTATGGTATGTTATTATTTCCGCCTTGGCTTTTGGGGTGAAATCATTCGTGTTTAGGGTCCTCCAGTGGCCACATTGCGTAACTACATTGATCGTTGGTATTGCATGTCATTATTATTATTGTTTGTGCATTTATTTATTTATTTGATTATTTAAAGACATTGACAGTGGAGATATAGAGGGAGAAAAAAGAGTGTCTTACCAGGGACACATTTATTCTTTTTTTCCTCTTTCTAGCATGTGACAAATTCATGTTTAAATAAAGCATATTTTTATTTCGTTTAACAGGAGGGGCAAGAGAAAATCCAATTACGATAATGAAAAAAATAAAATTACAATTAAGATGCAATAATTAAACACATGTATTAAGTGCGGCTGTGTCAAAGTAAACATAATTAGTAAACACACAAACTTAGAAGCTTTTGTCTATAGTAAGTTTAGGGCTTACAGGCTCAAATTAATTCTGAATGTCAGTCGAGTAAAATTTTATTATGAAATATGTACAACGGTGTTAGTCTCTGGCTGATTATATAACATAATATTTAGAACATGCTATTGTCATTGTTTTTGCCATTCCATAAGTACAGAAAGTCAAGGTTTCTCTGCCCTTTATCGATCGTAATCTGTGACTACAGTTGAAACACTGTCACTTAAATCGGATGCAATGGCATTTTTTTTCGATAAAATCATTGAAAATTAAACTTTAATGATATCATATAGTAACCCATTCTGACCACTGGAGGGCACTGTAGACACATTTAAAAACAACTGCATCACCAACGCCTTATAGGCTAATTCTAGTAAATTTCCAAATCTAGAGAGTCACTCAGTAGAATACTGAACTGTCTGCTGAACACGCTCGATTTTATTTATGTACAATTATTTTTTCAAATGAGACAACGACGATCTTTACTGAAAGTCCCTGAGGCAATCACAGCTCCGTTGCATTTAAGGGACTTGTATTTATGATTAATGTGTTACGTTTTTTTTTTAATTAAACAACAATTAATGCGGTTTTTCATTCTCGCACTGCACACAATACAAATAAAAGTTAAATCGGAAACGACAGAGCAAGAAAACGAAATCATATTTTGATTTTAATTCTCTTTCTTAACAAAGCCGAACGACACTACAAGGACAAAGGGGAAAAATAAAAGAAAATGGGTGCAAAACAAAAATTAAATGGGTACATTTATATTTAAAGAGGTTTATTTTTTATTTGATTTTCAATGTTGCTGAGGTCTCTAAGTAAACAAAAATGTATCCCAATTCCACCTGAACGCAGCATGACACATGGGGCTCGTGCAGATTGTGATTGGGCTGTCAAGAGCTCTGAAAAACAGGTTTCGCCATATTGTCACTTTCAGAAAACAGCGTTTAATTACGGCCAAAATGACAAAATAGTAAGTGTCATTTTATTTAAAAATGTTTATAAAGTGTCTTTAAAAAACGGTTTCATTCGTGACAGTCAGATTTTTACTGCTGAACGCCAACACGGTGTAGCAGGCGTCGCTAGCCGTTAGCTTAGAAATACATTAGCATCGGTCTGTTAGCTGGTGTTTGTGAGTGCGCTGCTCCGTGGCGCTGTGGTGCCCCCTTATCACGCGGTTTACCTGTTTCCACTTAAGTCTTTATTTTTTTTACAGGCTTACTTTACCGAGGGAGACGCTAATGGCGCACACTGGAGCAATGGAGGACACATCCGTGGAAGATTGCTCGACCAAGCAGGGGTCAAGTGTCTGCCTGCGAAGTCGACCATGCTCCAGCGAGAGAGACGGTCAGGTACGGGCTGTCAAAGCTGCTCTTCAGTCCAGGTTGGGGCCCTACGAGCCCGTCCTGACCTATCTACAGTCCGTCCTAGTTTGGGAAAGACCCGTTCAGTGTGTGCTTCTCTACACCGTGGTCAACGTTGTGTTCTGGTGAGTTTCAGCTGATATTATTTTAAGTTAGTATGTTTTAATGGCGAACTTGCTCAGTGCCCTCTGTTGTTTAGTTAAGTGTTATAGCAACCTACATTTATACAATACAGTAACTGTTTGGTCGTTAGGGGAAATCCAACGTGACTGCAAGCAGCTGGTGCTTTTACACAATGCAACCTGTCAATTGAAGACAACACAGATGGCTGGCTGGTGACACTATTTATAGACACACCCTAAAGACACCTTCTATCTTTTTCTTCAAACCTAACCACTTTCTTTATCTTCAAGCCTGTGTTGCCCTAGATCTGCTTGACCAATTTTCAATGTTTATAGGTGAGTATGGGAATAAATTTGGATCCAATTTGCAGTTAACAGATCAGTGAGTTTACAAATCAGAAGTTAAAGGAAATCTATTTTAAATGTGTCTGTTTGTTGCTTTGGTTCAGCAAAACTGTAGGACAGTAAGTTCAAAGCACATGTCAGTTCACAGCAGTCTGCCTACTGTATCTGTGTCTCTGTGTCTCTGTTTTGCAGTTTTAACATTAACAGCTAATAATATAAATAACAAAGTAGGCCTACAGATGAATTTAGTTAAAGAAAGTGAAAGACTGAGACAGGTTTTGGTCTTAAATGGTGACCTTGAAGTTGTTATATGGAAAAAAAAAACACTGAGCTTTGACAAAGAGAGAAAGGTGGTTTGGTCAACCTGCTTATGGAGCTCAGGTCTTCAGACTTTCTTCGGTTTGGCTACTGGGCATGTAACACTGCCCATCTAGTCTCCCTTTTACTTGTGCATCTGTACACATACACACACACACACACACTCTGATGCAGGCAAGTTTCCGCTCCACGAGATGCATTCATAACTTGCTCTAATAGTTGGAGCGACTGATGCGGATGGCAAGTCACATGGAAATGTTTAGGCAGTATGTGCAAATTCTGTGATGCAAGATTACTGAGGTTGTCCTAATTTTCTTTCTTAAAGAACAAAATGAAAAACAAATGGAAGCCTCTAATTGCACTGTGACCCTAAAGACCAATATACCTTCTATTGCCAACATTCCTTGTTAGGTTAATCTGTAACTGCTGACTGGCAGAATCCTGTAACATTGTTGTGGTCAACAAATTTTGAGGTCTTGTGATCTCAAAGTGGAGCAACATGGTTCAGGCCCAGGGAAGTGAAATACATTTGTGTGAACACCCTTAAAAAAACATGCAAAGCACTTAAAACACCTGTGCCACTACGTCTTTTTATGCACAGCCTGTAACTTTTACATTGATGGTGTAGGAATTTTATTTCTCAAAATTTGCTTAACATTTTCTAACATTTTTTATTACTGTCATCAATTTTGACATATAATTGGTCTAACACTCACCAGAGGGGGAGATGACTTTCTCTTCCTGCTAGGGAAGCAGTAACTCATAACTCGAGGGTTATGTGGTGTCAGAATTCTGTTTGAAACTGTTGAATGTGTGACTTTGTTTAATTTCTACACCCAGGGTTACAGTCTTTGGTAGTACTGTCTGTTCATGTTCATTTTCATTCCCCTCCAGGTTCTTCGCCCTGACCTCACTGCGCCTGCTGTTCCTGTTGGCTTCTGGTCTGGCTGTGCTTGTCTGTGTTGATACTTGGAGGAATAAGCTGTGGCCAAAATTTGGAGGTGCTACAAGTTACTTCATTACATCTCTATAAAGACTATGACACTCCCTTACTTTTTCTCCTGGAATGTTTGTTCTTACTTTCTTGCATTATTTGCACGTTACGTCATTCTCCCGTTTACTGTGACTGCAGCAAATGCACTTTGTTAGAGTAGATATGCCGTCAGTCAGCAGCCCCAAAATCTGAACTTTGCATGTGATTTGTAATACGTCTGAAACAATTTATCTCTTAAAGCCTAAGCCAAGCCTAAGAAGAAAGTCCAACATGTGCAATACAGTTTGGACCACTTTTTGGATATATTGCCCACTCAGCATATATGACACTGATATATGTGATGATATATAGTGCTTCTTTAACCTTGATTCCACCAGGCACAGCTGTATTTCCTAGTGTCTGCGACCTGGTTTTGCTTGGTTCCCCACCGGGAGCTTCTCTGAAGCAGAGTGTTTTGACTGTACAATTTTATTGACCTAGTCAGATTTTGGTGATTTTGTTTTTGTTTCTAGTTATTTATATGTTTGTTATTTTTTTCTATTATTATTTTTTGGCATCTAATATACAGAATGTAGGTAGGCTGTCTTTAATGGGAAGTCCAGGCAGGGTGTTTTATTTTAAAAATTGACGAGATGGTCAAAACAGTTTGTATCTGACTTTGTACCTTTGCTCTTTGCAGCTAAATTTAGCTCCAGTCGAAAATTATTTTGCTATGAATTTCAAGCAGAGTGAAGAAATACTTCTGGGCTGCTTTTAAAACTGTCTGCCTGGTGTGTCTGGTGGAATAACAAGCATTATTTAGAATGGCTGTAATCAGCTCTGACGACCTTATCATAGCTAGAATGCGGTGCAGCTGTGCCCGATGAAATCAAGTCACAAAAGTGATGAATGTTCTCTCTCTCCACAGTCAGAAAGCTGGATGAATCAGAAAACGAGAGGTTTGTTTCTGTAAACACCAGCCAGTATATCCTTAAAGATAATGCCAACAATAAAGGAGGTTGAAGTGTGTAAAATTTTCTCTGTTTTTATAGCTGGGGTCTGGTGCAGCCTGGCATCCTCAGTGTGCCTGAACTGTGCCACCACATGGCCGAGGCCTGGGTCAGTGTCACAGTTCTTGCATCCAGTATGTTGCAGTACAAACGACACAACCCTGGCAAGGTGAGGATGTCACACAATACACAGCAATAATGTATTATTATGTATGATTTCCAGACAAACCTCTTTCCATTTTTGTCACAGCATCTGTTTTAGTATGAAAACATATGATTTTAAATTCTGTGTCACATTTTACTCATAAAATTATGCTAAATTAAAAGTATTTTAGAGAGCATATGTGCAGAAATCTGACTAAAAATCCTTTTCAGTCTAATTATTTTCAAACAAGGCACAACAAGTCATCCCATGTCATAATTGTAGGAATTTCTATTAATTATGGTGACTTGATCCTCTGTGTTAGTTTTGTGTCCTGACCTGTGGAGTATTCACCTGTTTGGCCATGGTTGGACGCTACATTCCAGGACTAGCGCTCTCCTATTCTGCTGGTGAGTCCCAGACATTTAACCACAGATCCTAACTACAGATCTGGGCTTCTTAGCAGGACCACATTGGCAGGGAAGCTCATCTTTACTGGCCCTATTAAAAATGCATGTGTGGTGAAATCAGATCTGTTGGGGCCCAGCACCAGGGCCTAGTCTGTGAGGTGATTAAAGCCAGGATGAGACACATGAAGACAGAGTGACGGGAGCCAGGCAGAAAGCTAAGGAGGTCACACTGAGACCGGGCTAATCTCCTAACCCTCATCTAGTGTAGGCTGGAGAGCCGAGGGCTGCCAGACCCGCTGACGTCTGAAACAAGCCATAGTGGCTTGAACTCTACATGTTTACTCCTCTCTGCATCTGTTTTTTTGACTGTATTTCAGTTAAGGTTAAGACAGCCTTTTGTAATTTAGAATATAAATGTGTACAGGACACACACAAACAAACAAGGCTTTTGTCTAATGTGTACTAAATAACCCCAACAGGATTTTGTCCTCCTTTTTTATAATGGCTAGTATTGTTTCCCTCTGCTCTAGTGTGGGCCACTCTCCTGGCCCCTCTGGGAGCCTATCACAAGGTGTTTCAGCGTGTGTGCGTGAAGCTGGAGCCGGCCCTGCAGTGGCTGGATTTTGGTCTTAATGGATACATGATGTCCAAGCCTATTGATAATCAGTGTAAGTAGCACATCAAGTATTAGTTGTCTCTTATCTCCAGAAAGTTTAGAAATCTTCGGTTGTCTGAATGTTTGTGGTGCTGCTTTGCAGTCCTGCGGAAAAACATCCATGCAGCCTCAGGCGACGCCAGTGACAGTGAGGAGGAGTTGGCTGCTTTCTGTCCAACAGTAAGTCTGTTTAATGTCCAAAGTCTCTCTATATTTTATTTAATCTGTCACTAAGTCTGTTGACACTGGTGTTTGTGAGTATGGTCCCCTTTCTTATTTTTTGTTCTGTTGCCTGCCTCAATTCATTTACATTTATCATCAGGCTCATTCGATTTAAAACTTGTCTGGTCTTCATGCAGTGGAAAAAATCTGAGATTTTCTTGACATCATGCTTACAAATAGTTGTGACAACACACTGCACTAAAGGCCCCTAAATCCAGGGTTTACTTTCCCTTAACATCAATATTTGCTCAGTGTGTCCAGTGTGATGTGTGTGAGTGTGCAGTGTCATGGCCAAGTTTGTCTACTTGAAATGCATGACAGTTTTGCTTCTATTCTGTTTATGGAGTGTTGACTCCTGTGCCAGATTGTTTCTTCTAAGGCAGAATGGACTGGCCAGGGTGTCTGCTCTTTTGCTCTCCTCTAATGACATGTAGAGCAGATGTTTTGTATGATAATCTCATGAATTCATGCTTTTCATATATACCTGAATAAGGGGATGTTGCCTCCTCTGCAACACTGAAGTGAATATGATCATTTGTGTGTGATCATCTTCTCCCAGAAGGGGCTTCTCTTCTGCCTATGCATGTGTCAATGTGAGATTATAAATATCAGATATGCATTATTTATATTAATTTTAATAGATATCAGTGTGATGTCTTGTGAGACTTGCTTGCAGGGCATGGAAAATATAGAACAGACGGCAAAACTCTTGCTGCAGACCGTGAGCTGATCTAAGAGCTTCAGCTTGCAGCACACTCTTGACTCAACCGCCAACAGGTTGAGATGGCTGCCAAAAGAAAGGGCAGCACTTAGGGAGGGGCCACCCTCCATCTTCCTTGTGCCCATGTGTCCTTGCTGTAAATTAAATCCTCTGGTGTAGAGTGTTTGAAGAAATATACAGATGAAACATTCAATGCACACCTATTGCTTTGTATGTCTGCAAAGTGTGAGGTAAGGATGTGTGTCGCACTGTAGCATTTCTTCCTCAACATCCTGTTGGGGTTAAAAAACATCACACGGTGGGCTGTATTCTTTCATGTGCCTGTTTATTTTTGTGTATATGTGTGTGGGTGTGTGTCGTTGTACTAAAGCCTGCAGGAGGTATGAAAGCGAACAGAGACAAAATATGACCACACAGTGCAACAGAGATGGTTTTCAAACACTATTACAAGAGTTAAATTGTATTCAAAAAATTTAATACAACTTTGACAAAATTAAACTCTCTCAATCTGCTGATCCTCCTAGTTTGATGATGCTGCTGTTGCCAAGGAACTTGCACTGACTGACTCTGAGCACTCTGATGCTGAGGTGTCCTACACAGATAATGGAACATTTAACCTCTCACGTGGCCAGACCCCACTCACAGAGGGTTCTGAGGGTAAGTATGCAAGTATTACAGATTTCCTTTTCTTGTATTTTCTGTTGTTATTCTTCTCACCATGTGCCTTTCTGTATTTTGTCCAGATCTCGACAGACACAGTGATGCTGAGGAATCCTTTGCTCAAGACCTCCCAGACTTCCCCTCCATAAACCCAGATGCCACCTTAATGGATGACGACGATGACACTAGCATAGGTCTGCCAAGTCTGGGTCCATCTGGGCTAGCTAGTCACCGGGCTTCAGTGCTGGATGTAGATGCTCATCTGGACTCTGACCAGGAGGATCTGGATGCAGAACTTTCTCTCAGCGGCCTGCCACCTGCCTCTGATTTCACAGGAGACTTGGCCGGAGTCATCGCCAGCAACATGATCCAGGCAGCGCTGATGGGGGCAATGCAGCCTCGCCCTCCTGCTAGCCAGCGCAGAGACGGCCCTCCGAGGGCCGGTGCCCACCGTAGCTACCGAAAGCAGTCCAGCTCTGAGTTGGACACAGACTTGGATGGTGAGGACTTTGAAATGCTGGATCAGTCTGAACTGAACCAGATGGATCCCCTTGGAGGAGGAGGGGGTTCCAGACGGGGAGAGAGCCAGGGGTCTAATTTCTTGTCTAGCCTGCTGGGTAAACCACAGTAAGGTGTGTGTGTGTGTGTGTGTGTGTGTGTGTGTGTGTGTGTGTGTGTGTGTGAGTGCGTTGTTACACCTGTGTGCATGAGTTCATGGGCAGTGAAGTTGTTGATGAGCTCAGAGTGCATGTTGTGTGTGTGTGAGAGATGATTTTAGGTCCCAGCAGCCCCATTTCCTGATTGGCGTCAGTTAATCACTGTGAGTTTATTTTTTCTATCTTCTCAGACTCTTTTCTCCCCTCATACTTTGAAACCCAAATCATCCAGAAACTTTTAATTTGTAGGCTGAGCAATAGGAAATGCAACAAAAAAATAAAACACATTAAGACATAAAACAAACCAGCATTATTGAGCCTCGTTGAAGTCTTGTAATTTTATGCGCTCATAAGTTACAAGGGTACTTGGTAGTGACAATGAAAAAAGAACAGTGCCCATGAAATCTTTTCTACCTGGAGGACTACACATACATACAGGGCTATTTTACATGGGACCAAATACGACATTCCTGTTGGTTGAGCTGAGCCATGTTGCTTTGATAATAACGTAATGAAACAACATTACTCTTTAGAAAAACGCTTTTTTCCATCAAACTTGGTCAAAGAAACAGTGGTCATGTTGGTGATGATATTATCAGTGTTCTGCTCCTGTTTCAAGGCACATGTGGCTATGATCTGTTATAGGACAATTTATTTAATGTTATTAAATAATGAGATATATAATCAATTTCAAAACGCTTGTCAGCAGTTGTGGATTTGGTCAGTGATCCACTTCTGTGATTAAGATGGAAATATAAAGATACAATTTCTGTTGTTTCTCTGACCTTTCTGTTCTGTTTTTTCATATCTGACTAACATGAAAATGACTTTTCTTGCGTTTTCTGGAGTTTTTTTTTTCTTTTTCCTTTTTTTTTGGTCACACCTATGTCTTGAGATATCTGACCTGAAGAAGCAGGTTGTGTTATGATTGTTGTTCATTGTATTGTAGGCATATTTATGACACAGTGCCCCAGGTTTGCTTATTTTTTTCTGTGAGTGAGTTCAGGAAGTTTTTAATTTGCTTGCCCTTTAAGTTCAATTACATATTGTGTCCATGTTTGATACTTTGCATTGGCCCCCAGCTGAGTGTGCTTTCTTTCTTTCTTTCATTTTTTTTAAAACACATTTCTTTCTATCTGTCACTATTTTCATATAGTTGACAGTCATGCTGAACTTTAATAGAAAAATCAAATATTCTACAATTCACAGATCTTTTACTATTTTACTGGGGAAACATGTTTACATGAAAATCAGGTATAGAAAGTTATCCTTATATCCTTTTTTTGGAAAAAAAAGTGTTAGTTTGCTGAAGTTTAAAGTGGCTTTTGTGTGCTGGTCAGTCAGATTTCTTTTGGTTCGACAGAACTTGTAATTATGTCAAATTATAACAGAGATGGCACTTAAAACTTAAACGAACCGCAGTTGAGGTTTATTGAAACCCATGTATTAAAAAATCTGGATTTTTTAACAGATATTGCTCCTTCAATTGTATTGTTATGAAGAATATCATAGCTGCAAAAAGATTTAGCACAATAAAAAAAGAACTGCTGGATCCACGTTTGTGGAGATAAAGTAGAAAACATGCACTGATAAGAAATTGCTGAGATTTTGAGACATTACAAAAAGGAGACGTTAGTCTCAGCTGTTTGGCCACCTCAGTTAACCAGAATGATGCTCATTGCTGCGCCATGAAGAGTCACTTCATTAGTATGAGTGATCAGTAATCAGTTTGATAATGTAATGTGCATATTAGTGTATTTTCTTCTCTGTAACTGGTTTTGATATGTTCTGATGTGCAAATTGTACTGAATAAAATGTTTGCAATTAAGTGTGTCAAGAGTATTTTTCTTTTCTTGTGGCAGGAAGTGAAAGATGAAAAGTAATCACATTATCGTCTATCAAGTTGATTTTTAAGTTTCTCATGAAAGACAAAACTTAACCAAGTCTTTTCATTAAAAAGCTCTGAAACTTTAGGACATCTTTATCCTTGAAAGAATTTACTATTAATCAGTGTATTTGAAATTTGACTTTGCCTTTGAGTAGAACACAATCTGACCTATTTGGCTAAACATTCAAGCTTCATATCCGGGATCCGTCTTATGTTTCTCTGTTGCTATGCTGGCTGTATTTGTATTTTATTTCTAACGCTGAACCCTGCACATAAATCTGCTGGTAAATGAAGTATCAAAAATAGCTGCAGACCAGGATGTTTGCCTGAGATCAACCAAAATTACAGAGCTCTCACTCAGCTCTTCTTTCCAGATATTGAAAATTAAATTTTAAAAAAGCAGAGTATTAAAAGCTGAAAGCCACTTTTTGAGAGGCAGATGAAATAACTTTGTTGATACACAATTGGGCACCTTTATTAATGATGATTTAGATTTAGAGATGAGAAGTTAGTGTACAAAGTTTGTCCACGCCTCTCTCGCAGAGCTGCGATGAAATTTCCACATGTGTGGCGCATCTCTTTCATAAACGATCTTTTCGGTGACGCATATTTTGCGCGAAACTCAGTTTGAAAGCTAAAGTGGGTGAGAAGAAGTCAGAAATGAGCAAAAAGGATAACGGTAAGCATCTAGCTTTACGTTGGGATGTTTTTTGACTGAAAGCTAGCTGTTTTATCTTACACTGGTATCGAGCAAAAGACGCTCTTTAGTTTTAACTGTAAAGTTATAAAGTTGGCTAAGAAGCTACCAGCTAACGTTAACTTAGCTAGATAGCGTCCATAGAAATAAGCTAGCTCTCATCAACGCTCTCAAATCGCATTATACAACGTTACATTCACTTTTACAGTGTGTTTTATTTGCTTTAAAACACCATATGTGGAGTGTAACATCCCAATTATGTCCCTTAGAACATAATTTAATTTTGCAGTAATTATTTAAGTACGTTAAGCTCACTGAGACCAGCAATACAAACAAACTATGTAAAATACAGCTACAGTAATTTACATACAAACGTTTTTAAGGGCTTGGTCATCATTAATAATATAAACATATAGTACATATAGTATCTGTCATCTTTTTCTATGACAAAGCTGCTATGATCAGATTCTTCTGCTGCCATCCACAGGTGCCACACTCATCCTCGCCTATTTAAATGAGAAAAACAGGCCCTACAGTGCTCAGGATGTCTTTTGTAACCTACAAAAGCAGCATGGATTGGGCAAAACGGTGAGATGAACACGATGCAGTGGTGTGTGTTAGTGTGTGTGCAGCCTAAACCTTATAACTGATTGCATATGTATGATTCACTAGGCAGTTGTCAAAGCCATGGAGCTGCTGGCACTAGAGGGGAAGATCAAGGAGAAAACATATGGCAAGCAGAAGATTTATTTTGCTGATCAGGTTGGTCTGTTCATTTGAAGTGCTGTTTTGCTGTGAAAAATGGGCAATGAAAGCAATGTGCACAAATTTTGATATACTCTGCAATAATCTGGTATGCTTTAGCTGAAAGTGAAATTTACTAATCTCACTCACAGGCTCAGTTCAAAGATGTGAACGATGCAGACCTGAAGGCCATGGACACTGACATCTCAAAGCTCAGTTCTGAGGTGCAGTCCCTTACCCAGACCTGCAGACAGCTAGATGCAGGTGGAGTGCACCATTTAACTCGTCCAGTTTACAGTTTCCCAGCATTTTAAATTTTGCACAGGATGTTGCTGTTTTGCAAAGGATATATCTAAAGGGATTTTGTTTTTGTTGTACTGCATGCATTCGAAAGGGGATGTTGTGTCTATTTCTTTGCAATTTCCACAAACAGAGCTGAAAGAGCTGAACAGCTCTCTAACAACAGAGGAAATGGTGTCAGAGATCCAAGAGCTGAAAGCGGAGTGTTCTGGGTACAGAGCACGCCTGGAGAAGATAAAGTCGGCCACAAATCATGTCACACCAGAGGAGAAAGAGAAGGTTGGGAATGAAATTGAGCAGCAAACTGTCCTATAAACCCATTTTCTCTACCATATTATATTAAATTACTCATAATATTTAAATTTACAGGTTTACAAAGAGCGGGATATATACGTGAAAGAGTGGAAAAAGAGGAAGAGATTGGTAAAGTATATGTATATGCAGTAAAGCTCTTAAAAAGATCAGTTGAAAGACAAATTTAATCTGTAACAATTGAAAAATACATCAATTGTTTCAGTGATCAACATGATCAGGATCCAGCTTCACAAATGTAGCAATTTGCCGTTTTTATTTGCAAGCAAGAGCAAAAAATAATATCTTATAGTCTTGTTGACTAAAAGTCACTCAAAAAGTAGCAGGAGAACACTTCCCTTTGGCCCCTGAGACACTGTAAATGCAGTATTGCGAGTATGCTCTCTTAATGTTTAATGGACTAAAAAATGTGAAAGTCACTGCAGATTGATAGCTAAGCAAAACATTTATTTGCAGCCCTAATTAAATATATTAAGCAAAATATATCTGTGAGAGTCACAAAGACTTCTTTTTTGCAACTGCAGCTCTTGTACTGATATATTTTAAATATTTAAGTCAGTAAATATTGAATGAAAATGTAAAACTTAAAAAGACTATTTAGTTCTTATTAATAATCATTCAAGCAGTAGATGGAAAGAAGCAAAGACATCCGTTGTTATTATACAAAGCCGTAAGCTGGATTCTTAAACCTTGTGGAACTTTGTTTCTCTCAGGCTTCAGACATGATTAATGCAATCCTTGAGGGGTATCCTAAGAGCAAAAGGGAGTTCCTGGTAAGTCAAAGATGCTCATTAAATCCTCTTTCCAAAACCTAATTTCATGCAACCACCTATGCGTGTTTTTGCTTCCCAGTTTTAATGAATGTTGCTTCCTCCACAGGATGAAGTTGGAGTAGAGACCGATGAGGACTGTAAAGTGGCTGTTCCAAATACTTGAAAGAAAAATAAGCACCCATCCATCCACTTCATCAATCTGAGCCTGTGCAGTGTTTAGCTAAGAATATAGTTTAGAACCACTGCACATTTTTTATTTATACTATTTGATTTGAACATAGTTAATCTTTAATAAAAGTTGAATGTAAATACAGCGTTTGTAATTGAAAGTATCTTCATACAAAAGTCTGTCAGTGGCATGACACCAACACTACGCTGCATTTAGGACAGTAGGCACTGTTGGTTTCTTTTCTCTTTTTAGAGCCATGAAGACAATCCTGAGTTTATGGTGAAAATGTCAGCAGAATTTTTTTTATTAAATATTAGAGAGCTGTATATTCCTGTTGTTTCTATTACATGAATGCTTTTTTTGTAAACTGTACATGAGAGAACCACAATTTTATCCGCGTTTTTCGGGTATTGATGGGTTGTTATCCCATTTTTATTACCTCTGCTTTGTTAATGTTCCTCTGTACTGTTTCTTTTCAGCATTGCTGTCAAGTTGTTAAATGTTCATAACAGTAACGTTTGACACTTTGGAGCCCAACACATCTGAATGCATTAAGAGATTTTTAGCTGCAGAGATGCTCACCTGTGTTTGTGTTTCTGCTGTTGTTACACACTTTATTTCCATTGTGCTTGGGGGGAAAAAATTAAACACGACACAATATATTTCTTAACACAGGCTGACACCACTCTTTTGTATGGCGATACAAAGAAGACGACTTTTAGAAAAGAACCATTGAAAGAAATACTTAAAGCAACATTTTTTCCCTGAGGAAAAAAGCAACAACAGTAAAGCCTCTGTTATCGAACAGATGAGATATGTGTATAACGGATTCCCTTTACTCAGATACTGGAAACAAAACCTGTCACAAGTCATGAATATATGCTTTATACCACACATTTAAAAATCAAAGTACAAAAAAAACTTTAATTCCATACAGCGGCTGTAAATATTTTTGTGCGTGGCAAAGGTTCATGTCTGAGTACAGCAATATATGATTTTCCAATTGTTGGTGTCACATATTTGAAAGTGCTGCTGACTACTGCATTGTTTGACTGAACTGTTGGGACCCATTCTGACCAAATCAGGTGTAGTAAAAACACAAGTGCTTTCATTCACTTAATGTTGGAAGTCTGTTTAGGCTGCATGATGAAGCGGAGTCGATTCATAAACCAATCAGACAAAGCAGAGCAGAACAACCCTGCCATGAAGGGGAACAAGGACTTGATCTACATTTGGAAATGTGCAGTTATCATTGCAACACCTGATTTGGTCTGAATCAGTTCCTACTGTTCATATAGCCATTCATTTAATTGAAACAATGTGTACTGTAGAATCAACTGCAATCTGAAAGGTTCGTTATAATTAATGCTTTCTATTGAACATCATCTCCCAAATAAACACAACATGTACAACTGCAACTAAATAACTGAGTTTGATATTTAACACGACATAGGCTGTAGAGTGATTTTTGTTAAAGTCAGTATAAACAATCGTTCATCAATCTTAGACCTTCGTCCTGCTGACTTTGCACACGTGTCACCCATGCTGCATTAATGGAAACCTCACATTTTTTAACACTAAAGGTAAGAGAGTTTGTTTTCTAATCAAAATCTCAGTGATAAACAGCTGAAGTTCCACAGAGCATGCTCCCACAGGAGGAGCAGAGACAGCCACCCTGCAGTAGTATGGGCGTGTGCTGTGGTTCAGGAGTGGTATGGTTGACTCCGTGTGTGCCGAAGCCAAGACAAGCCCTTTGAACCAGCACAACGCTGCCAAGTTATGCCTGAAATGCCAGAGAAGAAGGTGTGTGCCCACGCATTTTCATGGTTTTCATCACCACCTCTCTGCTCTCTCTGTTTCTGCTACTGAAGGCTGACAGGCTGCAGAAGCAATACGATTAATAAACTCATCTGGAGGAGCCTCAGCTTGGATTTCTCAACAAGGGCAACAGTTCCTGCGAATAATGTCTACAGCTACACTGTCTTGTCCGCCTGATGCATTTAACTTGTACATTCATTTGCATACTCTTATTTTGACTTCAGAGCTCTTGTGTTTTCCCTTTATTTCTTAACAGAACAATTGTAAGAAATGTGAATATGAACAGTCAGCAAAGGCTGAAATAAACATGAATCAGACATCGATCCCTAAACTTGCATCTGTTCTATCCAATAAAACCTGGAATCTCAGCCCATAGAGTGTGTTGAGGTAATCCAATTACAGACAGGGAGTCACTGATGAGTTGAAGTGAGTGTAAATACTGTGGTGAAGCCTGAGGCTGACTGGAGTTTTTACTCCACCCTGAGAGGCCAGAGCAAGCCCAAAGTCAATTACTGAGAGTTCAGTTTAGAGGTTTCACTCGATCAATAAAGTTGACCATTGAGCTGTCGGAGCACCCCAACAACAAACTCCCTCAGCGTCTAAAAAAGAACAGAAGAGACACAAAAACAATGATTATCTGAACATAAACACAAAGCAGCAGAAACCATTTTTATTGTGTGTCAAGAATATTTCTTACCTGTGGCTTGCAGTGCTCCTCGATCCAGCTGAAAACGCAGGCGGAGAGTTCTTGGAAGCTGCTTACTGAAACAGAGTTACTGAAGGACTGGAACAGGGAGTCCATGATGCTCTGAAAGATGTTGAACTTGACCTGGTCAGACACCTGATCCTCTCCCTGCTGTGGGTTGTTCTGATGGGCCTTCACTATGTGCTCATAGTTCCTAATAGGACAGACAATTGCTGTGAACTGGCACTATAAAATACACAATTTAATGACCAAGACCGTAAAATAAAGAAATGATTAACTCGAGCCATTCCCTTCATGCACCAGAAAAACTGGTTTGCCTTCACAGCAAGTGTACAGGAGTGAAGTGAACAGACGTCAATAAAAACTGTAAAACAGCTTTTAGAGCTTTTATTTGAGGATATTTTGTTCCATTTTCTGATTTTAGAGGCCGTTTATTATGAGGTGTGTCAGGGCTGCAATCATAGCATTTATGAAAAAACACTTTCTTTTTTTGTGTCCAATATCAGCATTTTTTTTCAAATCCATGTGCATGAAGAACAAGTAGGAAGTTCTTCATTGCCAAAAAGTAGAAAAGAAGTTAATTGAAGGGGAAAAGCTTGGCTAAAAAAGCTGGTGAACCATTAACTCACGCTTTCATGATCTTCAGTGCCATCACTTCTTTCCTTAGTACTGAAACTTCCTCCTCTTGCTTCTTCTTTTCCTTGTGAAGAAAATGGATGTAGTCAATTGCTGCAAAAGATAAATACAGAAATGCATGTCAGGGATTTCTTCACTCCACACAGACTTGAGGATCTATTTTACAGGAGGTGTGTCCTTCTAAAAGCCATTTCCTGTGCACAAAAGAGCTACAAATTCCTCCTTTCCCCGCTCTAAGAACCAAATATGAGCTACCTGCTTTGTGTAAAGCAATATGGGGGGTTGATCTGTACTTGGGGGCTACAAGCCAGATACAGATTTTTATCAAATGGCTGAAGTGAAAAATAACTAATGGCCCCGACGGGTTTTGTGCCATGTTCATTCAATTAAGCACCACAGGACTCTACTGGAAAACTAAAATGTTGAAAGTAGGACAGAATGTCTATGTGCTATGTACTTCACTCCTGCAGCGAGCTATTTACCAGTCTTCTGGGGGACAAAAAGAAAACAAACAAACTAACAAAAAATAAAAACCAGCAACTTCAGCTCATTTTAAAAATGTGCCGTTCTGTTTCTAATCAGAACCAAGACTGGACAGTGCATTGGTCCAGGTTTAAGCTTTCCTGCACTAACTTCCTCTAACATTTAGGATTGATTTTAAGGCTTCAATTAGCTACAGATTGCTAACTCAAGCAAAAAAAAAAAAACAGCAAAATACTTATAACAAATAAATACATAAACAAGCAAGAAAAACAAAAAAACAAATCAATACTTCCCACTTCATATAGCCTTGTGGTAGCTATGGCTTTAAGGAAGTCTGAAGTTAACATTTGAGGTACTTCTGGTTTTTGTTGTAACTGAAAATTGCAAGTCAGCACTGCCTGAGAAAATGGACATCAGTCCTTGTGCAGTCAACCCCTACTTCTGTGTCTAAGGTTCAGCCAAGGAGGTCAGACAACTTCAGACAACTACTGTCACTTCCAAAATATGAAGAAAGAACTCAGTGGTAATGTTAGGTTTTCTGAAGCTGGCCTCTTCTTTCTTAGGTCATGGACTTTTCTGTCACCCCTCATACATCAGATACCAAGGTGATCTACAAGCGCTAATCCAACAACATACATCCTCTATAAAATCCCATCTTACTTTTTTGCAGTACTGTCGCTTTGCTGATCTTCTGAGCTCCAACTGCAAACTCAGACTGCTGCTGGCAGGTTGGCACTATGGACTGGAGGTCATCGTAGCCTTTCTAAAGCACAAAAGAAACAGGATTTTAGAACTAATGGACACATAACTAACAGGAATACACAACTTTTCGAAACGTGCGTGATGTGCCAGCTTTAGGTCAGAGAAATCTGCCATCTATTGTAACCCCACCTTGATAGCATCTCTACGCTTCTGCTCAGCCTGTGTGTGCGCTTGTCTCCGTCGATCTTTGTACGTGTCCTTATATGATGTCTCGTGTCTGTAGTCACTGTCTTCATCATCTATTCAAGAACATATTAACACTCATATTTAAGAAACATGCCTCTTACCCTCGACAGGCAGGACACCAGAATATCACTGATGCACAAAAATACTACAGAACTTTTCAAACACAAAATGAGGATTTGACAAATATAACAATCAGTCTGGAACCATAATAACATTTTTCACTCTTCAAACAATTTGTAGAGATTTACACAAAATGTATTTCCCTTTTCTTCTATCTTAAGTCCTGTTAGTGTTTTTTCTCATCACCTAATTTTAGCCACAACTCTACAATTTTTCATCTCCGCAGGATTCACAGGAGCTGATTTATTCTACAATCAAGTTTTATAATGACTGCAATGAATTTTATACTGGCCGACGAAAGACATTATTCTGCAGAGGTAACTCACAGAACCACGCCGTCAGAGTATTAACAAACGCTATAAAGATGGAACAGTTTTGCATGCACTACCTTTTATTAAACATGATCATATAACATAAGCTTACTCCACTTACTGGTTCTTAAAACTCCCTATAAGAATTACTGCACTTTTTTTCTTACTAAGGGTAAATAGTAGCAAGAAAGGGTTTTGCTTTTATAAGAAGCAGAAAGCAAAATTAAGACAGCAGACTCGGTCTCAGCTTAACAATAGGCTCTTACTTTAACTGACACAAAAATAAAATATTTTACTCATATATCCCACATATAAATAGATTTTTGACTGCAGGTCTTTACAGGTAATGTGTCACTGAAAGTGAGGCAGAGCCAACAAAGCAAACATTCCCATCACAGTTTGAATGCAACACAAATCCCCCCTTAAACTGTCAGCAATGTCAGGTTTTACCTGTATTTGGTACTGAAGAAGCACTTGTCGAGCCGATGCTGTTGGCCCTGGACACAACTGTACCCTTTCTGGCAGTTTCAGCAAAGAAACCTATAGAGCAAGACAGCAAGATCTTTTACTGCAAAACTAAAAATGGACTGACATGCAAATCTCAGACACCAGAAACACAATATCGCCATCACAAAGGCTAAACATCAATTGATATGACAAACAATAGGATTTAAACTGACTGTATACTTACTAGGGTCAAAGCCACTGTCGCTGAAAGCACCGTCTGTCTGCCGAGCCATCACCACACAACAGAAAGATGGAAAAGGGAGAAAATAGAGACTTAGAGGCTGAAATAACAAGGGGTTAAATGCTTGCCCAAAATACAGTGACAATAGACCAATAGCCAGCCTGCCAGAAAGACAGGCTAAACCCCCACTGAGCACTGCCCTGATTTGACCAATTCAAACATGCATGAGGGTAAAAAGCTGCACCAAATTACTACCTCAATCACAGATTCACCATTTAAAATAGGGCACAACAACAAAATGATTTCTTTAACTTGTGGTTCCCACAATTGGATCCAGTTTTTTTCCAGTGATTCCAGTATGCAAAACACTGTAAATGTTGTCATTAAGTCTTGCTAGATGATAGCAGGTTTGATAGTGATTATGCTAATTGAAGATGTCACCCTCTCTACCTACAACAGAATCAATTAGAAGGGAATTTCCAACTTAACCTATTCCCAAGGTTGCCATGTTGTTTTATAAGGTAGAGTAAAAAGGCGTTATTAAGAAGCTCCTGACAAAAGGAATTCCCAAAAGCTATATCTTATAAATCAATCATATCACGACGTGATGATTTACACAACCGCAACTTTTTTTCCAGTTATATGCTGCCCTAAGCAAAACGGATTAACCAGTGTTTTCCAAAGTGAAAATTATGTGGTAGGGCTGCGGTTATTAATGCACTTGCAAACCCACTGATGGGAGCTTTACTTCACTAATCTTGCAGTTTCTCAAATAAATCTTCACTTTCACATGGATGTTTGAAAAAAAAAGAAATGGGAAACGAAGAAACGGAAAGGCTATTTTAGATGAGCGCAGATCTATTTTAAGCACATGTAGAAAAACACCTCCTCACCTTTACCTCCCTCAGTTTCCTGGATGAGAACAATTTTAGACTCTAAGCAGCCAGTTCACCAATGACAAACGCTTTAAGGGACAAAAAGCAAGCCGGTGTCATGTGGCTGCCTCGTGTAGTTTACGTGCATTTATAGCAGCTTTGATAGTTAATGATTTATTTATTGTATTAACTTGTTTTTCCATTCCTTGGTATACAAAGACAAGTAGATAGTTATAGTTTATCGATAACTGAAATAAAATCACAATGTCTAGACTAATATAACTTGTTATTATTTTTTTTTGATGGTATCACATAATTCAACATCTATTCGTTTATAACAGACTAAACTGGAACTCATGATTCCGTTCATCTGCCTTGTCTGACAAGCCACTTAGTTAGTGATAACAGCAGAATTGAGGCAATATTTGTGAGAAATTATTTTTTTTGGTAAAACTACATTCTTCATTTTCTTCAAATCTACCAGAGGAATCACGCTTGCACGACGTTTTGTTCACTTAACAGCTAAAGTTACCCGCTGTAGCTTTAAAGCGTTAGCAAACGTCACCTAGCTAAGGCTAACGTTAGCCGTCGAGCTAACAAAGCCCTGTTTCTCTCCAAAACGTTTGCAAAACTTCAACTTTAAACACAGTGTTCGCCACTTATCGCTGCTGTCACATTGCAGGCGTACGAAACAAATTTACACCAAATGCTGAAGTTATCTAACATCAGTAAAGTAACTTACTTTCCAGTGGTCCTCGGGCGACGTAGTCGGGTCCGTCATTTTGGAATGCAAATAACTACTACCTACTGCTGCCTTCATGTGCACCTCGGAAATTCGTATTTCTTCTTCTTCTTCTTCTTCTTCAAACTAAACTTATTTCAAACAGAAACGCTTAGAAATTACTGACGACGTAGTTGTTTCAGGTGTAAAAGCCTGGTCAATTCATGTTATTTTAAGTTACAAACTTTCTTCTATGGCCAACATCATCATCAGTTTTCCCCAAGGAAACTAATTTGTGTGAGCGACCTATGAAGCATTTATGCTTCGCAGTGAAACAACTAACATAAACGTTATTGCTAATTGGTATAAATCTCTAAAAGGCTCCGTTTGTGTCTGCTGCACTAATTTTGCATTTGAATTTTCACATCTCGAACGTTGTGTGAAGCTATAAATTGTGATGTCGATGATTATGAGCGATTTCCGAGGAGATCTCGAATGTAGCAACCGAACATGCAGTAATTAACTTTAAACACAATGAGGCGCTGTTGATCAATCCTCCTTACTCAGTGGCTCCACTGATCAAAAAGCAACCGCCTGCCACCTCAATTGGCCTCACATTGAGGGAAGTGACCAAAACAACTGTAATGTCAGTGTCATGCAAGACATTGAATTACTTCAGAGTGGTGAAAGTTGATCACTGTAAAGATGAAGAAAGTTTCCTTTGTGTGTCTTTTTACATCTTTATCTGCATGGTTAGTATGTTTCTTTAACCCTGGACCCTCCTTTTGCTTTCTTTGATAACTGTGTGAACTCTGTGCACTCATTATTCACCTGCTGCATGCAGGGCACAGTTATCATGTTTATGTTCCACCCTGTCCTCCGCCCCACGTTCTATCGCTGACATGCACAGGAAGTTACTCTTCTGCTTTTGTGCTACTGTGGTTTCTGTCTGTGTTACAGAGTGTGTCACACTCCCCTCTCCTTCCTCTCACACGCAAACCTCAGTACTCACTCACCAGAGGAGTTTTCGGTCCACTAGTTTAAAGAATAGCGAGTGGCACTTACGTGGCTCCAACAGGACCCCACAAGGCTTGTAACCTTATTCTCAAAGGTACGTGCAGATGCAGAGAGACAGGTTGATGGGAGGACAGACATGAGAGCGAACTACCTTCTTTCATCACCCTCCCTGTCCTCAGGACCAAGGTGGATTCAGTGAACCAGAGGCTTGATGTTCCTCTCCTCGAAGGTCCAAAGACTCGGTTTGATTTAGGCCTGCTCGCTCTACTCTTTCGGAGTGACCACATTTTGCCACCCTGTTTACACTGAATTCTCAGGAGAAAGGGTTTGTATAAAGCTATCCCCCCTGGATTACTTGTGGAGATTAGTGATGGGGAATGCGGCTCCAGGAGGCTTGGAGCAGGAGGGGACTGAGGGCCGGGAGGCCAGAAACTCAGTCAGATCAGCTTCTGGAATGAGTGACCCCACTCCAGCCTTGCAGAAGAAGCAGCCGCCTCCCCCAAAACTGCCCATGCCCCCAGAGGAGGAACTGGAGGAGCGCTTCAATGTGGTGCTGGTGAGTTTCTGCACCGGGGATAAGACACACGCCCAAGACTACACATGAAAACAGACACTGAACACGGTGTATTAGCAATGCCAGCTATGGGTTTGTGGTAGAAATCTAAATGAAAAAGCTGAGATAGTTTTGCAGGTACATGTGATTTAGAGGCACAGAAATTAAAAAAGACCTATTCATCAGCTGTAATTTAAAGCTGTTGCACAACATGTAGAGTTTCTCCAAAAACTTGTTTAAGCACTTGCAATCTGTGACTGATTTATGCTGATTTTTTTTTTCAAAATTTTGTACAATATCTAAGGCCCAGGATCCATCTGTCCAGTGTGTATGGAGAGCTGAACTTTACAAAATATTTGCTTTAAAGCTGATCCACAAAAGAGTCATTTAACTTGTCATTTTCTTCAATCATATTTGCATTAAAAGTCATCAAAAGCCATTTCATTGATAGCAGGGTTTTCACCACAAAGCAGATGTTATTAACAACTTTATTCATGGATCCATTTGCATTTTCATTTCCTTCACTGTTAGATTTGAAAATGTCACTCTAGAAACAGGGTGATTAGTGCACGCTCAAGCAGCTGGCCCCAAGGGGAAGTTGAGCAACGCATTTACATGAGCGAGACCATAAGACCGGAAAGCAACTGTTTCACCATTCTTTCAACAGTCTTACAACAAGTTGGAAAACATAAAACCTTTCGATGAGTACTTAAAGCTCTCTATGAAGAATAACAACAACAACTGTTTTTTCTATCAGAAAACTTAAAGCACATACAAATGCATTTTTGCATTAAATACAGTAAAATTTCTGTGTACTGTATGTAAAGGAATGATATCCTGCTTAAATATAATATAATAACATGGAGTGTATGGCAGCATGATTGATTTTTGCTGAAAGACATCAAACTGTTTCCATGTCATTGGATCAAATGAGTCAAAGCAGATTTGACCACATTTTTAGCCGCACAGGAACAATGTTCTGTTTGAGGAATTGTACCGACTGGTGCTAAAACGTTAGTAGAAGAAAACAGAAAATCCTCTCAAGTTAACGGTCTGTTATTTATTTTTTTTATTTCTGTCGCTGGTCTAACTCAAGTTAATGAGCATGAAAAGCTCTGAAAGTAAACTGAAGACATACAAGAGGTTTAACGGCGCTGACAGCCTGCAGCTGCTCCATTCACATCAATAATGAGCCTGACTCTGTCACCATCAGGTTTTACACCTAAATGGGCTTCATTTACTCCGTCTTTATAGCTTTGCTCCCTGCTCACTGGGGAAAAAAAATAAAATCCATCCTTCCTTTAAATTTCTACAAGGATCCACTTAAGTGTGACATCATGGTTGATGGGATGGAGCTGAGTCTTTTGTTATCTGGATGAGCAGCGTCTGTCCAGATACTCTGCAGACAAAGTGCTTTAGAGAAATAATAATCATCAAACTGACACTGATCAACATGATGACTATCAACTCTCCTTTTAAACTACCAACTTACTTGTGTATTAAAAACAACATGGCACAGTCCACAAAAATCAAAAAGAATATCAGACATCACTGCAGTTTTTTAATGAACTTTATTAATGTCTGATGGAGGAAAACAAGACTTTTCTTTGTCCACTGCAGCTGCAGCATTTGTTTCAGATAAAATTTAAAAAAAATTGCAAACAGGATTTAAAGCTTTTTTTAATGTATCTGGTAACACTTAAAAAATACTTAAAATCACAGTGTAGTGAATAAAATATATTTTACATTAAAAAGTTTTTATGTTAAAATTCATGTGTGTATTTCAAAATAAGTTGTCAGAAACTGCAAATGTCGTTGCTGACATATGAAAAGACAAAAGATTGCAGTTAAGCTTTAGGGTTAACTATTTCATCATATTTATGTGACATATTCTGCCCACTTGGAAAGTGAACAAAGGCGTCCCGTGCTATTTCATGCCAACCAGCAGCCCTCGCAGGCATGAGCAGCATTACCTCACTTCCTCTTTCAGTCAAATATTTCCAATTGTTTGTGCATTAAACTTAACAAGGAAATGAGAAACACACTTGCTTCTTCATTTGTATATGATCTTGTGCTCATTGTATAACGTGTAAGTTCATGCAAGTGTGCAGGGGGGGGGG
>JAPZDY010000009.1:6122414-6145673 GCA_029783645.1 Ctenochaetus hawaiiensis
TTCATGCAAGTGTGCATGCCCCCCCCCCCCTCAAAAAAATGTTCATATCAGCCTTTTTTTCTTTCATGTTGTACCATAAAAACCCAAAGTGCGACCCCTCCCTAGCCCCACCAAGGATGAAGCTGCAACTCTTCAGAAGCAAAACAGCATCCGCTTCCGTTTTTGCTTCGATTTCTTTTTTTTTTTTTTAAAGATGTGAGAAAGAAACTACAAACCACTGCTTGAACGTCCACACTGGTGGATTCAAGATCAACACCCGGCATCAACTGGAATGACCTTAGCATGTTTGAAATCTGGGATCAGGTGCATAACCGCTGATGTGGCTGGTGTAGAGTGAGGGAGTGTTGTGAATGTGAAACAAAGTTGTGTGACATTAGCTAAAGTTGTTAAACCATTCAGGTCCTTGGCTGTTTGTCAAGGGGAATAACTTTTATACTAGAAGTCATTTCGCTGCAGGTTGAGGTCAATAACTCAAAGTGAAACTGCCTTTTTGTGTATGACAATATCAAATCTTCAGACGGTTGAGTCAGTCTGCACAGAGCTGTAGAGGTGGGGTTTTTCTTGATCTTTGTATGTGTTATAATAAATTATGTACATTGTGATTGACAGGTATGTGGTACTGTTATAGTATAATCTCACTGGAAAGTACATAAAAATTATGGTCATAGTCTGTTTCAATAATATAGATTAAAAAAGAAAGACAGCGATAATTAAAGAAATCATTGTCTGCTTTCACCCAGGTAGGAATGGTCATGTTATTGTACGATTTGACGAACATCATCACATGCACAAATTCTCAAAGATTAACTCATTGATGCCTCTGTTATAAAGACCAAACATTTGGATTTATTTATCCTTGATGTCGGTACCTACTGACAACCATCAGTACATACATGTAAACACTGAGTCATCTTTGCTTCCGGCATGTCGTCAACACCCTTTTGTTTTACGTAGAAAGTACATCTGCGGTTTGGTTGATTTAAATACAGTTACGTAAGTGGGAAGGATGAAAAAAAAAAAGTCAGAATTTGATATTTTATGCCTCATTCTTTCTCCTAATGAAACGGCCTCTCTCTTTTGCTCTCTCTTTCAGAGCCACATGAACTTACCTCCTGATAAACTGACGCTGTTGAACCAATATGACAATGAAAAAAAGTGGGAATTAGTGTGTGATCAGGTAAGATAATTGTCTTTATTTTTTTCAGATGATGAGCTGGTTTTTTAAAAATTTGAAAGAGGAGGAGGATTCTTGTATCTTCACTGGGACGGAGTTGACACGAAGCACACACACACACCCACAGTGGATGTGTGGTAAAGAGCACACTGCAGTGTAAAAAAAAAAACCTTGCAGTTTCTGTGGTTGAAACTGACAGCAGCGTTGGCATGGAAACAGGGCGTTTGTGTCAGTTGTGTTCACTGGCGCTCAGGCGATGACAGCTTCAGACGCTGTGCGCTGTAAATACGTCTCTAGTCCAGTCTCCTGTCAGAGATGTTGATAAAAAAAAAAAAGTTAAACAGAAGCTACTTTTGACTCAAATCTCTGTGAAACCTTCGTCCTCAGGAGCGTTTCCAAGTAAAGAGCCCGCCGTCCACTTACCTGACCAAGATCAAGAGCTTCTACCAGGACCAAGGTGGAGTCCCTCGCAGGGTCAGTGTGAAGCCTCACCTTCCTATCAAGTCTAACATATCTTTTATTTTCTATTTGCACAATAACTTCTAACTTCTTCTGCCTCTTTAGCTGAAAAAACGGATCCAAGATGCCACCCAGGTCCTTAAAGATTTGGAGATATCTCTTCGCACTAATCACATCGGGTGAGTGTGTGAGGTTAGGGTGGGCCCTCGTTGATGCTGTGGATTATTTCTGGTGATGTAATTGATTATGTCAAGTCTTTTTCAAGCCAATTATTGAACTTTATTTGCTTTAGTTTTGCATTAAAATTTTTTTGAATAGAATTTATTGTATTTTTAGTTTAATTTGTCTGTAAAAATACTTTGTAGAGGCGTTATTTAAAAGTTCCCAATGAGGTTTTCTGGTAAAAAAAAAAAATATATATATATATATGTTTACATACGCTGTTTTGTCTGTTACCGCAACCAACTCTGCAACAACAACTGAAAAGTATATTATATGTTCATGCCCGCGGATGTTACAAATTAATGAGAACCCACTAGTTGAAACCTTGCTCCATACTGCCACTAGTGGTCAAAATCCCACAACGTACCTTTAAGATGAATGCTAAAGAAATTAAGTTTTCAATTAGTGTTTTAATTATTATGATCAATGGTCAGTTTCAGTTCCCTGAGCATTAAACTTCTTTACATGAAAATTGGTTAATGATGTAACAGTAAGAAGTCTGCAAACTAGCGCAGTGAAGGCAGTTACACAACAATAACTATCAAAAGTTTGCAGCCACATAAGTTGCAGGTCACATCAAGACAAGCAAGTTTTAAACAAAAAAACTGAATTTAGCAACAGTTCACTGTGTACGTATGTAACATTTTGTAAGAACAGGCTTATTTTATTTCCGTCTTCCTAAAGTTTTGCTTTAAGTGCATTCTGAGCACAAAATATGTGACACGTATTTAAAAAACATTTCTCTCAGTGTTTCATCCTTCCATCTTAATTTTTTGTAGATGGGCCCAGGAGTTTCTCAATGAGCAGAACAAGGGTTTGGATGTTCTGGTGGAATATCTGTCTCACGCACAAAGTGACGCCTCGTGAGTATCAGCAGGGTTGAAAACTCTCCTAGGAACAAATGCAATTGTTTATCCTTTTAGATGTTTATTTTGTGTAAACTCTTTAGGTTTGAGGTGGAGAGTTTTGAAAATGGCGGCACCCTGTCAGAGCGAGTAAAACCAGCTGAGAGGTCAATGGAAGACTTAACCAAGAGCTCCAGCAGCTCCCCATCACATGGGATGACCAGAGCTGCTCGAGCGCTCACCGTGAGGTAAGAAGCATCAGATGTATCTGATTACTGTGATGAAGCAAAGAAAAGTCCCAAACCAAAAGATTTCTATGAATTATATGAGTATAGACAGGCAGTGTAAAATGCACTGAACACCCAGAATTCTCTTTGGGGAGGACTTTCAGTCTTTCAGGTTGCATAAGTAATCAGAATAAAAAGTCATTCGAGGAAGACGGGATGTGAAGGTGGCGTGTTGTCGTGCGAAAGAGAAATGTTAAACTATGTCAAACTAAACCTCATCGATTCCTTTCTGCTTTTACCAGTTTTTTTCAATTTTGCTCATTAAAGTACAGAGTCAGTTATTCCATTAGTCAATCACAAGAAAACAAACTGTCAACAATTTTGATAATCAGCTAATCAATTTAGTCATTTTGTTGAAACATCAAACATTTTCTGGTTTCAGCTTTTTCAGCACGACAACTTTATTGGTCACTTATGATGGGAAATGACGAGTTTGGGTTTTGGAGTGTTGGTTACACGTAAACACAGATGAACATTTCTTATCTTTTATTAATGTTTTATAGGCAATCATCTGAAAAATCATCAAAATTATGAATCCCTCATTAAAATTTTTCATCTTTTTGAAATATGAAACAAACAGAGCAAAGGGCGAAATGTTTTTTTGATTCAATCAAAATGTTTTTATTAATATGTCTGTATAACACTTTTGTTTTTTCCCCCTATTCATTTAAATGCCATCTTCCTGTCTTACTACTGAGACTAGACAGCAGTTCCTCTTGAAACTGAGACATTTATAGAAATAAATCTGACATCCTCATTCATTCATATCCTTCAATCTTCTGTTAAGTATTTCATTTGTTATTTTCATCCCACCTGATGCCACATTCCAGCTGTCATGCAAACCGTGGGTGTCCAAAACGATGCTGGAAGTCATATTATAATTGGTTATTGCCTCTCTGTGCTCCATTCAGGAGCTCAGCATCAAACCATCTGCACATTAAAGCCTGTATTCATGTGTCCTGTCACGCCTGTGCAGAATAAGCTCCACTCTTGGGAACAAGATGCATAAGAAGTCTCATTCATCCACCCAGAGAGATGATGTACATGTCTGCATAATGTGCCTGCGAGCCATCATGAACTACCAGGTAGAGCCTTAAAAATAATCTGCTTCCATTTAAAAAGGAAGTGACATTTTTTGACTATGAGTTGACATATTTCCACTCCCCGCTGCTCATTCATTCAGTTTTGGCCTCTTACTGTTTGATTTAAAGTACTTTTTGTTTTCCAGATATTTTTTTTTTCTTAAACCAAACTCACCTTTCCTGCATCCTCTAACACATCAGCTGTTTATGCTCTTTCCTCTCTGCTTTCAGTCTGGTTTTAACCTGGTGATGACTCACCCGCGCTGTGTGAACGAGATCACGCTCAGTCTCAACAGCAGGAATCCCAGGTGAGTGCATTTGTGTGTGAGACAAAGTGTGTGTTACCTGCCTGTCTGTGTCCATATCTCACCCTCTCCGGTGCTGCCACAGGACCAAAGCCCTCGTGCTGGAGTTGCTGGCTGCCGTGTGTCTTGTCAGAGGAGGACATGACATCATTCTCTCTGCTTTTGACAACTTCAAAGAGGTGATGGGAGTTTGTTATTTGTAATTTAACTCCACTGCAGTGGGCTGATTCGACTTTTGACTGTTGCTCATACAGTCATACCGTTGTTCCAGACTTCCCCTATTTGATTAGTCATCTTGCGACAGACACAACTGACCCCTCACACAAACTGTGGGCATAATTTTAGCACATGTTAAACGCTCACGCATGTGTGTGTGTGTGTAACTCTGAAAGCAAGGACAGTTCAAGGGTAAAAAATAAACCCTATTTATGTAGTGTTGAGATCAGCCCTTCCATGTAATAGATTAAACTTCTCAGAAGAAAACTTGTTTTGCATTCATGCCCCTTTTTGCTAAAACGCATATTCTGATAAGTTACTATTTTTTCTCAGGTGAGCAGAGAAAAGAACCGCTTCGAGAAGCTGATGGAGTACTTCATCAATGATGACAGCAACATTGACTTCATGGTAGGCCCACATGTGCACAACCCAATGATAATGATTTACTGTTAAGTAAATAAATGCAATTTTAAGATGTAGATGTCCTTGTCTGACACTTTCATTGTGTCCATGTGCAGGTGGCCTGCATGCAGTTCATAAACATTGTGGTCCATTCAGTGGAGAACATGAACTTCCGAGTTCATCTGCAGTACGAGTTCACTCACCTTCAGCTAGACAAGTATCTGGAGGTGAGTGTGTGTGGGAATCTCAGTGGTCGGTGGAAACCAGGGTTTTCTCTGTCAGTGGTGTCTGCAGGGCCGAGAAAGTCAACGCTCTTTGTTTAACTCTCTGGTCACGTCTTCACCATCCCTCTCACTGCTCTCGTAGTGTTGTTTTTAGCTGCAGCAGGCAGCTAATTTTAGTGACAAAGCTCTAAAAACCCAACTGTACACTACTTGCTATGCACAAAGTAAACATAGTGAAGTATTTCGCAGCTAAAGAAACAGATCTGCAAGAGTGAGAAGAGAGTTAATGTTGAACTTTTTTTCCTGGATGTAAATAAGCAGTAAGCTCTCCGACATTCTCAAACTTATAAACAATAAATGCTAATAAGTTTGAGAATGATCATATGTCAATGTTGTGTTCTCAATATTCACAAAAAAAGATTGAGGATTAATTTTTAATTCTCATGAAATCTGTACATTTTTTATTTATATCATCTGAGGAGATTAAATTACTAAGTAGTGTTCACATGGACAATTTCCTCATTCAACAAGATGTCGCTGCTTCTTGCTTATCTAGTCTCCTTTTCCTTTTAACAAATGTTAAAAAAAAATGAAACAGAGCCACTTTATCTCCTCGTTTCTCTCCTTCATCTCTGATTGGTAACAATTTTTTAACAATTTGTAGACAAAACAATCAATCACTTAATGAATCAATACCTAAAATTGTAAGTTGCAGCTCAAACAATATTTCCCGCCCAAAAAATGACTTCTTTTCATTAGACTTTTGCTTACTTACAACATAGTTTTAATATATTCCAGATTAATTTTTGTTTTTAAATATCTTCCGTAAGTCCATATTTAAAAAATGTATGTGAATGATGCCCTTTTATACCACACTTGTTATGAGTTGTGATTTATTCCTACGATTTGTTGTTTGTCTCCGTGTGTCAGCGTCTGAAGCAAACAGAGAGTGAGAAGCTGCAGGTCCAGATCCAGGCGTATCTGGACAACGTGTTAGATGTAGGAGCTCTGCTGGAGGATGCTGAGAACAGAGGAGGGATGTTGGAGCATGTGGACGACCTGCATGAAAACAACGTCAAGGTTGGTCACAGATTAAAGAAAAACTCAAGTCCCTGTGAACAAATAAAAAATTAAAGGTTTGAGTTGTGATGTTAAAGCGGTGTTGTCTGTGTTGTAGCTGAACACCCTGCTTGAGGAGACTCAGAATCAGGCTGCAGAGAGAATAACTGAACTTGAGACTCAGCTCATGCAGGCCACCAAGGAGACTGAGCTGCTCAAAGTAAGTGCTGCTCCGTGACATATACAGCGTATATAACGAGATTAATCAGCCCAGCAAGGTGTGACATTCTCAAAGTGTCCAAATAAATTAAGTCAAATAATCTGTAAATGACCTTGTATTTTAGCCGTGTTAGCAGCATTTGGCTGCAGGGATGTTAACGTCAGTCTGACTGTCAGTATGTACAGTAGGTAGGGTCAAGACTAAAATATCTCAATAACTATTTAAAGATTGCGGTAAAAAAAAAATTCACAGATGTCTATGGTTGCAAAAGAATGAAGTCTAACGACTTTGGTAATGTTTTTACCTCTTGCGCCCCCATCTGGCCCAGTCTGAAATGTCTTGACAACAGAAGTTTTGTTCAGACTTTCTTGTTCCCTCAAGGATAATTTGTAAAAGTTCATCATACTTGTAGTGGCCAGTCTCTTTCTTTTGTTCTAATTAAAGGTGAAAATTTAAAAAACAAACTTTTACTTGTTTGTGCTTATAAGTAAATGTTAGCTTGCTATCATGCTAAACATTACAAAGCATTGTGAGCATGCTGATGTCAACATTTAGTTGAAGCACTTCTGTGTCTCAGTTCAGCATCAAAGAGCTGCAGACTCCTTTTTTTAGGAAAATCCCTCCCTGAAAGCCTGAGGATGGACTCTGTTTCCTCTGTGCAGATGTGTTTATGCATGTTTGTGTTTGTGTGTGTCAGGAAAGCCTGCGAGAGTCCTGTTCCCAGGTCAGTTCGTTGCAGCAGAGAGAGCGGGAGCGAGAGCTGGACAGGGAGAGGGAGAAGGACAGGGAGCGTCTGAGCATCTCCGCCCCTCAGACGGCTTCAGAGCTGGAGCAGAAGATCCAGGAGCTGCAGGACAAGGGGCTGATCCGACTGGGACGCAGTGCCTCCGGAGGCCTGGACATCCAGGTGGTGCCCGTCACGGTGGTGGAGTACGTCCAGGTTCCAGCCCCTGCTGCCCAGACCAGCACCGTCCAAGAGTCTGCCTCTCCACCCTCCAGCGTTCCTGCCTCTGCCCAACCACCACCTCCCCCCCCACCTCCTGGAGAAAGTGCCTCCCCGCCTCCGCCCCCTCCACCTCCACCTCCACCAGGAGGTTGCAATGCAGTGCCTCCGCCTGCTCCACCTCCCCCTGCTGTCGGAGGAGGTCCACCACCACCTCCTCCTCCTCCTCCTCCCCCACCTGGTGCTGGACCTCCGCCCCCACCTCCCCCACCTGGTGGCGGACCCCCACCCCCTCCTCCCCCACCTGGTGCTGGACCCCCACCCCCTCCTCCCCCACCTGGTGGTGGACCCCCGCCCCCTCCTGGAGCACCAAACACTCAGTCAGGTGAGGAGGCTGACAGGAGAACGTGAGAAGCCGTCATGAGTTTGAATCTACAACAATAAGCATCTTATTTCTTTAACCTTTCCTCTTATTTTTTTGTTCAATCAGGGCTAAAGAGCAAGAAGGCCATTCAGACCAAGTTCAGGATGCCATTGTTAAACTGGCAGGCCCTGAAACCAAACCAGGTGACGGGCACCGTCTTCAACGAGCTGGATGACGAGCACATCTTAGGGGTGAGAAGATGCATCCTCCTTTCTTTCCTTCTTGCGCTGCACATTTGATCCCGTCAAAAAACTGCAGTTTAAAAGTACTTTTCTAACATGACTCCCTCAGCTTCCTCACTGTGCTTCTCATTCTGTCTACATCAGGAGCTGAACATGGACATGTTTGAGGAACAGTTTAAGACTAGAGCCCAGGGTGCAACCGCAGACTTGTCCAAGATGAAGAAGAAGGTCCAGAAGGCCCCCAGCAAGACGTCCTTGATCGACGCTAACAAGGCCAAGAACCTGGCCATCACTTTACGCAAGGGAGGAATGAAACCAGATGATATCTGCATCGCCATAGAGATGTATGTACCTCATGGAATATCACTGCATTGTTGACATTCCTCATATTCCCCCTACACACTAACTGGTGTGACTTTTCCAACTTTTTTGCACAGGTATGACCAGAAATCTTTGACCATAGACTTCCTGGAATTACTGGAGCCTTTCATACCATCAGATTATGAGATGAAGATGCTGCTTAACTACGAGAAGGATGGGCGCCCGCTGGAGGACCTGACGAACGAAGACCAATTTGTGTTACGCTTCGGGAAGATTCCTCGTCTGCGACAGAGAATAAACACTCTCACTTTCATGGGCAACTTCCCCGAAACTGTCAAACGCCTGCAGCCGGTCAGTTTGTAAAATGCTTGGTAGCTTAAACTTGAAAAACTAAACATATGTACTGATTTGTTTTTTCTTCTTCCACAGCAACTGAACTCCATTATTGCTGCGTCCATGTCCATCAAGTCTTCAGCCAAACTGAAAAAGATCTTAGAGGTGAGTAAACTAGAATGTGGCACACTGATACAGCTTCAGAACTTGTGATTTTGCATAATTCATCTCTTGTGTTTCCCTTCAGATTGTTCTGGCCTTTGGCAACTATATGAACAGCAGTAAGAGGGGTACAGCGTATGGTTTTCGGCTGCAGAGTCTGGACCTTGTAAGTAGCTTCTATTTGTACGTTCACTCACAGGGTTCCTGCAGGTTTTAACAAGTAAAATTTATGACTTTTGAGAAACCTTTTTAGGGCTGTTATCAATGCAATTTCAGACATATGTTGCATTTATACAATCGAAAAAATTATGAAGTATGTGAAGCAAAATTGAAGTCCAGGAGTGACTTGCAAAGTAAATGCACTTGTAAACTTGCACTTTGTAAGCTACATCACACCAAACTTGCACTTACCTAAATTAGATAACAATAACATCAAAAGAAGCAATATGAAGTTGGTGCTTCAAGAAGTAGCTATGTCTGTAATTAGAAGAGAAACCATGCACCCACACATCATGTGACGACTCGCTGGGTGTGCTAAATTCTGACACAGTTTGCAGTTAAGTGACATTCAAAAGTGACTTAAAGTGACTTCGGTTGACTTATTATTATTAAGAAATAAAATAACGAGGGAACATCATAACTTTAGCTTTAGCTCAACTAAATTAATGTTACTACTGAGCAACTTAATCTGTAACCTGTAGGGTTTAATGTAATGTTGCTCTTTAAATGGTTAAAAGCCTTTATTTCACTCCTGTGGTGGTGCTATTACTGTTTTTGTCCACAGGGGCCGCCAAAATCAACAACAATATGAAGTTCCTTATAGCTGCTCTGGGAAAGCTTTTATAGTCCTTATTGATATCTTTGCTTTTCAGCTGTTGGAGACCAAGTCAACTGACCGCTCACAGACGCTCCTTCACTTCATCACCAACATCATTCAGGAAAAATACCCAGACTTGGTCAACTTCCACACTGAACTACACTTTGTGGACAAGGCAGCACTCGGTACAATCACACCGACAGTCCTCTTATGTAGCTTGTGGTTTAAATTTGAAGTCGTTCTCAAATCGATTCTCTTTCCTTGCCAGTATCACTGGATGGCATTCTGCAGGATATCCGCTCATTAGAACGGGGAATGGAAATGACCAAAAAGGAATTCCTGGTGCAGGATGACAGCACCGTGTTGAAGGAATTCATCAAAACCAACTGTGAGCAGCTGGAGTCTTTGATTAAAGACAGCAAGACTGCACAGGTTAGCCTGCAATTCACAAAGAACCAACACACAGCTCTCAGCTTTACCTTATTTCATGTTGTTACATATAACATTATGCTGTCTGAATCTGTCTCCCCTCAGGAAGCATACGGCTCTGTGGTCGAATATTTCGGAGAGAATCCCAAAACCACACAGCCTTCCATGTTTTTCCCGCTGTTTGGACGTTTCGTAAAGGCCTACAAGGTGAGGATGTGCATCAGTTTTCTGGTACTTATCCATCAAAACAGCTGTGTTTCATATTAATGCTTCTGCCGTTGATTGAACACAGACAGCACAGCAAGAGATCGAGCGGAAAAAGAAAATAGAGCTCGAGAGCGAAAAAGAAAAAGAGTCATCATCTCCAAACAAGGCTGGGGTGCAAAAGGTAAGATATTAAAGGTTCAGTCTTCAGAAATAATTTATCAGATATTGAATTGACTGGCACTGCTTTTTTTATTGGCTTATGTGTTATTTAAAGGTTTCAGTTCCCTCAGAAATACTTGATCCAGCATGAACCATTATCTAAAACAAATCTGTGAATTGACACTGAAACTCTAAGAGGGTAGGAAATTCTAATTTTCAATTCTTGATGTTTTCATTCGGTGACTTTTTCAGGGGCCTATGATGCCCAAGATGCCCCAGATGGACCTGATAGCTGAGCTGAAGAAGAGGCAGGTGAAGCCGCAGGTACGCGAGGGGAAGGACGGCGCCTTGGAGGACATCATCACAGGTATGGCAACTCGATGCTTCGTGGAGGAGTCATGGTGATATTTCAAGCACATGTGCTGCATGTTTGATGTTTCTGAGCTTTTGAAATCTTCTCTGCTCTGCCTCAGATTTGAGGAACACACCATACAGGCGGACAGATGGCCGACGGACAGCACAGCGCCAGGACACTTGAGCCGCTTCTGGATCAAGATAAATTTAACTGGGATTACACTCAAACATACACGTAAAAGTACAAGCTTTAAAATGTTCTGTATGTACAGTATATTAAAATATATAATCAGCATAATAACAGTGTGTATTTTTGCCAACATTTTTTGAGTACATTTGCTGTGTAAATAGAATTTAAGTTGGAGCTCTTTGATATTTTTAATGCAACAGTCCAAGAATTTGACTCAAAATCCTGTTTAAATACAATCTCATTATTTCTATGGTGCCTCACGGCTTTATATACTCTACACTTATAGTGTTATTTCCTGTTACAGAATAACAGAGGTCATGATTTTATTTGGAAATAAACCTTTTTGTAACCACTGTCTCTGCGTTTTGTATTTTCTCTACAAAAATAAGAGCTTGACCTGACACGTGATGCTCCAGCCACGGTTTTTCTGTTGTTGAACACATCGCACTCTTTCCAGGACATGAAAACAAGTCATGATAAAGCAGGATCAGACGTCGCCACTGTACAAGAGAGCTGCACTTTATTGGACACACAATCACAGCAAATTATGTACAAAAGAAGGCAGGCTCAACTGCCCGCTGTCTTCTCACAGGAAAAACACACACATTTCTCACAGAATATCATGGCATCCACACTGATAAATTAGTATCTCCAGTATCAGTAGGCTTTTAAATTTATATATTATTATTATTATATCATAGATCTATTTTCTGTTATTTATTTTTGTTCATATATCACACTACTCTACAAATGGGAGAATCACTCTGTGGAAAGAGCACACCGTCGCCGGTGACTTCTCTGGTTGGGGTACGTTCACTCGTTCTGAATCCCTCCGCACATCCAACACTCTCTGCCACTACTGTCATCTTCAATGTCACATAACATCACAGTAAGACTGAACATGCCTGTGTCACAGCTACCAGAACAAAGTCTCATTCTTCACCTGTAACATACCGCAAAGACGCTTTCTCTCTTTCTCTCTTTCTCATTTTTTTTGAGAAAAACATGTAGACAACATTTTATTTTTTTTTTCGACTGCACCGTGCGATTGCTTGAGACTATACATGCATTGTTTTGTATATACCTTTGTACCCATCGTCATAGTTTATTAATAAAACATCTTCTTTTGGACATAACAATTGGTCGAACTCGCTAGGAATGACTCGGCCTATTTACAAGTCAATTTTTGTGTTTTTCTACTTTTGATGCCAAGATTTTTGAACATCCACACATTCATGTAAAAATCTCATATACATACTATTGAATGTAGGTTCATTATATAAAAAAAAAATTACAATGGCAAAGGTAGAGATAAACTTTAAATTCATACGACTGCACAGAATTCCCTCACTGCTCCATCTTGGTGGTTTTTAACAACTGTGTGGTTTTAGCTTAACTGCTACTTAAAGCCACTCGCTGCCACAACTGTAACTGAATAAGCAAAAAAAAAAAAAAAAATGTATTTCAACCACTTGTAATAATTAAAAACCTGTTGTCTCTCACAAGTTTTTGCACTGAGCATCCACAGACACATGTCTACCACTCCTGTTCACATGCAAACATGACACAGAGGAAAAATTAAAGCCATTTCTCTAACTTTTTCTCAAAGCAGCAAGTCTCTATATAAAGCCTTTGGGCCCATAAACTGCCCTCTCACAGTAATAACCACAATATCTGTGTTTCTGACCCTCTCCGACTTACTAATACCAGCTGAATCACAAATACGGGACGGGGTGAAACAGAAAAAAAAAACAGATCACAGGTACAAAAAACAACCCCCGGAAACCAAAATACAGTAGCAAAATAAGCCCCAAAGCACAGGCACTGGTCCAGCCTCTTGCACCTCAATAGTGACCCCTTCACATAAGGAGGCGAAGGTGCAGACGAGCTGGACGAGCGTTTTCAGGGACAAGCTTTTCATAAATCACAATTACATAAAATCTGACTCAGTGTTCGTAAAGAAAATCCTAGAATTTAAAAATGAACTTCAGTGTATATTACAGAGGCTAACTGCTGTCTATACAGATATTTTTTTTTAAACAAATATAAAAATGTTCTGCGTATGAATAAATAATCTCAGTGTGAAATGTATTATCTCTGTCAATGAATTAAAAAAGAAAAAATCTGTACAAAACGGTCACTAATATATAAAAACTGAAGAGATGATGACATTTTACAGTATATAATTTAATCTAGGCCTATATATATATCACACTTTTCTTCACAATTATAATATCATACACAAACATCTTACTTAGATATATTTATATATGTATATTTCTTCTATGTTTGAGTTCAAGTTTGCATGAGTTTTTCTGATTGCCAGGGGCATCCTCTGTGAGTGTGTTCGACATGCCCTCGAAGCCTCCGGCCATGTTGAAATCACAGCCCACTAACACTCGTCGTAAAAAAAAAAAAAAAAAAAAAAAATCATCCCAGAGAGCACTGTCACGCAATTCTGGGAGTTTTCATCTCAGACTTAACTTGGGGAAAGCAGCCGAGTGTGAACGCTTCCTCCCCAGTGCTCACCAGACGCAAATGCAGCAAAATTTAACTCGCAGAGTTATGGATTTGAGTGTGGAACAGCATGAGTAAGTGAATTTCTTTCATTTGACTTCACTCATTATAAAACCCAGGGCTTGAACCTGCCTGGCAGAGCCGCAGAGCACCCTGGGTTAGGCTTTAATTCGCTGTGCTGTGAGCTTGCAGTTTTTTTTTTTTTTTTTTTTTTGCACATTGTTAGAGCTCGGCGAGTGTTTAGTGAAATGCCACCGCTGCAACCTGACACACTCTGCATTTCAAGTGCTATTTTCCCTTTTTTTTTTTTCCTGTGGAAAAAATGAGACCGTTCTCGCAGCCTCTTCTTTGGGTAAAATGTGTTCTGTCATCGCTGCTGTTTCAATACTGTAATACAAGATGAACCGGGGGACTTCTGGAAAGAACAAAGTCTTAGAGGCACATGGTAACAGGTCCTTGCAGAAAAAAAACAGGCCTTTATCGAAAGGCAAAGAGCACTGCCTTGGTAAAATTTGCAAGAGTGCTAACTACATATTGCACACACTGTTACTTCTTGTGAATTTAGGCCCATTCAGCTTCAGCCTAAGATAACCTCAACTAAGTGTTATTTATTATGCGGCCGCTCCACAGCAAAGACAAAGCAAAGCTAAAAGAGGGGCGGGGGGAGGCGGAGGGGGGAACAGCCGGTTAAAGGCTTTCTGACTGTCAAACCCTTCCTCTCATCTCTTTGGGACTTTTATGTAACAAGCGCTCTCGATGGAGACAAGGCAAGTCGAAGCCGGTCTTATTAAAGTAGCCTTCAAACACACGTCACCCAAAACTGATCCCCATCCCCTCGAGCTGCCTCCCCCCTTTGACATGAGCGCCTTCGCACACGTTTTAATCTCACTGATTTAACACACTCATGCCAGCGGACGACTGCAAAAAAAAAAAAAAAACTGTGACTATGACTGTCCATTGAACCTCATCACCTCCCCAGTGGGCAGCCTTAAGGCAATAACACAGAACAGGGAGCTTTAAAACGGTTCCTTGTGCAGGTTTACACTCAGGGAACCACTGACGGGCTTCTGATGTGCTTTAAAGAATGATCACTTCAACCACTGTCTCTGAGGCTCACCAAAGGCCTGACATTCATGAATGTTTCATGTTTCAGTATGCAGGTAATAAAACCAGATGGGACAACAGCGATGTTAGTGATCTAACAGCGTTTTTTAAATATGCAGGGAGACTTTTTTTTCCCTCCTTAAGAAACATTTGTAGCTTTGTGCTTGTGCAGTAAACCAGATCCACAAGGTCGAAGTCAGAGGAAAAGGTCATGTGTTTGAGAGGAAACTGTGCTTGCTTTATAGTTTTTTAATATTCTTCTCTCGGACCCTTCAAGAGTCAAGTTATATTTAAATCTTAATTTGTGCTGATTATCATTCTTAATAAATCAAATAATATTCAAGAACTAAAACAGAGTCATAGGTGCTGAAGTGTGATCACTTCACTGCAGTGTCGGATATTTTGTTCTGGTTATTTTCCACAATAAAACCTGCAAATGGTTAAAAACTTCAGAAGCTGCTTCCCAGCAGATTAACTTTGAAGTTCAAAGGGAACACGATTGAAAACTACTTGATGTGTCGCTCTGCAGATCAGCTTCCTTAAAGGATGAAATCATGTTCTGGTCCATGTGGCTTACTTTACCCGAGTGCTCTTTATCACTGGTGGGACAGATGTCTTCTAGATGAATCATCACACTAGATTTGCTGAAACAAAATAAAAAAAACAGTAGAGTCTGTGCTTCTACAAACAGCTTCACAAGTGTGTGTGTGTGTGCGACAGAGTGTGTGTGTGTTACTCATCACTGTGTGTGCTCGGGTCTTTGGGAAAGTTTCGGGATGTCATGTGTTAAATGCCAGAGTGATGCTGCTGTGGAAAACATCCTGATTGTCATGATTAACTAGTCGATGCACATTTACAGACTTTTAACATTTGTACATAATTTTCCATTTGCGCATTTTTTTTCCCTCCTGTTTGTGCGACTGTACCTCATGTTTCTATTTCAAATAGAAATGTGCTGCTGTAAGACTCCCCTTTAATGTGCTTTTGCTAATTTTCTTCTTTTTTTTCTGTAATTGTTCCTAATTTTTAATGCAATTTCAATTTGTAGGGATTCGTTTAAATATTCGAAGCGTGTGACATGAAGTCAAAGCTGACTGGCGGACAGTGGAATGTACTGTTGCAACAGAGCACAGGTCAAAGGTCAGCCGGGGAGCGAGGACGATCGTGTAAACTCTCGACACAGTTTGTACAAACGGAGGGGAAAATATAGCACCAGTACAGAGTTTAAAACACAGGTGATGCAATCAAATCCACAATGACCCTTTTTTAACATGACACAGCTCGAAATCACAATCATCACCTTGATCTCGTTTTTGTTTGTTTGTTGTGTTTTTTTTTTGTTTTTTTTTTCTGAGCAGGCTCACATTCTGCCAGGTGATGCAGGCAAATGAGAGCGATATTAATCCTCAACACACACGATCACTGGACTCACTTGGTGATTATTGCAGCTCTATTTTCTATTATAAAAGTCACAGTCTGGAAATGATGTCTACTCCACTAACAATCCATTGAAGTTTGGGTGAATACAGGAGACTTCTACTGTCAATGAATCCATCCAGACCACAGCAGCTTATCGATGGCAGCTGGTTTTGGGGAGGGGGGGGGTGTTTGTGCGCTCTCTGTCTGGCAGACTGGCAGTATGACTGTGTGGGAGGACTGCAGAGGAACTTTGCAACTGAAGATAAGGGGGATGAAACTTGTCCAAGAAAGAGACTGTGATTAAATATACTGTATGGTAGTTCTTGCCATGAAAACTTGAAGACTCTGCTTACTGGACTGAGGCCAAAGTTAGAGAGGAAAAACAAGATGAAAAAGAGCCAAAAAGTCCTGAAAGAAAATATGACTTTAAAAAAAAAAAAAAAGGCTGGAAAATTTCCATAATGTAGTTTTTTCTTTTTCTCTTTATGTATCACGATGCGATGGTGCTTGGATTTTCCCATGTCCCCTTATGCTCCTCCTCTTCATCACCCAGAGCTGCCAGGGCTGAGGTCCTTGGTTTCATGCTCGCCGCCGCCCTCCCTGCAGCTGCTGAGCCTGGAGCTGTCCAGGCTGCAGGCGCTGCGCTTGAGAGCAGCAGAGGAGAGGCTGACGGAGCTCAGAGGGGTGGGTGAGGAGGGAGACAGGGAAGGAGTCGAGGTGGTGGGCGAAGAGGACGAGGAGGAGGAGGAAGCGGAGGAGGAGGAGGTGGCGGGGGGAGTAGGGGAGGAGGACTGGCTCCTGGGGAGGGACAGGGAGGAGGTTCGCTGCTCACGTAGAAGGCGATGATGACGGAGAGTGGAGGAGAGGAGCAGGGCCTCGGCGCTCAGGCCCGAGGCAGACAGGCTCGCCAGCAGGGCCTTCGCTTGGCTGGAGGAGGCTGTCAGGGAGGGCATCGCCCCCTCCTTGGGGTACTTCCTCAGGCCAGGGGCAAAAGCTGCTGCAGGGGAGGGCACTCGGCCTGAGAAAATGCCCGTTTTGATACCAGAGAGGTACGGCTCAATGCTTCCACTCGTGTTGTTGGTCCCCAAGGCCTTCAGGTGGAGCGGGGACACAGAAGACAGGGGAGGGGGGACAGGGGAGGGGGGGTTTCAGGAGATCAAAGGGAAATCATGAAAAATTAAAGTCTTAAAAATTGGCCGAGTTCTGTCCCCCGCAGCACCTTCCTTTACCATCACAGTCAAACATGCCCATCCATGCATGCTCACACACACACACACACAAACTCGCTCACACACATCCATGAATGCACACAGATTGGGGTTAGGTGTTTAGATTATTGGAGTAAACAGTGGACATGTGAGAGAAGCCGATAAAGTAAACGGAGCAGATGGATGTGTGTATCTCTCAAGTCAGGTGAACAGGAGGAAGAGGAAGCTGAAGAGGCTGGAGGCGAGACGGGTCGCTCACTGCCGCAGGTTCACGGGTTCACGGGTTCACGGGTTCACGGGCACAGGAGGTGGACGGGCCAGGAGGTGCAGGGGCGGCGCAGGGGGTTCACACAGGGTGACGGGAGGGAAAGGTGGGTGAGGTCGACCGCAGGAACAAGTGTCAGAAGAAACGTGGAGGAGTGGAGGAATAAGGAGGTAGAGGTGGAGGAGGGGGGAGGGGGGGTGAGGGAAAGGAAACAGAACAAGAGACAAACACAGGAGACTGTTATTCAGGTTGACATCAGCATGTGCGATGCAAACCACAAAACAGGCTGCCGTCCACACATGATGACCAAACCACCGATAAACACACCTTCTGTCACAGGGTGCAACACCGACTGACGAAAAGTGTTGACAGCCTTTATTTTGACACTTGTTTTAATGATGTTTACTCATTAAAAAATGCAAAACACTCCGATGGACACACAGCATCACAGGTTGAGTCCCATCATGTAATGCTGGGATGAGTCAGTAGATGGCACTGTTCATACAGCATGAGACTTTGGGTAACACGCCTCACTGTACAACAGGTATTTGTCTCTTTTTTTTGCACTTGGAGCTAAGGTGAATGAATCTGACAGAAATGGACCGTAAAGCTTTATGAGCAGCAAAATGCATCAGAGTGATGAGAGTCATTTGAGGTGAGAGTTAGAATTAAAAAGTCAAATCGAGCTTTTTTATTTTAAGAAATCACACACTTTAGGGAGGCTTTATTTATGTTTTCTCACAAAAAGCAACAGAGGTAAAGTTTCTGCTGTGACTCTAAAGTTCTAAAAATGCATTTGTTTAGGGATTATGGGGATTAGTTCTGTACGAAAGGAAGGCAGGTGTGCAAGTCTAGACTACGCTGCCGAGAGGCTTTCACCTGCTCTGTTGCAGTTCCAGAGCCTGTGCTGCCAACCGTCCCCGGAGAGCGGGGCTGTTCCTTCTGCTTGAGAAAACTCCTCTCAAGCCTGGCCGACGCATTTATTTTGGTCTGTGAATGCGGCGGAGCAGCGGCCCTTCATCTGACGCACTCAGAGCTGCCCGCCAAATGACAGCCTCCCAGGACGGGTCTTCACAACCCCCTCCCACCTCACGCCCGGCACCTTTAACTAGCCTGTTTTACCGCCAGAAGTAATAAGAGGCCAAATGGGAAATTGAAATAGGGTTTTGCAGCGTGAAAGTGATTCACATTGTCATGCCCTCCTTGATCTGTGCCAAAGCAAACGGAGAGAAATTGTGGCTTTGAACTGTCTGTTCTTATCCAGCACATTGATTTGAGGGATTCTCATGCCTAGAATGCTCTAATACCTCTGAGTAAAGTTTTAGTGAGCAGACAGCCTGAGCACAACGGCGCAGAGCATCGTTAGAAAGGTTTTTATCTGCACCAATTAACACGCAAATACCATCAGAAACAAAACTAACACGAGAAGCTTATACTATGCAAATAAACATCAGCATTAATGCCACTTTTTTTGCTTTAATGGTTTTGGTATTATATCATTTGCAGGGGGAACGTGCAGGAAGGTGGTCCTGGAAAGCCTGGAAATTAACCTTTGACCTCTAAAATCCAAGCGGACACACCAATCAGCCAAATTTACGATTTTGTTACCCCAAAATCCAAAAAGCAATTTTAATCGTACTGCATGATGTTCATTCAGAGAGCAAGTTTTTATCTTGATGAAGATAAAAAGACCTCGAAATTGGCAAAGCAAAACACAAGACCCACATAAACCCAAAAAAAGTGGCGCCAGTGCTTCCTGTTTTAGCTGAATGCAGATGGTGCGGTGATGTCTTCAAATGTTTAGCTGTCCCTCTAGCTGGCATTCATAACATTTTAATGCGCACCAGCTGCCTTTCATCTGAACTGGAGGGAAATGTCATCGTCATTGTGCGGATATTGCCACTGGTGTTCGGGGTATTTATTAGGTATTTAGATCTATTTATGTATTAGCTGGGGATGGGAGGCTGTGGGCCGTTAAGAGACTCTGAAGTGGTGTTCCCATTCCTAAGATTTGTGCCCTGATAAAATCTTGCTTCAAGATGTCAATGATCATTTATCCAGAGGAAACAAAAGAGAAAACACCAATGGGAATTGAAATGAGGGTAAACATCTGGGGTCACGTTCAGGAAACACGTCCAAGGACAAACTTAAGAGAAGAGAAACCTTTACCTTCATCTGTGGGCCGAGCAGAGAGGTCACCCACGGTGGGCACGTCTGACAGTCAGAACAACAGTGTCAGTCAGAGGAGCTGTGAGCAGGTGTGTTTGGGTGTGAACTGTGCACTGCGGCAGCTCAAACAGGAATCATTTGGAAAGACAGAAGCTGGACGACTGACACATTTGACACATTCTGCAGAGAGATATCCTTCCAAAATAGCTTGCTTTGTTTTTATTTGTCAAAGAGAAGCAGCTCTCATTTTTCTTGGCGGCACAATGTCAGTGACAGGTTAAAAAACTTTAAGTGAAGTGAACATAAAGCCATTAAAAGTTTTTAAATCTTGGGTTCCTGATAAATTGAAGACTTCACTGTGGCGATATGTAAGCCTAATCATGAGGAAATGTGCTGTTTTCTTGGTTTGACATTTAAAAAATTATGAAATCTGACCAAGAAAACATGATTTCAACTGTAACAGCTTGTGGACACCAATGAAACTGAGCCAGATCCTATGTATCATGCGTAATGTCTAAAAATACTGCTGTGAAAAACACATATTTTCCTTCGAACAGCATATTGCACTGCATGTGTAACAGTTTGTACCTAAAGTGTTTGAAACCCCACCGTGTTCAATATTAATTAATTAATTAAATAAAAGATCAAATAAATAACCACATGCTGCCACAAATTAAAAAAACATGGATGTCTCACACACATCTTCAACCCGGCAGCACAGAAGATCTCCACAATCAGCAGAGATCCAAGGACGCAAGATTAATGTTGTCAATTTAGCAATAATCACAGCCTCCCCTTCTGTGCCTTAATTATTGGCTAGAAATAGTTTTTGCAGAGCATAATGATGTCACACTGAAGCTGACCTTTAACCTTTGACCACCAAATTCTAATCAAGTCAACCTTAAGTCCTCATCCAAGATATTCCCTTAAGACTTTCCTGAGAAACTGAGAACTGGATGATGCAAAACATGACCCCTCCAGCATCGGCCATCTCTGACGCAGAGGCATAGAGATATTAAGAATAATGGCATTATGAATAAAGATGGACTTTTCTTAAATTATGTAAAGACTTACATTTTTTTGACAGAATTTATTCGTGTGATTATTTATTTCATGATTATTTACTGAACACTTTGGGTCTCGATAGAAATTCATGTGCTCAGGCTGACTGAGAATAATCAGGCGTCACTAGTTGGCAGTTTGTATAATGAGAGTGTTTCTCTTTCCTCTCAAATGTCCTTGTGCTTGTTTTTTATGAAAAAACTCTCCAAACCCCCACTTTCCTGATGACTACTTGACCTTTGCACTACTTTTTGCACCTCATGCTTCACGACAAAATGCATTAATTCAAAATCCTGACGACTGACACAGCCGACAGTTTGTTCTCTTGGTTTAAATCAGCTGTTTCTTTGTTCTTTTTAATACAAGTCATGCAGTTGTTGTACCCTAAACAGCTTTGCACGAACTTCCCACGCTGGCTACTAGATTTGACTGTTCACTGTCCCTGTGAGGACACGTTTCACACATTCTCACAATGACTGTTTCGAACAGAGCGTGGACAAAGAGAGCGCGCCGTGTGTGAGTGTCACACTGCAATAATGGAATTAATTTTGCTTTCATTGCATAAGTGTAAGAATCCACTCTGCTTCCGAATTGCAGAAACTGAAAGAGACTAGCAGGGGAAGAGTGAATAGGAAAAAAAAGGGAGCAGCGAGCGCAAATTGCAGAGTACAGAAAGCGGAAGAAGGAAAGAGGCATAAAGAAGAGGAAATGTGAACGACCTAATGGCGGGGTAAAGAGAGATCTCCTCTTCATATTGAATAATCAGTGATTGCCAGTGACTCAAGGGATGATTTTCACAGAGCACCACAGAGATTCCTCCCAATTTTCTTTCAGTCTAAGGCAACCAAAGCTTCATCACTCTCACCATCTCTCCCATCTCCCTCTTCCTCTCTCTCTCTTTGCATAACACATTCATTTGTCCGCTATCTTTAAGACTGAATTTGTGTCTGAATGCTCTGTCGAATTCTGTGGGGTATGAAGGTTTATGTTCACTTCACTGCTCCTGTTATTTTTCAAATTACATTGACATTAAGCTTTTTTTTCCCCTGTGCACTGGCATGGTGCAAAAATCTTCTCCTGGCTTTGCTGGACTGACATGCTTCAACAGTTCAATTTCCTCGCCTCCGGAGGCCGTCCACAGCACTTATGTCCAGTCTTTTACCTTATTTTGTAACAGCAAACTCTGGCAATTTAAGGAAATAAAGATGTCGAGCCAGCTTTAAGATTAATGGATAAAAACAAGTGTTTAGAGAGAGACTGTTGGGGGGGGAGCCTGCAAGTTTTTCTGGAATTAAACTTAAGTTTTTTAAAACCTGTAAGACTTTAATATAACAGGATAGAGACTTCAACTCTGCATTTTTTCTTTATACCTGTGTTACCTTGCTGGATTCTCATCCAACTGGCCTAAGATGGTGATACATAATGCATAAGGTAAATGAAGTAAAGGTGTTCCTATAGCTTTTAATGGTTTTAGACTTTTTAATTAGAGATATTTTAGGACTTTCAGACATAAAAAACAAAGTTATGGTAATTGGAGAGCTAATCCTCCATCACTGTAACCTGTTTGACACTCGTCTCTCTGTGGGACAAAAAGCCTGCAGAGGATCCTTTGATCTATTTTGGCGAACCCACGATAATGAGGCTGTCACAAAAATGAAACTTTTGCCATCAAGGAATTTATGTGCATCAGCTAATCTGGTTTTAAATTCGGCTAATTACGGCCACTATCTTCTAAAGACAAAAAGAATTAAGCTGATATATGTTAAAATGACACCTTTGTGAGAGTAGTAAGCTGAGGGGTGGGGCATGGTGGAGATGTGCAGTTGCTCTTTTGGAAGAGGAAAGCACTGAGGAGGTGAAGAGTGATGGTTTCTTATGCATGGTATGTGATGTGTGACGTACAGAGGGGCTGCATGGCGGCTCTGGAGACTGTCAGCTTGCAGGGGTTTGGATGCAGATATGCTTGCTGAAGGTGCATGAGGGTGCAACAACATCCATAACAAATTATGTTTCTGTATAAAAACAAGGTCATCAAACTTTCTTGTGCATGTAAAAGAAAAACTAAAATCTCTTTCGCATCCAAAGAATTTATTGTTCTATCTTTCTTGATTTATGGCCGGCACAGATTGCTTTTCTTTGTCCTAGTTTCAGAGTTAATGATAAGTGCACTGCCGTATTTTATAGTTGCCATCTTCACTTATATGATTTTCTACTTATAATCTGTGCAGCCTTTTTTTTTTTTTTTTAAATTATGGTCTTGGCTGGCACCACCAGAGAAGGAAACCAAAACTGAGAGAATGCGGAAAGTACCGTACAGTCCCCTCTGCACAGGTGCTGCCGGATCAAGCGTGCAGTGGCCCTGCTCATGCTAAATATAAAGACAATACCTGCTGCTGGTCCTGCATCTTCAGGAAGTCCTCTTTTTTGCCACTTTTAGTCTTGTCTGTGCTGTTCTGTTGCAGATGCTTCAGTTTGGAGGCAGCTGACGAGTGGAGAATC
>JAPZDY010000009.1:6155018-6192399 GCA_029783645.1 Ctenochaetus hawaiiensis
CAAGTATGGAGTGAAAACAGAGTTCATGGCTTGAGTTGCACAATTATCTCCGTTGTTTACATGAGGCCACATTTCATGCTGCTTTAAAATCACAGGACTTTTAAATGTTACGCATAAAGTAACTATTTCACTATTTTAATGATCAGAGAGTCCAGAATGTGCTATGTAAGTCATAATCCAACATTCCCACATTAAAGTCCCTGCCACAAACACTGCTGGCATTGGACAAAACCCAGCATCCTGCTCACTGGTGTTCTTTTTCGTCTCCTGATTGGCCAATATAGCTTAAGGGTTTGGCCCTCAACATTGCATTCTGCTTGTAGTGTTGTGCTATAGTGCTTGTGTAAATGGGATTACTTTTAGAAAAAAAAAGTAACAATCCTGTTTCTATGCACATGTGGATCAGGCCTGAGTCTTATACTCTCACTGACTGGAGCTGCTGGATGATGAGCTCCTCCTCGTTGAGGTACTTGAGTCTCTCCTCCTCAACCAGGAGGCGCTGTCTCTGCAGAGGATCCTCCTGCTTCCTCAAGGCGTCGGCCACGCGCACGTTCAGCTCGGCTTCTGTCCGCTTTAACAGACTTCGCACAGAGTCCTGGTTCTCCAGCTGCACACACACACACATATACACACACATTCAAACACGATGGAACAGATAGCGCATATTGCTCTTACTTTTGCAGGGCATGTTATACACTCAGCGAACACTTGGATATAAACTGTATCAATGGTAACCTGCTAGCCTCATGAGAATAGCTTGTAGAAGTTGTGAAATCTGCTGTCGCTGCCACTGCAGTATAAAAATGAGACAATAAGTAGGAGAATCGCAGTCGCCTCAGGCTTTTCAAAACAGACCACAGTGTTTACAGCAACTGCATATTTTGTCTGTCCTGTCCATAAGAGAGCTCACTGTGGACTCTTGTTTTGCTGCATGACCTCCTCTGCCTTCTTACCCGACAAGATCATTTGCACTAACTCTGAATGCATGTGTGTTTTGCAGGAGTTGCGAGTGTTTAGCATTGTAGATGCAGCATATAGATCCCCCTGTGATACGTGTGTGCACCAGAACGTCTGTATGATATTGGCCTTGCACGGAAAAAAATGCCCTGAGGAGAAATAAGGATTTCCACGACAGAAAACAGTGAGTGTGAGCTCGGCTCCCTCTCAGTGTTATGAATGGAATATTCTACAGGACTGCTGCATGTAATACAACTCCCTGAGATGAAAGCACCTGGTAAGCAAGAAAAATTAATAATTGATCAGCCTTATGTTCCAGGAAGTGCAACAAGACAACAATATTGCTAACATTTAAAATCACCAACCATTTCCCATCAAAGCTGCAAACAGGTCAAACACAGCAAACACTGTATGCTAACATATTTTAAAAATATCAGTATATAAAGAAAAATACATTTTTTTTTTTTTGGATTGTTTTTCTTGCAGCTCTGTGTCTCCCTCTCTCCCAGCTGTCTCCTGCACGCTCGCTCTGTAAAATTCATGAGCCGCATGTAAAATTTAAGCTGCTGGCCATCACCACGGGCAACAATATGGGTCCAGGTAGAGAGGTCACACTTGGGCAAACAGAGAGGCAAACAGCAGACTGTCCTCTCTCTGGGTACAACGCTGCTTCGGCTGTTTGACTCTCTGTCTCGCTGCTTAGCCAGGTTCAAGAAGCCCTTGCGGCTGCTGTCGGAGGAGGAAATAAAAGCACTGCACGTCTATCATCCAGCACTCCCATTACTCCTCTTTCTCTTTTTCCCTGCAAAAGACTCGGCAATCTGAGTTGCCACTGACAGCATTTAGCAAAGCATCTCCTCCTGACTCCTCCAACAGTAACCATGGCAATGCTTGCACAGTGATAAATGCAGTAAATTAGGGGCCTCATCTCTACTATAACATTAAAAATGTACATATCATCACCCACTGTCACTGTCAATATATTTGTATTCTGCTCACTGCACATTACTGTCAATATACTGGAACTCATGCTGCACGCTGTACATAATAGTGCATATATGCATATAATGTGTACAACCCAACCGACCTATTCATGCATATTTATTGAGTCTTTATTCTTTATTTATTTCTTTATTTTGAGTCTAACATCCTCATGGCATTTCATTTGATTCCTTATATACGTTGACTTTTTGCATCTATAAAATATCACGCAACGTGAACTGAGATTTCAATCTTTTACACATTCAATTTGGTTATTAATCTTCAAAAGGCACAACGCCCTCGATGTGTCATGTGAATTTATGAAAATACTGTAGGTTCACGATTGAAGTGAAGATCAAATAAACATCAAAGACACTGCTCCTGTATACGTGCGCTGAAATACTGTATTGTATAGATTTTACACAACAAAAACACTACAGATGACAACCGCATGTAGAAAATGGGAATGTTTTTGTATAATATTGGAGACTAATCCCTCGTAAATATTGTACAATTTTTTGTTCTTATTTTGTACTTGTTATTTATTGTTCTATATTCTTATTGCTGCTTTTTACATTCTGTCTCTAACTGTCCACTTGCTGCTGCAACAATGCAAATTTCCCCATTGTGGGACTAATAAAGGAATATCTTATCTTATCTTATCTTAATTGTGTTTTTTTTCGGCAAATAACACTTCTTGCATTTTGCAGCATTAATCAAAACTCATGTAAGTGCATAATGTGGCCTAACATTCTCTCTCCAGTAAGACAGGAGGGACCCTGAGTAATCAAAATGCTGCCACTTGATTCCCTGAAAATGACTGGATTCGTGCCAACCTGTTGGTTTCAGGAACTCAGGCTAATCTATTGAAAACTCCTTTAAAAGCTTTCACAGGGACTGAAACTGACTCACAGTTATTTCTAAGTCTATTGAAATACACAGAGTAATTGGTGTTTCTGAGAAGACTTCCTGCTGTTGAACTTACATAAACATACTTTTTTAGTGCTCAGAACACTAAAAAAAAAACCCATTGAACTAGGTTTGATTAGTGTGGAGGCAGAAACCATGGACAGCCTCTCACTCTACAATTTGACTGCCTTTCCCTGCTGTTCAGTGTTTTATACTTCTTTTAATATGGTTCTATTTCACCAGCTGGGGTTTCTAAATGTTGCTGCAACTCTGCGTTTGAACGTATGAACTGCACAAAATCATCATCAGATTGAATTCTCTAGTCTTAGAATAACTCCACAGAAACAAAGTATGACTGTACATGTTACTCAAAGCTTTTCAAAATCAATTTTTCATAACCCAGTTGTTCTTTCTTGTTTAATCATCCTTCGGTGTATTTATCTGTTCTGCTCTGCTGCTCATACTGTGACCTTTTACTTGGAACTGAGAGCTGCTGTTTTAACTCTTTATAGACCACTGTAATATAAAACTTTTAAAAAAGAAGTTTAAAAAATTGATAGTAGGCAAAAGGAGACAAATTATGAAGTAAGCTATCATAAAAGTACTTAATAACCAGAACAAATACCAATAACTATCTGCATGGCTAAATACCACAACAGGAAGTAAGTTTTTCAAAAAATAAATAGAATTTAGGAGAACAGAAACATCAGGAAAATGGATTTTCTCCGTGGAAATACTTTGTACCTGTGTCTTTCGTAACAGGCTGAGCTGTTTGCGCAGGTCCGTGGCGTTTTCCTGCAGGCCTTGCAAGTGTTGCTGCATCTGCAAGCGGCCGACGCTGTTCACCTGGGTTGTGTTAGAAGGTGGCGGCGGCATCAGAGCTAGAGGCGCTGATGGTGTATGAGCTGCCAATCACAGAGCAGGACATGGGGGGGTCAACAGGAGGTCGTTGGGAAACAAATTGGTTAGTTTACAGGGTCGTGCTCCGGTGAGATTTGCAGTCAGCCAGCATGACGCACGGTACAACGGTAACACACACACACAGCGTAAAAAGGCCTAAAGAAATGTACATATACAGAAAATCTGGGCGCACACACACACACACACACACACACACACACACACACTGGAACAAATACAGTGTGGGAATGCAAAAAAAGTGGCGCTTTTTTTGGATTCACACACTGTATTCACAAAACTCTAATAGCCCACTGGGAGATATGTGAGCTCATGCTATTAGTAACCCATATAGAGGTGCAATTAATCTGTTCAGAAGTGACACACAGGGGGATAACCATGCTCTTATCTTAACACAGGGCTTTCTAAGTATGGCCATTTACTCCCCAGCTACTCTCACACACACACATAAGCCTGCCAAATACTCACACACACTCGTACAGATTTACAGAGGAGTACTTAGGCTGTGACGAAACGACCCTCTGAAATTCCCAAAGGAAAAACCAAGCGGAAATTCAAGAAGTAGAGAGTGAGACAGGAAGAGGAGGGGGGGTTCACTCCAACCAGGAGAAAAGAGGATAGACACCTCCAGCTACCCAGTAACACCACACACCCATACAGAGAGCAGAGAGCCATGGGAGATGTCTGATAAGAGAAATAAAAAAGGGGGATAGAGAAGGAGATGCAAACTACCTTTCTGCTTCAGCCGTCCAGCTGGAATATAGAAAGAATGAGCCAGTTACCGAGGAATTAATGAGAAGGCGAGAGAAAGAGAGAGAGAACGAGGGAGAGGAAGGTCTTAGAGGTTCATTTTTACAGAATGATGATCATTGTTATTGACTGCAGCAGAGAAGTGACTCTGGTGAGGCCACAGTCTGGTGGCGGTGTATCATTTTTAAAGGATGCTTCAAAGACAACAGTGTCCTTGCACTGGAACCTATGAAGGTCTGATCACAGGAGAGGTTCGTTCGTGCCAGAACAGCACAAAAAAAAAAAAATTATGGACCATAAAAAAAAGAGCAGGGATGAGAGGGAGAAAGAAAAGCAGGAGGATAAAGGTTTTGTTCAAAGATGCATCTGCTGGAATTTTATGTGCAGAAAAGTATTTGCGAGTTCATGTGACAGTCAGTTGAATATTTCACTGCAGTGTCTGTAAATCCAGAACACAGAGAGTCAAAAGCGAAACCTTCCAAATATTTCAAAGCTGTCTCTCTTATGACCTCACCAACAAGGTTATGATAACAGGCTTGTATTTTTTGTTTGTTTCTTTAACATATTCAAACAGCTCCGAGCTGTAAGAAAAGGTATATTTTTCAGTTTTAATAGTACTGCTTTTTGTTTTTTGTGGTTACTGAAGCTAAAAACTGATAAAAAAAATTAATTCTCTTCTCGCCTGAGTGAATAAGACAATGCAATAATTCATTGTTCCGAGGCATTGGACTTTTCTACTTTGTTTAAGCTGATGTGAAAGATCTCAATCGAACACTGACGCTGACTAAACAAGACTGAGAACAAAATGAATATGTGGGTCTCTTTTTTTTTGCTTCCAATTAAACTCTGCTGTGGTTTGCTTCTTAGTTTGAAAGCAAATGGACCGACCAAAACACAGTTTGATGGTAATTTTTATGAGTTTAGCAGCGTGATTTTTAAAAGCTGAAAACTGTTAAGACCATCTGATGGTTTTGACCTGTTCAGGGAGCGTTATAATAACCAATCTCTATAAGCTGAGGGGGTGATGTATTTATGCAAGTCATTTGTTCGCCATCAGCAGTTCGCACATCAGCACAAACCCTGTCTAATCATACAATCAAAGGCTGTAATTTGTTCATCAGTGTCCATTATCCTCCTTAAATTTCGGAGCAGATGCGGAGATTAGCACGGCAGCACTAGAAACAAGAGGTGCTGGTGAGTAACTGATCTGTTCAAAGGTCACAGTCACAGGTGACAGCACTGTACTCACTTCCGGTGGCGGAGCCGTCACTGTTGGTTTCGGTCTTCTCGCTGGAAGAGAAAGGTAATGGCCGTGAGAACTCCGTCCCTTGGTCCGGAGGGCAGCCCGCCATCATGCAGAGACGCAGCAGGCCGCATCTGAGGATCAACGGCCACAGGGCAAGGCAATTACAGTGCTAACGCTAACAGCACTCACTCCTGGACACTATCAGACTGATGCATTGTCTTGTTAATGTGCACTTATTGTGTTCATGATTATGATGTGATAACAATGTTTAATGTAAATGAGGAACTGTGCTAATATATCTTTCTTGCACATCTGTATGTATCAATGCATGAATCAATAGCACTGTGCCCTCCAGCCAATACATATCACTCCGTACTTATAATCAGTTCACAATAATGTGGCACTTCACTGCTATGGAGCTGATAATGGCTCCGATAAAAGCTCTCTGCTGTTCCTATCGATGATGCTGCTCACTGTATGTGTCCGAGCTGCAGCTGTCTGTGAGTTTCAGAGAGTTAATGGGGTTTAATGGAGAGTCTTACGTGCTGTCACTGTCCGGTGCTCTGGTCAGCACACTCTGGACCAGACCAGTGAGGCTGGCTATCTGCTTCTCCATTGCCTCCATACGCTCCAGACGATGATCCCTGCAAAAGTTCATAACACAGACGCATCACCACACGATAAACATAGCAAGGCAAAAGCGGATGACATGAAAACTGACAATATGCTGCATAAATCCGCAACACACAGTGCTGTAGAGTAAGCAGAACAGCTTTAATCGTGTGACTGTGGTTTAATTGAGTTTAATATAGCAATCAGTCTAATTTGATTATGTAAACTGGACGGGCAAATCATCTCTTTATAACATGCAATAGTTCTGCCTACTCAAAACAGACAAAACACAAATTACAGAAACCTTTGTAGCAAAATTCCTGCAGATAATTTTGTGTTCATGCAGGATACTATCGCACAAAAGCTGGTTGAGAAAATAATGTTTTCAGTTCTTTCTTTTAACAGACCGTTAAATAGACTGAAACTGACCTGCTGGTGTCAGAATCTTGTCCTGACATTGAAGAGCCAAAGCCGGGCGTGGCCCTGCCGCCCTCCCCAGGCCCGGCCGTCAGACACAGAGGCTCTGAACCGGAGCTTGGCCTCGACTTTGGGCTCTCCACAAACACAGAGGAGGAGGCCGAGTCTTTCCTGAAGCTCTGCCTGACCGGTGAAGCTCTGGGCGAGCTGGAATAAGAGTCCCTGTCCCTCAGCTGCATGTCTGGGATTTTCTGTGGGGAGGAGGGCGGCATGCGAAAACCCATGCCCAGCGTGGCTGAGGAGTACGTGTCAGAGTAGAGCGAACCTCCAGGCTTGTAGAGGGAGTCCTCCAGGTCTCCCTGAAGAGCAGCGGCGGAGTAGGTGCTGAGCGAGCGCACAGAGCCACGCCGGTACAGGCCACTGGAAACGGGGAAACTAAAGGGGTCTCCGATGGTGGCTAATGACTGCGTGGAGGCGATGCTGAGTCGGCCCTCGTGCATCAGGCTGTAGGGATCCGCGTACAGCCCCTCGTTCTTCATCAGGGCCATGTTTTTTGCAGAAACTTCCTCATCAGGCTTGACGTCACGGCGCTCCAGGATGGCACTGGGTGAAGGAGACAGGCCTGCTGCGTTGGCCCCGTGGCCAGCTGAGGGATGGTGGGGATGTCGGGGCTGTTCGTGCTGGGAGTGAGACCCGGCGAAGGATGGAGGACGGCCCCCGCTGTAGGAGAGACGCGAGCGGGACGGAGAGCCGGAGGAGGCCGTAGAGGAGGGGAGGGTGTTGAGGCGGCGAGTTGGGGAAGAGTCACGAGAGGAATAAACCATCTCCCTCTGAAACAAACAAATGGGGATAAGGGGTTACCACGGCGATGCACGGATGAGAGCGCTGTTTCCCATGTGTCAGTTCAACATGAAGACAACTGAGATCTGACTGACACCAGACAGCCTGAGACAGTCAGAAGAGCCAAAAGAACAAGAGCAATTACTCCAAAGACCAATTATTTGTCAAGTTGCAGAATTCAGACTCTAAAAATCTTCTTTGCTGCTGATTTATTTAATTAGGCAAATGACAGAAGAAAAACGGACTGTGTCTGACAGGAATAAATAAAAGATTTCATGAGGTCACACATCCTTAATTTTAGCACTGTGCTTCTTTTTTTGTTTTTTTCTTAACCAATCCACAAGTCAGTGGCTTGTCATCACATAACACCTAGTAGGTATTTAATAAAATCTCGGTTCCAAACATGAATTCATTCTATTTTGTCCATTTAGTCTATTAATTTGTGACAGGAGAGGAAGCCTCTCATTCATAGTGAGGACAACAAAAACAATCCATGTCAACTGCTTTGACTTAACTTATAATTTCCTCCACTTGTCGCCTTCGCAGAGCATCACAAAGTCTTTTAAACTCACTTCTGCCTATTTTTCCTCTTGTCTGGATTTCGCTCAATTGTGCAGCTTTCAAAAGCCAAATTATCCGTCAGATAACTACCTTTGTTGCCTTAATCACCCCTGTTTTTTAATATTATCATTTACTTCTTAGAATAAAAGCTAAGCTCAAAAGGTTAACTTTGTCAAAGCCATTTGTGCCTCTTTTTTTTTTGCTAAGTGACAAACTCTAACATATGTTGTTTATTTTCTACAGCTTCATAAAGGAGGCGGTTGGGTTTGAACAAACTATATAGATACATTTTCAACAAGCAACAAAACAGATAACATAACAGTTTAAGTACAAAGTTGCTTTGAATGGACGGCTTCATGCACAAGAGCATAATGCTTATTAACTGCAGTCTTTTTTTTTTAATCTTCAACAGTAACAAAGAACAGATGGACTGTTCATCTTCTGCCAGCTCTAAAATATGACGGGTAAATTTGTGTAGCTTGAAATAATTCAAACAGGATTTCATTTAAAAAAAATCATGTTGAGGTTGTATTCAAACATATATGTGCAGTTTATAGGTGGATGTCAGCTCTGTCTATGCACCTTTTTCCTCTCAGCTTTTGTTGCCTGCACAAATAGAAACAAGCCTGACACACATAAAACACACAGCACAGCGCACGCACATACATAGGCATAATTCACATTTTTCACTGCTTGTTTGCATTGGTAACAACAGTTGTATTCTCGATATTTTGTGACTAATGCAGATGGTAAGCAGGGTTTTGTGTAAAATAATTAAAAAAGGTCTCCCTCAGGCTTCCTTGATCTTCACTGAAGCAGAAATAGCTTCGGATGTTAAAATATGCTCATTTCACAGAGGAACATTGTTCTCTGGTGTCTGCACAGCAACAGATGGCCTACTTGAAGGTAAGAAAATACATTTCCAGGAGGAATACCTGTTAAATCACTAACCCAAATACAATGCAACAACCTGTCAAAGTTACCATGAAATATATAAAAAACTATTAACTTAGTAAAGAGGGAAGGAGATTTATGAAGGAGCACTGTGCTGTGATGGCTGTCACTGAAAGCTCAGCTGTCAAACGTCAAACTAGAAGATCAGACGGCGTTTCTTCTCTAAAATCACCCAGTTTGCCCTCTTCACCTCCCCGCTCCCACAGCTCCCCTCTCCTCACCCTCAGGTCCCCATTAGCCAGATGTGCAGCAGCTGGGTAAGAAGCGTAGATGGGCTCTTTGCGGTAAATCTTGATGATGCTGCGGTCCTGGATGTCCCTGACGTCCTCCAGCTCGTAGAAGACGTTGCGTGCCTCATCCTTGATCAAGATGGCCGTGTTGGGTGACTTCAGCATGCCCGCCGTCAACTTTTGAGGGAACATGTGCACGATGAGAGCGTGCAGCGTGTCCAGGCTGCTCAGCTCGTGGGTGATGTGCACCCGACGCGTCTCATCTCCGTACTGCAGGAACAGCACGCCTAAAGGGGGGGCGATAAGGGAGAATGATTGCGTTAAATTACAATGAAATAAGGGGATGGAGAGAATAACTGGCAAAGCAAAAAATGTTACACCAAATCCAGATGATGATTTTAATTATCAGATATCAGCAAGAATAATTGCCAACTGTAACTACTAGTTCTTTCTTTCTGAATGTAAAAAATAAGGCTGTGGCAGCTCTGTGAGTGATTACAACCGAGATACAAAGGTTTAAATTTTACTGCTACTTCTTTTTTTTTAATGTAGCATCCACTTCCTGTTTGTAATCAATTAGCAGTAATGGATATGAATTACCCCAAAACAGCCCCCACTTCATGGAAAACTGTCAGATGCTGCAAAATTGAATTTCATAGGTGAAAATGAGTCTGACGCCTGACTAACCTGAATATTCATCTTCATACACCAGGGGGACAAACAAAAAGAACAAACAAGCAAAAAGAAAGACCAGTGATTAAAAGTCAAGCAAAATAAGTGAGAAACTGCAGATGAGTTGAGGAGAGAAGAAAAACAAACAGAGTGGTTAGTAAAGAGACATGGAGAGGAGAGCTCGGAAATTCACTGATCTGCCTCGTCTGAACTCATCAGTCGCTTACAGTTTCATTTTACAACCATTTCTTTTTTTTTTTATCTCACTGTACTTGATGTAACACCACACCTTGGTTTTTTTTATGAGTCTGGGCCAGCTACACTCTAATCTACTCTACACACTCCCAAGGCCCTTTTGTAGTAAACCTGTCCTTGACTCTCTTTACTTCTGCAGTTGCACAAAAACAAAGGCTCAGTCCTGTTTGATTAACACAGGAGTGCAGTTTTACAGTCAGACAGTCACTGATATAACTACCTAAACAAAGCAGCATGCTTTAAAAACTCAATCATATATAAAGATATATAAAAAGTGCACCTGCACAGATGTTATGAAACAAGGTTTGCTCACATATTCTGCAAGAGTACAATTGAAATTTATCTTGTCTGTACTGTAAAAAGATCAACTTGCTATGAGGTCTATAAACATTTAGGAAAGTTGTATTATCCAAGGACTCACTACTCTCCAGTTCTCTGTAACAGACCAATTAAATAAACTTAAACTGTTCCAGTAAATGAGATGAGAGTGCGACACTTCATCCCATTCTCTGTGAGCACAGCAGTTCACAGCCGCATGAGGTAAACAGGCAGCTGCAAATCCGCCTTGATTCCGACCAGCATGTCGTGACAGAGCCTGCCAGCAGTGCTTCAAATCTTAACCTGGAGATCGTAGCTTATTCTGGCTGGCAGAGCGGGACAGCGGCAGGCTCTGACGAAATCGGTTCATCCGGTTGAACCCGATGGGGATGTCGGCTTCTGACATGGTCTCCAAGGATTCGGCGGAGGCGAAGGAGAGCTTGGCGGCCTGGTCGGCGAGCCCAGACTGCGTGGACTGGGAGTGCCGTGGACTGCGGCTCTGCGGGAGGAGAGGACACATTGACACACACACACACACACGCACACAATCATTTACTGAGAGGTGAAGGCGGAGAGAATGGATTGGACTGGGCCAATAGAGTAAGACCAACCGGAAAAGAGACATTGAGCACACAATGAGACATCACACAATGAACCACATAACAAGATTAACAAGACCTTGACAATGCTTTAGCTACCAGCCATTCACTAAGAATTACATGCATCACAGTATGTGACATCAGTTGAATGCTGCAGCAGAAAGGCACAATTTAGTTGTTCTCACATGGCACAGCACTCCGGGGCATCAGCCTTCTTAAATCACCTATGGTGGGTGAGTAGCAAAATTCAGCCGGAAATTGTGCTCCGGCTTAGCATAAGTTATGTCATGTTTTCGCTCGACTCTGCACACCTCTCGCACGCCCTTATCCAAACTCTTGTCCCCCCACGCTGCAACGAACTTTAAACGAGCGCTTGTGGGAAGGGAGGAGAAGCTCATGCAAATCCTGGGGCTGTCACTGTGGGGTTTTATCCTGCCAGCCTATGCCCAAGCGCATCTCACTGAAAGTCTGTTAGAGCAGCTGGGGCTGAGCTCACTGAACTGGCTCCCTGATCCCCCACCACTGTAGCGTCTCCTCCAGCTCAGAGGCTGCTGTAATGAGCTCCCAGAATGCTGTCTGCTGATTGTTTGGATGGCAAGAAGCAGACACATCCTTAGCCACAGTACAGTACCTTTGCCTGTCTCCTCCTCCTTGCACCATGAACACAACCTTTTTTTTCCTCCCTTTTTCCAAGTGTTTACATCATTCCCTGCTCCGCTTGAATCCAACTGCAGCATGGATCTACTGTAGTGTTGATTAATCTGGTATTTAATTAGTATTTGAGTCTGACAGAAGCTACACAGAGGGCCATCTCTGTGCTCATTGACTCTCAGCTAAACCGCACTCATTCACCCATTTATGATTTTGTTAATTGGGCAGTAAGACAGGCGGCCATGCTGCACAGTTAAAATTTTATTAAGTTCTTTACAGTGACATAAATCAGAGAAAAGCAGCAATTCGTAACACTGCTGAAACTGAAACTAGAGAATAATTTATATTTTTTAGCCGTGCAAGCGGCAGGACACTATCGACTGCTGAATATTGATGGTATTGTCAGTGTTTCAGTCCACCACTTTCGCCCAAACTCAAATATATCAACAACTGTTAGATGTTGCAGACATAATAAAAAGAAAAAGTTCATAATTAATTACCTGCAAAACCAATAACATTCCCATCAGCCTCAGATTTACTTTGTGAAAGTGCTATTTAACAAATGTCTGCATGCTAAATAGCTAAATCGAGATTGTTAACATGCTTTACATACCTTATTAATGTATGCATGTTGGCAATGTGAGCATGTAGCCTGCTGACATTAGCATTTGGTAGAACCTCACAGAGCCAGTGTTACTGCTTGATATATGGAAATAACCCATTGTAATGAACCATTTTTAACTCATTCATCAGGAAGTTAAATGACTGACTGAGTGGCTGATTAAACCTGTATCAATTAATTAATCAGCTAAATCTTGATGCTCTACAGAAAACTAAACAAAAATGGGCTAAAGCCACATTTGACTTCGTTTCACTGGTGATCTGCTCTTTAAATTACTTATCACATGTGTGTTTACATGGAAAGTTACAACTCTGTCAGAACCAACACATAGAAAAATCCTTTTTTTTTTTACAATGTGCACTCCTTTTGTCACCACCATGCATTATTCACTCACACACCCACACACACAGAACGGTAGTGATGGTGTCCAGTGATAGTGGTGGCAGACAGTGTCTGAGCACGCAGAGGGACGGTGATGCTGACAGATAACCCCCACTGTGTTTTCTAATAGGGTCATTTATCTAAACTGTGACCACACTGAACAAAAACGCCGCCAACAGCACCACAGAGGAGCGGCACGTACTGCAGTGTGTCATATTCTGGCCGGCAACAGTGGGATATAGAAGATATTAGTGGGGGTAAGAGTCAATACTATAAGTCTGGGGCGCTACAGCATTTCATATTAGTCTGCCTAGTGCTGAACCACCTTAATGAGCTTGATTCATTTGGTGTCCCTTCTCTTCAATGGAACAAATGCAGTTGCTCCATATTTAAAGGAACAGTTCAACATTTTGGGATATATGCTTATTTGCCCTCTTACCAAGAGTTAAAAGACAAAATTTTTACAACACTAATTAAACTCAGCATAAAGACTGACAGCCTGAAAACAGCTGGCATGGCTACGCACAAATTTGAGAAACAGACACTGTCTTGGTTTGGTGCCATTGCAAGGCGTGAAGAAATTTGTACCCTAAATATGAAATGGTATGACACATAATGACTGGGTTTTTGCATGGATCAACCAAACAAGATGTGACATGATAGTTAGTTAGCTTTAATGGGGCTAGTTTTGTTATCTCTGGACAAAAACAAGACAGCTGCTAGCCTTGGTCATAAATCTAGGCTAACTGGCTGCACATGGTAGGTTTATAACTACTGCACAAACAGAAAAAGTATCAGTATTCTCATTCATGTCTTCGTTAAAGGGCAAATAAGCAAACATTTCTAAAATGCAGAATTATTCTTGTAAATACCAAAAGCAATCTTTTTTTTTAGGTACTCAATAAACTAGGTGTCACCTTCTCAATGCTAATAAGAAAAGGCAAGTCACAGATGACGGTGAAATATTTCCCCAGATACCCTACTACTCAGGAAAAGTAACATCCAGAAATAGATTTTGCGATGGAAATGTGCAATGACAACTTTCAGGCTGAGAAGACCACCAAGTCTAAAAACATACTGAAAATATCTGTTTATTTTTTTTTTTCTGCACGACTGAGAGAGAAACGCAGGGCCAATTCGGTGCATGTGAGACTTTCATTTCAAGGGTAAACAACATAGCTGGAGCTTTCTATGAAAAGGAGAGAGGAGTTGAGAATACAGTGCCACATGACTGAGCTCGCCTCTCACAATGTCTGCAGACTTATACCTCAAAATCTCTGAACCAGCAGAAAAAGAAGAAGAAGAAGAAAAAGAAGTGTGTGCAGGGAAAGTCAGTAATGATCTGCTTTCACAACAACAGCTATGAATGTGCGGCTGAACAAGACAATAAGGAACAGGACAATAAAAACCCCATGTATGTGTGTGTGTGTAGGCTTATCGCAGCTGTCATTATAAACGCTTTTAGTCAGCTCGCCTTGTTACAACAGGCTCCAAACACCGACTTCCATATTGGTGGTTTATGTGATATGAAAACAGAAAATATATCTCTGCGGTAATTTTACATTGCAAATATTATACGTGAATGCACCATCTGGTCATGCATCTGGTCCCCCCCCCCTCCTCCAAACATGCCAGTGTTATACATGATGGTGTTCACAGTCTGCTTGAAGGGAAACTGGTTTTTGCCATCTTATTTTTTTTTTTCCCCTCCCTCCTGCCAACCCTCCACCTCCACCTCCTCTTCCCGAGTGATCCAGACTTTTTCAACAGCACTCAATTACTGTTGAGAACTCTACACTGTTATGAGGGCAGAGAGGAACAAGTGGGGAACAGGATGAACTTGCACAGAGCAGTCGAGAACCGAGTGGAAAGCGGGACACGGCAGCCTGACAACAGACCTTTAGGCTACAAACTGCATTAAACTCAATGCCACCTCCCACCGAGTTGTTGGTGTTGTTTTCAAGCGCTCGTACACACAAGCATAAGTGCATTCACACACACATTGGCATGCTCTGTTTTAAGGTCAAGCGATGGGAGCTTTTCTACGTGTTTTTTTGGAGGGTTTTTGGGAGAGAACATCTCATCAAAATCCATCTCACACTTCGATTCTGTGTTGCTTCGCCTGCAAACCTCTTAACCTCGTGCAATCAGAGAATTTCTGAGCTTCTCTTCAAACGTAAATGTCAGCCAAAAATTGATTTGCAGGTCACCCACATCATGGTTTGGTGAAAAGATGCAAAAAGAATACAAGAAGAAAACAGTTTCGGAGTGTGCTGCTGCCTCTTGGCCATTTAGATGTAAAAGAATCTTAATCTTAATTCATATCCTAACATTTTTTACCTTTAAAGTCAGGAAAACACCACAGATTATCCAGATTGTGACCTGAATCGGTCGCCACAACTCGTTTTGGAATCAGGCTGAATTTCTGCCAAATCAGTTGTCGCCTGACGAGCAGTTTGAGGGGGGGTCACGAGGCCTGAATAAGTGCCTGAATCATTAACGATCTGGCGCTCAGACGGATTTCTGGCATGTCAGAAATTTTGTTCAGCTGTCTCGCAGTACGAGCAGTTTCATTGTCCAGTTTCCCTGAAGGCTGCTGTCAAAAGATCTGTTCTAAATTGTACTGAGCTTTTTTTGTTTTTTTTTTAAATGTATTAAAAGTTATAAGACTGTTTGGATATAACACTGAGTTTAATGCAGAGCAGACAGACAGATCATATCATCCTCCATCCAGATGACTGCCTGGTCTGAATCAAGTCTTTGAAAGTTGACAGACCTGATCAGGTTTTCTGTATTTACACCTTCAGAACAGTGACAGTTTCCATGCAAAGTGATGAGAAACCCTGCTGGACTCGAGCGAACACAGACTTCATGTCAACCAGAGAAGTCAAAGACAGCTTGATATGTGTGAAATGATGATTAAGTGTCGGGCTCCTGGGTATTTCTGGAGAGACAGGTGTTAAATGGTTAATATCACAACCCTCACACCTTCACAACATCTCATCTATCCTCCTGTTTTTTTTTTTTTTTCTGTTTCTCCTCCTGGTTATAGCCTTCTCCTCCTCAGAAGCTTGTGTCTGGTCTTTGCCTCCTGTTGTCTTTTCCTTCCTCTCTTTACCATTTATCCCCTGTCACTCATTTGTCCTCTCCCACCTCTCCAAAAGCTCCCTTCTGATTCCTGCTGAGCTGCTTTATGTCAACATGTCTGCCTTCACCTCGGTCTTCAGTGGCAGAGGCCAAAGCTCCGTCTCTGTGCCGTGCTCACGCTGTTGCCTTTGGCATCTGAGGTTTTTGAGTCTGCATTTTCTCCTTCTTCTCATAACCCCGTTTTTTTTTTTTCTTTTTCAAATATATAAATAAAGTTCGCAGCTCTCACTTTTAGAAAATGGAGAGAGAAAACAGCTCCCTAACATCGATCCATCTCTCACATTTTGTTTGTCTCCTCCAACACTATTATTATTTCTCTCACATCTTTTTCAACTCTCGGGCCAATCTTTAGCCTGGAGACTCAATCTCCCGACCCCGGCGACACACACACACACATCCAGAGTCCTGTCTCTTCAAAACCCCCGGCGTCATCAATGCATGGAGCAAATTGCTCTGCCAAATTGCAGCGAATTTTGCATCGATGAAATTGCTTTGTTCAGAGAGAGAAGATTGCTGAGATTACTGGTGGAGTTTCTCTTTGTCGAGATTTTCTGAAAACAGAGAAACAGAAGCCTGAAATATGCCGAGGAACTGCATGTTCCAGAAAATGTCATTTCTGATGTGCATTTAACCCCGCATTGTTCCATAGCCAGCACCTTTAACCGTCACTTTTAAGGCTTAAAAAGTGTGTCAATGTAATACGCTGACGATGTACATATTTTTCCACAGGTAATGAATTAAATGTAGTAATTCTAATTGCAGTCTCATGTCGTGTTTATTTTCAGCAGCCAGGCGAACCCGAGGAGAGCTGAGCTCAGAGCAGGTGGGACGAGAGTTTTCAGAGGTTTTAGTGTGAAATGAAGAAAAATTGAGCAGGATGAGGCGTCAACATAAAAGGTGTCAACAACAGTGTGTGTTTAAAGCAAATAGCTTAAGACCTGTTACCACACGGACCATTTTGGCTGTTTCACTCCACATTTTTTTATTACTGCTGCACCTTGTGGGGCCAGTAAATAAATTCGAACTCTCTCTCTCTCATGTGGTGATGAAACTGGACTCACTTGATGCATTTGATTTCTGGCTGCTGCAAAACAACATTAAATGATTAACACAACGGTGACGCACTATAGAGAGAAGTGCAACATAATGAAAATACCAGGCTATTTCATAGAGCTGCAAATATTAAAAGATTTATTGATTGGCTGATTTATTCCATTTTGAAGCAGAAAATAATTTTGTTTTTTTATCTGTTTGGTTATTTTCTTGTTTTCTGTTATTGAAAATGAATAGTTGGTCAGACAGTACAAGATATCTGAAGGCATCTAATTGGTTCTGAGAAAATGTGATGAGCATTTTGATACCTCTGACTCTTTGTGGACCAAATTATTAATTGATTAATTGGGGAAGTGACCTGCAGGTAGATCAATAAGGCAGCTTTATTGTTTTTAAGCTTAACATTTCAGCAGCATTAGTATTGTCAGAGACATTTTTACTCAAAAAACAGCACATTGTGTTTGCTTGATGTTCAAAGCCACAATGTTTTGCAGATCACCAGACGGCCCTGCAGGGTTAAAATGGTTATGGGACTAAATTTGATTTAAAAGGCTCTATGTTCTATTTTACAAAACCCCCGTTTGAGGCTAAAGTACTTGTGGGAATGAGGGATAAATTGCCTGGCCTTCCCTGTGGTCGGAGCATATGACTATTGATATGCAGTGACATTTCCACCCTGTCCAAATGATACTGTGGACGGGGATTCAGGGGAGACTGCACCACAGATTAGCCCTGGGCCCTTCCTTCTTTTTCTCTCTCACACACACACCCATACACACCAACAGGTTATTTTTTAAGATACCTCCCTGCCTGTCTGTGTGGTGTAACGCCACAACAAAGTAGTCAGCTAACAAACAGGCTCAACTCTTTAAATTCACCATAAGTAATGCCCACTTTCAATACATTACTCTGAACTTCTCCAGCATAAAACCACCCATGTTTCCTCTCTGCAACCTGAGAATACAACACATTCAGCAGGCCGGCCATGACTCAAACCTCCGTGCAAATGTAAAAGCATTATTTTAGTAATGCCTAAGCAGCAGCACATCTGAAATGTCTTCTTAATGTCTCAGTCAGTCTGAGTAATACTTCAGCGAGGTCACGTGGCTTCCAGCCATTAATGCCAGCTGAGCGAGGTATCATAAATCCCGAGAGAATCGTCTTCTGCAGATTAAATGGAGCCGGAGAAGTTTAAGCTGTCGCACCCCCTGACACCTCTGCCACTGCAACCCTACACACACACAACAAACACACACACACACACACACATATGCACATACACACTCACAATGCCAGAAGAGTTGAGAGATCCCAAGTGAGCTGGGTGTTGGATGAGCCAGAGCACTAAGGAGATAGGCTGGTGATGCCCGAGGAGTCTGCTGAGATCCCACAACACAAAAGACACACACAGACACACACACACAGTAGACAGGAGAATAACAGACACACAGGGACACACACACACACACAACACTGACCTTAAAGCTCCAGTAGTTGGGCTGTTGCTGTCGAGTTCATGAAGGGCAAAAAAGGGGAAGGGAGAGAGAGACAGACAGAGAAAAGTTAGACACTTACTTTTCTACTAATGGCTGAAGTTAAGTGACAGAGAGAAACCACTGTTAGAACAAATTGGACTGGAGAGGCTAAATGCAGGTATTTGACACAAAAATACAAGGCATCCCTCTCAAACAGCATTATCAGTTGCATTTCCTGAACTGTTCCCGTCCTGACAGGCCGCTAATACCGCGACCCAAACCACATTCATTAGGACTGATCTCTGTTAATGCAGGGGGTGGCTGTGTTTTGCAAGCATTGGATTACGGGGCACCTGAAACAAGATTGTGCTGTTGGCTCTGAGTGGCGAAGGGGAGGAAATGAAAAGGGTGAAATCGAATCAAACAGCGGCCCCCTCTTTTTTTTCTGCGTCGTTGGCCTCTCTCCCAGACTTCTCCACCACAGGCAAGTCAACAGTCTGTCTCCTCCTCGCTTTCTCTCTCTTGCTGTCTTTTTCGCTCTTCGATCCACCTGTCCCAACGTTTCCATCCGAAACCTCGTCTGCTTAATTCTCCACCACATCCTGCTGTACCTCTCCTCTGTCCACTTTCCCTTCCTGCTGCTCTATGAAAAGGTGCTCGCATGTTAGACTCGGCCTCAGGACGTAAGCTTTCTGTTGAAATGTAATCGCCCCACAGTTAAAACCAGGTCAAGCCACTGATGGCCCAGAAATTCCTTAAAATGACATGGAAAATTAAAAAAAAAAAGGATTGTGCAGAGGTCATGAATTTTAATTCTAATCCAAACTCTTATCCTAGTGCTTATTCTTATCTGCAGGCATTTTTCAGTCCATTCAGCCTTCCTCCTGCAGGATTCACATTACTCTCCAGGCGCAGGGATAAAAAAGAAAAAAAGACAGGCAGACTTTGATTTATGATAGTTGTGGGTTTTTCATTATAAACCTTCCAATTTAATATTGTCATGACACGAGCTTGGATTATTTCCATAAACACCAGCATCAAAAAGAGCATTATCAACAAAAAAATACCTTACTGTTATCTTATCTTTCACTTAATGTGCCTTCACTTCGCTCTGATGCCATTCTTTGACAGTTTCCTCAACTTATTCTCTAAAAAAGCATGTTATTTAAAACAAAAATAAAAACAGAAAGTGATAATTTGCTAATACCTTTTATTCGTGTTTACTCTTTTTTGCTTTATGCATTGCATCATGGGAAAGTGGTGCATAGTACATCAACAGTATACTGAAAAATCTAAGGTTTTTAATAATTCAGACTGATTGTTTTGAACATATTTGACACTCCTGCAGAACTAGATCAGAATTACTACCAGTAGTTTCAGTGCAGGAGTAGTATGGAAAAAGAAACACAGCAGAGTGGTAATATAATGAAGGCAGAGGTCAGACACAATAATAAAAACCTAATGCAACCAATTACAACTCTAATGGGTTGAAATAATACATTTGTCATATTATGACCTGCATTCTAAAACATAGAGGGCAATGCCAGAACATTTTGCTTTGTAATATTCTGTCCAGCAAATCCTGTTTGGCTTATGGAAAAGGATTCTGTGCTCTTTTTAATTTTAAATGTTGGGGAAAAAAACAGTGCATATATCTGAGAGCGGTGAGACTCACAGACAAGGAGACAAGTGGGACACTCGAAATGATATGGAGCGTAATCTCAACCCACACTTTCATTTCCACATTACATATACAGCAAATCTCTCCCAATGTATGTCACAGCATTTATGGTTAAACTAAACTCTCTGATGCGACACTAAAGAGAATTTCTGTTCTTACAAGTTGTTCCCACGTTGCCATATTTCATCGCCGTGCAGTGAAAACAATGTGTGTCTTAAGTATAAATGATTCAATTCTCCATCGTGGGTTAGTTTAATAACAAAAAAAAACACCTTAAGAAAAAGTGGTAATCTCAAAAATGCATTAAAAACAAGACTGTTTATCTTTACAGGACAGTGAGATTGTAACCTATAAAACTTTGCACGCCCGCCTTGTCAGAGAGGTAATTCTCCTTCACACTGAGGGGCAAGAGGTCATAAGAGGTCATGGGTAAGCTGGATCTCTTTCAGTAATAAGATAATACAAGGTCTTATTAGGCTGCACTCATGTTGGCCTTGGCTACCTGATCATGTGTCAGTCATTTATTCCGCGCAGTCGGCCAGTAAAGCTTCATGACAGTCCAAGTGAAAGCAGCTCAGAAGCACCACTGGTGCATCATAAATAATTGCCGGTCACTTATTCAGGCGACGCTAATGATTTTATTTTCCCACAAAGCTAAATTACTCTGATGGCTGGCTTTAATGGTGTAGAAGTAATTTGTGGTCTTGTGTGTCTGTGACTGCTCGGTGTTTCTCTGTTGCTTTAATCAGGCTTACTTACAGTCGTCAGGTGAAGTAAACACAGTCACTCTGCACCGACTCCCGTGTTGTTTTACCCCGCCGCTCTGCTGACAGCAGCAGATATACTGAACCTGGACTTTGAGCTGCAAACAACTGCACTGAGAGGGTGTGAGAGCAAAACTCGAGAGGGCTTGATTCAATGTGTGTGTTATTACCCCCTCATCAATTCTCCATCCTGGAAATTAACACCGCAATCAATGCATTCCCCCCCTCCTTGTGTGCAGAAAATATATTTAAGACGTGTTTTATAACTGTCAGTCGTTATCATGCCAACTCATTAAGGCATAATCCTGGACAATAAGCACAACTCTTGCCTGAGGCTCCACTACTGAGCTCCAGTGTTCATCGTTTTTAAACCTCCTGTTGAATTAAATATGGGGTGAGCCCCAAGCAGCAGACAGTGTTACTGACATTATATTTGAGATGTCAGATTAAGCTTGGGGCTGGAGGGGTGGTGGGGTGGGGGTGGGGGGGGTGGTGATAGAAGTCCCAACTTCTAGGTAACGACACAGGTGTGTGTGCTCTCTCGCTGGAGTTGGCCACAGAGCTCCAGCAGAAGGACGTAGCCTCGCTGAGTGAAGCGCCGCGTTACCTGACCTGCATGTAAAGCAGGCTGCACTCACACCACCCCTCCTCCACCTCGTCTCTTTCTCATGTCGTCATCCTCTCTCTGCACACCCCCCCTCCATCTCGTACCATTCTTACTCTATTTCTCTCTCAATCCTCCTCTGGTCTGACTGGTTGGTGTCTTGACGTTTACTGCAGCCTCTCTCTCTCTCTCTCTCTCTCTCTGTTTCTCTCTCAGCTTCATAAACACCTGCACTATAGTTTTTGCACAGCTAAATGAACAGTCACCCAATCAGATGCACAAAAAAAAGGCTCTGTGTGCAGTTTACACTATTGTCCACTCAGCCTCCATCCAGCCTGGGCTCCTGTCTGCTGAGCATATGCACACCATCAACCACAAGAACCACAACAAAAACACAACAGGCGTGGAATCTAATCCCAGCTGGCACGTTTTTTTTTTTTAATCCCACAAACACACACACACAACATCATCTGCAACATCCTCCAGGCTTCCAATTTCAAGCTTCCAGCCCCCGTCTCACCTGCAGTGCACCTGCGCCTGTCCACCACTCCAGTCATCCCAGGCTGTCCATCAGGTGCAGCGAATCCTCATCGCGTTTTTGCCCGTCTCTCCCTCCCTCTGCTTCTCCAACCCTCCCTCTCCCTCTCTCTCTCTTTCTCTCTCTCCCTCTCTCTCTTCCTCTCTCTCTGTCTTGCTCTCCAGTAGCACATGCGGCGGAAACTCTTTATTTAATTCATTACAACACCAGCCGATTAACTCCTTCGCAGATGGGTGGCTGGCTCCTGCTGGTGCTAGCTAATTGAGCAGCGGGCTGCTTGACTGGCTGCTGCGCTCCTCTCCGGCTCCTCCTCCCCCCCTCCCTCCTTCCTCGCCGTCCACGCTCTGCACATCCACGAGATGACAAGGAGTCCTGGGCTCTGCTGCTTCCTCCAGCGTGCAGTGAAAATGCCCTGTCACTTCAGGATCCGTCCACTCTCTCGGCTGCTGCTTGCAATTTTTATTTATTTTTTTGTTGTTGTTTGTTTCCGCCTTCCACTCGTTCTTCTCTCCACTCTGTCTTCATTATTGTACAATTCCCTCTTCTCTTCACAACCTGACCTTTGCAATGCGATATCCCCTACTTGCCATTTATGGAAGAGGTTGCCACAGCAACTGAGGACTCCACCTGTCTTTCACCCGCCCACCCTTGCTCAAACACACACACTCTCTCTCTCTCTTCTTTATTCTTTCTTCCCTTTTTACTGATTTTCATTAAATTTACTGGACATACTCTTTTTTTTTTACATGTACGCACACACACACAGCAGCAGTTCTTACAAAAAGAGAGTGTGTATCTGTGTGCATTACAGTTTTTGCTTGTGTGTGTGTGCATGTGTGTGTGTGTTTGTGCAAATAAAACAGAAAAGAGCGAGAAACAGCTGTTGACACTGTAAAACTGGTCAAAGTTTAAAACTCCCAGTTTGAGTGGGAGAGAAGAATTGATTGAAAAAAGAGCAAAGCACAAACATTATTCCTGAGTGTTTGGAGAACTTCTTAGCATATGTGCATTTCATATGTATGTATGACTTCACTTTCTTGCTTCACACCTCAACATTGCCAGTCTTGCCCCTTTTATCTACAGTCCTGCCGGTTCTGGCGGCAGAGAAACAAAGAAAATCTTGGCTGTGACAATTTAATGAACTCTAATAACAGACACAAAGACCACCTGGCAGCTTTGCCTGCTAATTTTTTATTTTTCTCCCCCTCAATTACTTCAATTCACTCTAGATGTTATCTGACAAGAGACTTTTGTTGCCTCCAGATACATGTCGATGCCAGCCAGACCATTAAGAGTAAACGTGATAGTCCTTTCTGTCACCATATTGGCAGTATTGACCGGTTCGATTGCGGTAAAAGTCACGTACTGAGCACCAAATGAAGTGTCATAAGAGTCTCCTGATGGTGGCAAAGTGATAAGACAAAAACTGATGTATGAATTACACCCATCAATATATATGAACAATAATCTGACAGTGACTTTGGGATGATCTATTGTCATGCACAATTCTTTCTAAGGTAGCAAAGCCTCAGGTGGAGGTGAGCTGCGTACCTGTTCTCGCGCAGACCGCTCTGACGTGCCCCTCATGCTGGCGTGGGAAGGTGAGGGCGACGGCGGGTTGTGGTGGGGGCTGTGGTGCGGATGCTGCAGTTGCTGCTGCTGCTGCTGCTGGTACTTGCTCTTCAGGTGATCCATGAAGGCGTCCCTCTTGCGCTCCATGTCAGCCTTGTGCAGGTTGGTGAGGGCCTCCAGGCTCTGGGCGGCGCTGACGGTGTGGCGGTGCTCCGACGTGTGCACCAGGCCCACATTGGAGAAGCGGCGAGCGCTGTTTCCCAGCGTCCGGTACTCCCGTGGATACTCCAGGTCATCTGTGGAGATCATGTGACTGCCACCACGCTCGGGATCTAAAGGACGGAGGACAGAGGAGGGGAAGGGAAGGATGAAGGAGAGGAAGAAGGGAAGGGAAAAGTGTGCAAGAAGGAGGTGAATCACCACCCACACGAGCATGCAGAGAGATTTCAAGGTGGAGACGTACATACGCACAGAGCAGGCACACACGGGTGGAAACAAATGAAGAAGAGAGGAGTGGAAAAAAAGGTACAGAGAGGACAGCAGAGTGAGAAAAAGAGAATGAGAGGGAGAGAGAGAGAAAAAGTGGGATGGGATGTTAGACTATTTGCCACCAGGACGGAGTGGTTCCCTGCAGAATTATTGATTTCAAGTTCTGAAGGGAAGAAAAATGAGAAAAGTAAAATGCTTCTGCAATACATCAAAGGAGGAGACTCAAACTGAATTTGTTTTGCTGGATATTCCGTTGTGATATGCCTACTTGTCATCTTAAGTAGCTTTCATTGTTTTCTGAGGAAACAGAGGAAAAACAAAATGCCGAAAAAATTGAGGTGATTGAAAGTCAGATGGGAATATGAGGGAACATTTTCTTTCATATCTGCCCTTGTTCTCGCTCTTTTTCCACCAGCTCCTGTCCATCTATCGGAGCTCTCCCTCCGTCCCTTGACACCTTCTGCCACTTCCCTCTACATATTCTCACTGTCTCTTATCTGGAGGTTACTGATTCTGCTGCCCGTTTTTTAAGGAGGCGCGTCACTCTGACAGCCCTTGGCCTTTTATCAGAGCTCTAACTGACAGACAACACAGCCCAAGGTGGAAGGCACAGAGGAAGGGAAGGAGGAGACAGCCGAGGGGGGGAAGGAGGAGACGGTATGGTTACACAAAAAAACTATGTGACTGGAATGAACTTATAGCATGAAAAAATTAGCAGGGAGCCATTCGCCCGGTGAGTTACCTTGCTTAGGAAAACAGGCCCCGGCGTTGGCTAGAAGAGAAACATGCCAAGGGTTAATTTGTGTGTTTGTGCACGGATGTGCAAGCAAACAGCAGAACACCGTCACATGACCATCAGAAAAGAGCTATCCAGGAGCGATAGCACTTTCTCTGAATTACAATTACCTAATGCATAATATATGCATTATAATGTATTCATAAGGGTTAACATACAGGGAAATGGTTCACGATGAATACTAACAGTGTCTTACCACAAACTGCAGAATGGTTCATGAGTGAATACTGTATGTCGTGCATTCTTACACAGAAACAGCTCATAGATCATGTATTTTGAATCAAAGGACACTTCTTTTCCTCCAAACAATGAGGAAATTCACCCCGTAAAAACCTTCAGACTTCCAGTAGGTAGAAAAAAAATCAATTCAGAGATGGACACTTAAAAAAAATGGCCAAACTAATAGCATTTAAAAGTGCAAAGGCTTTATAGGGCTAAATGTAGTGGACCATCTGTACATTAAAGACTCATCAGCAGCAGCATTAGGCTGAGCTGAGCCGGTTCGCAGCAAAGGGAGGCTCCTCAGGACAGGAGCAACAAATGGACTGCTAATGAACACGAGGCAGGACGAGAGGAAGCTGGCCAGATGGAAAAACAACAGAAGTACAACTTTCTCCAGCGGACAAACCCTTCACACAGATGAAGCCCGTTAAGGGCAGGAGGTCCTCAATCATTCAAACGCAGCTGCGATCAAGCTGCGCGCTTGTTGTAAAACCATTTCTCACTCTATTCATTCTTGGAAAGACATCGCGCTCGAGTGTGATCTGCTCTTTCGACACCATACCCTTACATCCAGCACATTATGAAGTGCTGATAAACTGAGCAAGGGTGAGGAGAAATGGACTGACCTCCCGGCTAATAGCATTAGCATTGAGCTCTCAGCTGCACACCAAGGCCGACGGCCATATTTATCTGGCCCCCTCGGAGCTCCCAGATCTCTAGTTTACACTTCATTAGGCGGGAGCTTATTGTGCATCAGCTAACAAGGACCTGACTCAAGGGCCCCATTACAATGGCTGGCAATGCTGAGCATATGTACTATGGCTTATTATTGTGACTAAGCATCCGCAACGGCAGTGAAAAGCTGAGTAGGCTACGCTGCCTACAAGACAAACATTAAACCGCAAAGAAAAATAAAACATAAAAATTCGTAACATTTCTTGGTATCAATTCAAAAAAGCCTGAGTCCTAACAGAAATTAAAATGCTAAACGAGTCAACGTTTGCAAACACCTGCCAAAAAAAAAATGACCTCTTTGCATTTGTATCGCTGGTTTTGAATAAATCCCATAAAACTTTCCAAACTGCAGTTTGTGGGGATGTTTTTTGAAAAGCTGTGCGAAAGTATACAAAGTCCTCATCTTGTACACAGCGGGGGTAAAAGTTGTGTGGGCAGGAGAATAAGAAAAGAAAATGGGAACAGGTTATTCATCTTTACTTTCGTCATTCACAGCCAATATATTTCCATATAAGCCGGCAGACAATAACCCTTAGAGTCAAAACAATCTGTGCAAGCCCACGCAATGCCAGCATCATTTAAACATACATAAAAGAGCCTTGATGGGAAGGTTCCTGATGAACGCTTTATCACAAGGATGCAATGTGTCAGTCAGCAACTCTGGACCAAATTGCAACTGCAAAGACTCAGAGCCTTCAGGAAAAGGTGTAGCATGTTGGTCACCGAAATAATAAAAGAGCTGATGACAATGGGAAGCTGCAATCAGAAGCTGGATAAGATCTGTGAGCCAAGCCAAAGAGGCCTGGGCTGCGCTGCCAAGATAGAGCGAACCGTCAAGAGCATTAACCTGCCTACACAAAAAGAGCCTGCTGCAGTGGGCACTGAGAGATAAGACCAGACAAACAGGCAAAGAGAAATCACCTGCAAAGAGAAAAAAGGTACTGCAAGACAAAAAAAACCCACCTCTGACGACCAGTGCAGCCTAATTAAGTAGTCCAACTCTATTAAGTTTGTGAGATCATGCAAAACAGATCGAGCCCCAGACGTTTTTGTACCAAGGAAGGTTGTTCCACATATTAAAAACAATCCATTAGAAAGATTTTTGTCTTTAGTTTTTCATCTATTGTAATTAACACCCTTTTTTTTGCACAGTTATGAAGATCTGTCCCGCGTTTGCTTGAGTCATTCTTCACATCTCACTCTTTGAGTCAGCAGTCTCCGCCGCCCTCAGTGGCTTATTTATATGTAGGGCAATTCACTCCATGACACGAAGTGTTTGCAAACCCGCCCACAACACCTATCAACAAACACACTGTCATAATAATATTCCATATCGTGGCAGTCAAACTTCCAAAAGGAAAGGTCTTCTTTTTTCTCAGCAGTCACCTGCTGAACCAGACTTTCAACTCAGGGGGAGAAGTTGCAGCTTATCATATGCATGGACACATGGTATGGAGAATCAGGAGGTGAGAAGGGAAAGTGGATTGTCTGTGCTTTGATGGATTTAAAAAAAGTAAAAAAAAAAGGCAGCTAGTGTGGCTTTAATATTGGGCCTGTTAAACAAGTGGGTCAGAGGGAGTGGAGAGTGTAAGAGAGGCTCCAAGTCTCCGAGAGAACGATAAGAAAGCGACAGACTTCACATTCATAACAGAGCTCCGGATTCTTTAAAGCAAAAATTTAAAAATTCACAGGAACTTCAAACATTTTGAATTTAATACTTATTGTCACATATATACAGCCACAGCTTGAGGCTGCATGAGTCACTCCTGTGCTGTACTGGAAAAAAAGGATGCAAATATTCGCAATTTTTCAAAAATATCTCCTTCTATCATTCAACCAATAGTTTATGACCTGAAGATATCTAGTTTATCATTCTCCATAAAGGAAAATAAAAACACTCACACTTGGAAAACAAAATATTAGACATTTGGCATTTCCTCTTGAAAATAAGTAAAACAACAGATTAGATCATATTTTATGAACAGCTAATAACAACTCATAAGTGACTGTACGTTGCAGCTTTAATACTGAAAAAATGACAGAAAAACTGAAAAAAAAACAGTTTTTCAGGTGTCAAACAGACTGTTTCTCAAGGACTTGAAGCTTCAAAATGTTAATTACTTGTCACCTATTTAAAATGTGAAGCAGTGAATATTGTCTTTCTCACCCCTTTGGCACATACAAGGTCTTCTCTAGCTGTGATTTGAATAGGTTTGACTGAGCGCTGTTAGACGTCAGATGGGGATGAGCGTCAGCGTATAAATAAACCAGAGAATAATAAATTGAAAAAAAACTTATTTCCAGTTTAAATCAGTCTCTGTACAAGAACCTTCTGTCCAGAACATCAAATCAAAGAAGCGTGTTTGCACTCTAAATATTCTCATTTTAATTATCTACATGAAATGCAACTTTGTATTAAAAATGTGCTGAAGGCTGCTGCTTTCTAAACAAAGGCAATCTTCAATAGTATGTAAGATAATATGTCCACATGTGCCAATACACCACTGTTTTTTTTCTTTAAATGTAATTTACATTGATCTGTTTGCAGTTTTTAGGATTGGTCATCACTCTTCAATTGATAAGGAATATGCGCATCCTTATTTGCATGTTAGTGCAGTATGCATTAACATAAATAAACTAAATGTATCTGTAAACCATTGCATGTTTTTTCAGTATTGATTACCTGCTTCTCATGGCTGATACCAATGACATAACATATAATTTTACATTTGAAGAAGTTAAATTATAACCTGTAATTTATGCATAACCGGAAAAGCTCAGACTTTTAAGCAAAGATGTAATGTTTTATTATTCATAGGTCTGATCTCAGCAAATCTAACTGACAGGCCTATTACAACAAAAACAAACAGACTGTCTCTCACTCTTTAAATGTTCATTTATTTTTTCAAGCAAAGTACATCAAAGAACTTCACAAAACATCACTTTGCTTTAATAAATAATTTTAACCTAAGAATTTATTTAAATTAGAATGTAATCAGATAAACGCTTTGATCAGATTTAACCTGTCAAATCAGACATGTCGGTGCATTAGGTTTTTAAAAATGGAGGTTTACACAGAGAGTCTGTGGCTGCTCAGTCTGCAGATAAAACAGAATGACAACAGACAGAAAGACTGTTGCACTTCATAACGAAATGCTAGCAGGTTAGCAACTTTGCACCCTCAAGTGAATGAGGTCATGACAGCAATTTCGATTTGTGTTACCGGCTTTATTTATGACTACAATTTCATTATTGGAAAAATACATAATAAAATAAAATCCAGTTATTTTTCATAACCAGCAATTATCATGCATCACTAATTTATTTTTTCATTTTATTATTCACTTAGAGGTATGTACAGGGGACTTTGTGGTCATTGCCTTGGGCCTCTTTGTGCAGCTCTTAGTATATATTTTTATTACTTTCCTTTCTTATTGTTGTCTCAGTCATTTCATATCACTGTAGGTGGCCTTTAATGTTTCACTGTTTTATTCTGCACATTTAAACTATCTGTACTTTAAAATTATCTCTCAATGAAGTCATATTGTAGTTTGTACTCTGGAAAGGAATTATTCTTATGACAACTCTTTTATTCCTCCGTGTTGGATTGTGTTATTAAAGGCAAACAGGGTTTTTATTTTCAGTGTCTCTGATAGTGCAGTGTCCTCCATAGAAGGTCTGTTGTTATGCAGATGGTTGGCAGGAGCAAGGCGAGCTCTTCCCTCTGATACACAGCCTAATTTACTGCAAGCGTGGCAGAGCTCTGAGTGGGATGCCAGCTGTGACAGCACAGGGTGGATAGACCAGCTGAATTTTAACCAGAAAAGGAGGAGGGCAGAGGTAAGAAACAGCAAATCCAGCACTAACCTATTAAGACTACAGGCAAGAGGAAATAAGCCAATCAGCAACGCCTTCAGCTGTTGGTATTTGTAACTCTGCAGGCTCCAGTGGGAACAGTTAAAGAAATAACTGGGAGGAGAGAGAGGGGCACGGCCGGGTTAGATACAACCTTCTGAAAAAAAAAAAACACCCATCAGGCCTCTGAGAGTCCGCAGGTCACAGCTCAAGATCGAACTATAAAAAGGCTGCAGTTATATATGAATCACACCTTTAAAATTACAGCTGAGGGTCAAATTACCTGCAGCCATATGAGGACAGTGAAGAAGTCTGTAAGAAGGCTGTTGCTGGTGTCTGCTGCTACATAATTACTAATCCTTCAAAACGAACAAGTTGTACTGGCGAGAGACTCTTATTTATTCACTGCAAGCTGTCAGGACTTCCAACAAAAAAAAGGTGGGAACTTGAAAGAGGAACTTTTGTTTCTATCTCCCATTATCTTGCTCTTTGAGCAACTCTCTGGTTATTCTCCCTCTTCACTTAAAATGCTGAGGCTGCAGGTATGAAGACATATAACCCAGAAGGCATGTGTACTTCACTTTTCTCTCTCCATTAAGGTAAGCTCTGAAAGCTCTGGGGCCCCCGCTGTGCAAAGAAAGGAGAGTTAAAAGGGGTGAAATTGAAAGCTGGGCAGCCAGAGCAAGCCATCAGAAGAAGGTCAGCCTGCATGTGTGTACAGCTGCAGGTAGCAACAGACAAACAGGAGACTCCATGCTCCCTCATGCAAAAGTAATAGAGACGACTGCAACTTGTTGCTCCATGCAAGGTAACAGGGACGCCCTCATGAATATTTAAACATGTACAATAAGAAGCGACCAATATTTTCACCTACTGCTCTCCCCTGCCTATCCATCATCTGCCTCTCAGCCACTCGCCCTCCCTCCCTCCCTCCTCCAAAACTTAGTTTCCCAGGGCAACGCTGGGGAAAACTGTGGAGGCAGCCAAGTTACAATTGCAGCAGTAATATAGATCCAGAAAGCACCTGTTAATACACAATGGCATGCACTTAGACAATTAGAGCATGCTGTAGCTCCGCTGGAACATCTCTGGAGCCGTCTGCAGCTCAAAAAAAAAAACAACAAACGTTTGAATGTACTCGACTAGAGGATAAATGTAAGAGATGTGAGAGGAAAGAGAGAGAGGAGGAGGAGGAGGAGGAGAGGAGGAAGCGAGCATAATGCACCTCTTTGTTTGATTTGTCATCCTGGTAAAAGCTGGCTGTCTTTTTTTTTCTGCAGGCGAGCAGAAGGTTAGAAAACCTCTTAATTAAAGCCTGTTGTTGAACCGAGTCAGTCGGTGCACGAATGCCAGCAGTTATGAGGACACTCCAGCCACACCTCATTACATCAGCAGCGCTCAGTTTACCTCACTGGGGAGGCGGATGCTACCTCAAATAAGATCTCCTCGCCTGCCTGTACAGTACAGAGAGCACCTTCAAAGGGCTGCACCTCCTCTGACAGCGGTGCCTGGGCCTCTGATCTCCACAGGGCTCATCACTGACTACCAGCCAGTGTTACACCCTGAGGAACACTGGCTGGTAGTCACAGTTGGAAAGACGCCTGAGTCAAAGAACGAAACAGCATTGCATGAGGAGGGAAGCAGTGCTGCATAAATTAACCTTCAGTCGTTTTACTAATTGTTAAATTCACATACTACTGTTGTTACATTATTTATTAAGCACTTGTATTCATTGTTGTTGCCATTTCAAGTAGTTTCATCATGTAATAAAAAAAACAAGCTGTGTAGTTTGACTTAAAAACTGGACTCCTTATGATAAATTCATACACAAAATAGTTTTTTTAGTTTTCTCCCAGTAGACTTTAAGACTAACATGGAGACTGTGGAGCTGCAAGAAACAAAAGAAAACACAAAGAGAACCCTACAAAACTATGGTACAATTTGAAAAATAGTTTTTAGTAATTTGTGTGTCATTAAACTGACCAGCGCAAAAAAACATCAGCACAGTGGTTTGAAGAATGGCATGCAAAAGACGAACATTTCTGTAAGAATATAGATGAAGAATAAAAGAGAAAACTCATAATATGCAGCATTGTGGTGAAACCAGTGTTTTACAATATAGAATTAATCAGTTTTCCTTTTTTTACCATTGGCCTATATGTTGTTTACATCATAGCACATTAGCGAAAGAAGGGGGTGTTAGACAGTGTGAGTAGAGACAACAGTGTCTGCAGGCCTGAATCAGTGTAGCATCACACTGGGCTGACAATACATACAAACAAACAGAGGGCGATGCATTGAGCTCGACGCGCCTCCACATGGATGCATCTTCCCTCATAAACACACACTAACACACACACATGCTTTGCACAGATTGAAGGTATTGTAGAAATGTGCAGACTTGTCAAATATTCCCTGCAAATATTCCCTGAACTACTTACACGTGTACGTTTGATTACCATCATCAATTATTATTACTGTAAATTTGATACCTTATTGATCAGTGCTGCGAATGCCTGACTCTGCCCACATGAACATCACAGTTACAGAATACAGTTACAGAAAAGCCTCTAGAGCTGCAAAGGAAATAAGCATCAACGGGGACTTTTCTTGCTAAAACAAAGACTCACATCCAGATCTTCTAATTTTAGCTCCATCTCGAGCTACACTGCTGTGCTTTTGTCTGCTGTATTACTGGAACCACAGTGGACCTTCTGTATGCAGACTGATAAACAGCAGGAGGGCAACTGTGCAGACCGCATGAGATGCTGCACTTTTTCATCTCCACCTTATTTCACCATCTGCTACATCGAATCCACAAGTGGCACTTTAAATCCAGAGTAGACTTGTTGCCTTTTCACATACTTAAATACTCAAAGTGCATCGCAGACAAACAATAAACAAACAAATATCTACCCGTGCATGTTAAGGTCAACCTGCAGGTGTCAGAGATGGAGGTGCGTATGAGAAGAAGTGGCCAGTGTGCTTTCAGCTATTCTCAATGGACTCAGCAGAGCAACACGATGCGGCACGCTGCTGAGCCAGTGAGCCATTTGATAAGGGATGCATAAAAAAACAAAGCATAAAAGACTGATTTTTGCAGGCTTCACCGTCAGCTGTGGTGCCATCCAACTGGATTTTCTAGTCCCTCGAAAAATAAACACACTGAACTCTGACAACCGAAAATAGAAATTTAGACATCTCTCTTGATTGGGAATAATTCTGGATTCATAAGTGCTGTATTTGGAATTACTGTCAAGTATAAAAGTTCTTTTTCCATTAATACACTCTGCCATTCAGAGGAGCTTAACAGTCCCCTTTTTCAATTATGAATATATTAATTTATTCTGACTGAACAAACACAAAAACACCCAACTAGCAGCTGTTTATTATAATGACTTAATAGCTGCAGACAGGCAAACATGTTATTGTGTTTATTGAAAAAAAGGAGGCTTTAGGAGCAAGAGAGGGGACAGAAGCAGAACAAGGATGAAAAAGATTCCCTGAGGGGTTGGCTGTGACTGTTTATCATGCAAACAGGCCAATTCTGGCTGAGGCAGGTGGAGGAAAACACTTGTCCAATCAGAATCTGCAGGCTGTTCTCTATCTTGCTCACACATCGACACAAATCTTCCTTAAAACGCACACAAACCAAATGGAAAGCAGTGAAACTTAAAGGAAAGGTGCATAGATTAAAGGCAGAGTTGATTACTGTACTACACTGCCTCATCTAACAGACAGGGGGAGCCAAAGTTGAGAATACATGTGGGCAGAAAAACACAACAGTGGAAACCAAAGGGGATGGAGAGTCACCTGTGACAGCTGCCCAAGACTTCATACTGAATCACTGAGGAATAATAAATCGTTTTCTGTTCAATGGCAACTATAATTTTAATAACACAGCACATGCAGACCTGCACACGCACACACACGCACACACACACAAACAGCTGCACAGACATCCACAAGCATGTCAGTACATTAAATGCTACAAAGAACCCGTTATCTAAAATGAGCCTGATGAAACTGAAGCATCTTATGCAACAAAAAAAAAAAACATCTTGGGACATTATCAAAAGATTTAGGGATCATTCTCTATCTGAGCTTTTACACACAGCGTATGCATTTTAATGAGACGAGCGGGGTTATTATGAAGGAGGAGCAACGCCAGAGGAAGAGGGTAGTGAGGGAGTTATAAACTTTTTACAGTTGTGCTTCTCCTTTGCTAATAGTAGGCCTGTGTCACAGTGTCTTGCCTGAAATATGTGCTGTGTCTGTGGTGTAAAAATAGTGTAAAAACCTGCCTACTTAAAGCTCTTATGATGTATATGTTTCATAATAACAATGAATCAAATACCTACATGTAATATTAAAGGGGGTAGCTTGCAGTGCCCTGCTGAGCCTCATAGACATTTTTAGCATTTTTGGTTTTAAAGCCGACAAATTCACTGTAATAAATCAGTGTCAACACTAGTATTTTTTTCACATGTTTGAAACTAAATGCTAATGTCTCTCCTTTTTTTCCTGGATGTTAAAACACACAACTGTTTCATTACACATTAGGCGTCTGAAGCAGGTTTCCACACAGAGACTTGTTTTGAATTCAAAAGCGGCGTTCAGCAACAGCTAAGCAGTCAGCGAGGCCAAACTAAGCAGGCAAGAAGCAGGCAGGCGAAACAGGCTGCGATGGCTAACAGACAGGCAGGAAATAGGAACAAGGCTGGACGCTAAGAACGGGTGATACATCAGGCAATCTGGCAAATGAGCGGAGGAAAGAGTGCTGGTTTGTTTGCAGGGGAGATAATAAGCAAACAGGGAACATGTGTGTTGGTGTGTGAGGGGGATCAGGTGATTGAGTCCGTTGGGAAAAATCAACAGGAGCGACAACAAGGCAGATGGAGAACGACAGGTATCTGAAATGAATTTTTAAAAAAGGAAAAAGCAAAAACGTGCAAAATAATGAAACAGCAGTTGTCTTTTTTTTTTTTTAAACTTTTCATGGGTTGGTGCTTGTGTCAGCTGGTTCTCAGTTTCCTCTAGTAGCACTATGGAGTCATTTCCTGTTTGTTTTGTGCGTGCGTACACATTCCTGCCAATGATTTTACAATATTCTTGTGATCTGCAGCACAGGTGGTGGTGAGGCACCGAGATAAAGAACAAAAGGCAGGAAAGAGGAGACTGCAAATTTCACAGGGATGAGAACAATGCTCCTTTCAAAATGTTTTCAAAAATAAAATGCTATGTGAGTAAGGAAATGCAGAGAAGTGAATGCTTGCAAATCTCCACCGGCTTCCTTGCTTTTGCTGAGTCTGCACATTGTATGCTATCTGTTTATTATCTGTTTATCTGTCTGTCCATGTTTGTCACTTTGTTTATGTCATATCATTTAGTCATTAACAGGATGTTGCTGCGAAACCAAGATGCCTTGTAAGAATACAGCTCAAATAAACAAAGCTTAAATGTTAGTAGAATAAAAAAAAAAAGATTTCCTTTTGAAATATTATGAAGCAAAAAAAAACAAAAAATCACAGACAGGAACGTGTGAGCAAAGCTTGAGTTCTTAGAAGTATATTTATGAACAGTTAGACCGTATATCTTGTTACAGCACATCAGGGACTGCAGGTTCATTAAGCCGGCTCTGGACAGGTCAGAACCTCGTAGCGCTGCGCACCTCTAGAGGCGAGCATCCTGACAGCATCAGGCTGATTATACAACAGCTCTCTGCAGGCGTGTTGCCAAGACTGTCGGCAGGGAAAGCAGAAGTTTTAAAAACTTCCAAACTCACTGTGCAGGAGAACAAGAGTCAGAGTGGCTTTTTAAAAAGATACAGCAGGAGCCAACTTTCAAGTTTCAAATACTTCCTTGGTAAGAGCAGGTATATAATGAGAAGAGGTGTGAAACAAAAGAGATGTAACCTGAAAGATTCGGGCTTGTGTGAAGGGTTTAAGTGTTAAGTAACTTTCTTTGAGCGGGGATCAAAAACTTATTTTGCTGCAGCCACCAGACTGGGTTGATAAGAGATTAAATGAAACACTGCAGTATAAAAAGCTGTAACATAAGTTCAAATATAAATCAAACTGAAGGTATAAGATGGCCGAAACAAAACAACTGTAGTGAAACAGTCATATTACTGCTAACAGAATCCTGCATAACAAATGGACTATATGCTTGTCAAGCCTGCACAATCAAACCATGATTACAATGATCTTCATGTTTATATGCTGACAGCCCAAACTGAAAACTTTACACAATTTCAGCTGAGATTTATTTAGTTATTTACAGCTGAATTAACCCCTAAAAACTGGCATGTTCCCCTGCCTAACAGCACTGCAGTAAAAGTACAAAGTAATTGCGAACTACATCAGTTTTTTGTTGTTTTCCTTGTATCTAATTTAACACTTAAGCACCAAAACCAGATTATTATTAATCTGATATAATTTCAACAGAGTGAAAGCCAAAACCCAATTTGTGCTGCTAAGACCGAGGAGCCCGAGGTTTTCTAATGATCGTGTAATGATGTGTAATTTGCAGTGAGTCTTGTTATCGCTGGTGGTTAAATGAGAGGATCTCAGCTGCTGGTGGAGCAGCACTGCTAAGGTTACTTCTTTAACGGGGGGCAGGATTACTGAGCTGGCTCTGACACGCACTTTTGTTGCATCCACTCCCGGCAAACTCACTGCCAAGCCTCTCTGTAGCATTAGCACGCCGCCACTCTCATTCCAGACAGAGCCAACAGGCTAACCTAACAAGCCTTCTCCCATAGGAACACATCTGTTGTCAGATTAGTTAGGCTTTGGCCATGGGTTATCAATCAAAGTGGTGAATTACATTACACACAGAGATTCATTCATCACTTACATCGTCTGATTAAATGATTTACCAGAACAGATGTAGGCAGGAGCGATGGAGAGGCCCTGAAAAAAACAAGGGGAATGTTAAAGAGAGGACGCATGCAGCTCCACCAAGCCAAACACAGGCGGCTGTGGGCAGCGAAACTGAGAAACATTTGCCTTGGAGTTCATCTGCTGCCGTGACAAAAGCATCTCTGGCACAGACTTCGGCTGCATTTCACTCAGCACCATTATCACTCAATGGGATTTTAACATTCGCAAGTGTCATTGTACTTGATGTGATATTAAATCTGAGCAACAAGCCTTGATATTTGACTTTTTTGAAAAAAAAAACACACAAACGTGCCGTAGCTGCTGATGACAGCCTCTGTGGCTGACTAATGGGCATGCAGAGTCTTTCGGATTGTGTGTGTTTAATGATGACAGTTGCAGAGGTAGCCGGGTGCCAGGTGATTATCTGTGAAAAGTGTGAGGCCCCACAAACAAGGCCAAACAGGAGGACCTCAGGGAGAGTGGCAAAGGTTAAATTAAATGGCAGATACTGGTACGGTGCTCGGTGTAGACACAGACAGTGAATGACCTTAATAGCTTTAAAAGAAGCAAAAAAAAACAGAGGTGCTTTAGCTGTTTTCCTCTCTGGTTCATACAATCATCTCTCTTGTCTGCAGGAGACACAGCAGCAGCAGAAAGGTTGATTTTCTTCAAATAATAAGAATAACATGAGCA
>JAPZDY010000009.1:6212940-6225254 GCA_029783645.1 Ctenochaetus hawaiiensis
AACGAGATCCCTAAGTTCCTCTGTCATCATTTTCAAGTTGTTTTACTGCAGCACTTGGTAAATAAATCAGTATACTACAGTTATACCCAGTGTGCATAGCCAGTAAAAATATGATTGGCTGATGGATATTTTTATTACCACAATCAAAATTTTAATGAGGGACACTGCTCTGATGTGCACGCCACTCAGGCACAACAAAAAACCTTTTACCCACGTTGCCCACAAAATCCTAGAAGAAACTCTGTTAAGAGGGGAAGAAAACAGTTTCTTGACTTGTTTGCTAATGCATACACACACCCACGCAGTGTTACATCACTGATTTAACTAGAAAAGCACTTTTGGCTCTCAGATGTGTTGTGTCCCAGAGGATTTCTAAAGCTATCGTCTCAGCTACAAATAAAGTAGGCATGTAAATTGATCATGATTTTGATCTGCATGTTTCCGCAAAGTAAACAAAATCATTTTTTTACAGACACACAATCGAAGCCTTCAGCTTGTTAACCCTAAAAAGCAAAACTCCTCTGTTCACATGATGGTGCTGAACGAATAATCCCGGCCTCCGTCTAGTGAGGTGTGCGGATTTCCCACTTAAGCCTCACAGATTCAAGAGGAACTCCCAGCCTTTACCTAAAAACCCTGCTTTCAGCTTTAAGGTCTTTCCAGACTTGCAGCAGTGGATGCACCTCGTTATTCATTTTTAGGAGAAAAGCAGGATGGTTGGAAGGTGTGAGCGATCCAACAGGTGGAGCATCAAGCAGGCGCCTGCATGCTGCCAAAGCTGAACCATCCTGAACAGTGAATGAGAGACCGATCCTTGCAGGTTTGTGAGTTCCCTGAAATATTTAACCGTTATATTACCTGTAGTTTTAACACAAGGTGGTAATAAAGTCACGATTATATCAACATAGCCAATTTCAGCTGTCAGCAGTAACAGTCTGTGTTGGCATCAAAGCCTAGGGTTGATAATGTGCCAACCAATGCACCTATTATTACAGGATATGGTTAAAATATGCAGCGATTGTACCAACAGAGATAGATGGAAGATACTTCAATGCATATAGCACCTCAACTTTACTCATCAACTGTGTATCTGCCTGTCTTTTCATATGAGAAGCTCGGTAAAGCTCTGCAGATCCGAGCAGGTACACAGATTCAAGGGTGACCGGGGAGCGGCATGTGCCAGCCTTGTAGTCTGATTGGTTCCCCCATCTGCCACCCCATATTTGATTGATCTGATGATTGGTAGATCTATTTATCTTTTAAATTAAACATTCAACACTGTAATTTTAGTATTTAAATCAACCACAAAGACAAAAAATGGTAAATAGATACTATGTCGATGCACGTGTGTGTTTGTGTGTGTATGCTCCCATGCATTTATACTAGGCTATGCTAGGCCACTAGGCTCAGGCGATAGACATACTGCAAAATCCTTCATGCTAACACTGTATAAGCCGAAAAAGTTTGGACACACCACTGCACAGGTGAACTATCATTTGCTGTCTGAGTAGACCATTAGCCCTGAGATCAAGGTAGTCATTCACACTCATAAAGGCTACATTCACTGTGTTCAACAAACCAAAATAAAGCCAGAAGAAAGTTTTAAAATGAACTTTACTCTGACAGCGAATCCTTCTAAAACCAGAACAAGGTTACAGGATCGTCCTGTTTTCACATGTTAGTGCTATAATGTCATTATAACCTGAGCAAATCCCGATCAGCTTTCTAGGTTCGTCCTCTTTTGGGCATCTACACCTTCAGTAAGGAAGATTTAATGGACTCTGAGCAGCCGTTATCATCTATCCTGGTTAATCCTTCTCTCTGGTGCTGAGATTCTTCATCTGTCTCCATAAACTCCATGATCACCCTGAGATTCAGCAGAACCCCGGGAGGCTCGTTCACCTGACTGAATAACAAGCAGGAGGTCGGATTCCCAGGTTTCTGCAGAGAAGCTATGGATGGAGACGGTTCATGCATACGAACGGGGCATCCTCAGGAAAATGGATGTACACAACAGTATCTGTGTGTGTGCAAAAGTTTGTGTTTTCACCTGGAACACTAAAAGCCGGTATAATCACTTCCCAGTTCTCCGGGTCACAGGAAAGGCTTGACATTTGCTTTGTTTGTCTCTTCTACCTGACTGCACATCAGCGTCACTTGCAGAACAAATTAGAGAGCACGCAGAGTGTGCTGGGTGTTAATAATGACTGAGCGGGGGGGGGGACAGAGGGAGGGGTAAAGGATGAGACATTTAACAGGGTTGGAAAGAGACGCAGAGGGAATCAAAAGGATTTTTTTTGTAAATATGAAAGTGACAGATCGGAGGAGCTGCAAAAAGGATGAGGATGTGAACAGAACTGAGGAAAACAAAGAAGAGAGGCCAGGTCTGAGTCCGACCCCTGTCATCAGCTGACAGTCCGAAAATAGTGAGGGGGGGCGCCTGCCCTTGTCATCTCAACATCATGATGATGACAGCCCATGTAGTGAACCGTAGACGCACTACAAGTCGAGGCTATTAAAGTGAGAATGGGACAAATGAGAGCCTGCACTTCCTAAATCCTAAGAAGACCCAGTTCCAACAGTCGAAAAATGAAAGAAAACCAAGACATCATGCACTTATCGCCTTACTGACTCCCCTGGCTCAGAGCTGTGATCTTCTTATTTATGTGCAAGTCTGCATCTACTCCTCCTCTTTCAGGGATGTGTGAGTGTGAATGTGTCAAAAGCAGGAAGGACCAAACACCCAATGGGGTAACATCCAGTCCTGTTTTGCCCTGCCAAAGGGAAAAGTGGAGGAAAACACTCTGTCCTCTTCCTCTCGGTGGACCCCTCCTCTCCGCCCCCCCGGCACTCTCCAGCTCTTGGCTTTTTTTCCTTTTTGTGTGACTGAGTAGTGATAATGGCAGGCTGTCCGTCACGCAAGGCCTGACCCAGATTCACTCAGTGAGAAGGACGTGGGTGGGTGGTGTGATGGGGATATCTCAGTCCTTCACCCGTGGGACCCGTCCTCACCAATCAGAGCTGCTCGCCTCCAAGACGAAGTTCAGGGAGAGAGCGAAGCCAAGGGCACGGCGCAGCCTGCATCTTAAGCCTGAAGCTCTGCAGGTGAAAATACAGGCTGGCGAGATGAAGCTAACTTGCTTACTGGTGCGTTCTGGGTAAAAACCAGTGAACCTTTCAGATAAAAGTCAAATATGATTCTGAAAATGCCAACCTCTGCCAATCAGAGACAATCTCCTGCACCGACACGCTAACCAAAGGAAGGTGAGAAGAGGCAGAGGAGGAGAAGGAGGACGGGTGGAGACACGGAGGCAAAACTGAGCAACATATCAACATTATATTACACTGATATTATGATGTCTTTGATTTGGATAATAATGTATCGTGATGTGGCAAAGGTGTCCTCTTTCTGGTTCTAAAAGCAACATTACTGTTAAGTGTTGTCATTTTCTTACATCATCAGACTTTTCAAGCTTTGTGCTTTGATTACATCCACAATGCTGTTAATTATTTATCAAAAATCTCTGTATTAAAAATTTCATGAACGCACCAATAGTCATTCCTACAATACTGTTGTATTATCAGTTAATGTTCTTGGTCAAAACTATTGTGATAGATTTTGTCCATATCACCATCTTTTCATCTTTTGCTCAAAAGGTTCCTTTACTGCATCCTTGATAAATATTCTGTTTCAACACATAATGCATCGAGTTAACGAGCTAAAGATGATGTTTAATTCAGCATTAGACTCTTTTAACCGGCTCACCAAAGTCATTCAGAATTTGCCATCAGGAGATGATAAATCTGTGTACTAAATTTCACAGGAGTCCCTTTAAAACTTGAGATATTTCAATCCGGACCAAACTGTTAAATGCTTTTTTTCCTGTCGAGCTGTTCATACAGCATTGATTCACCCAACCCCTTTCTCAGTCTGTCTCTCTCTCCCGAAAACCCGTCGTCCTCTCCTCTCCAATGCAAAGTCTGAATCAAAACAAGATCATACTCACAATGTTGTCAGCTTGGTAACTTTCTCGCTAGATTTTGCAACATTTCAGACCCTCTGAGCAGTTAGCCACAACACAGTCCATGCTCCCCCCCCCCCATTCCCTTGAGCTGTGAACGGGCAGTCAGTGTGTGGATGTGTGGGGCAGGCAAAAAGACACCACCCGATGAGGCAGTGGGAGTTCAGGTTTGGTAAGGTTGTAGCTAAACCAACCTAAGGAGAAACCAGAAACCCAGCGGACGGAGGGATGGATGTTTTTTTGTATTTAGGAGTTTTTTAGTTCACAGAACCTCGTTTATTTGAACCTTTGATAGCCTCTCTAATCTAAACCTGAAAACTCTCACTATAATGGAAATATAATGGTGGACAAAGTCAGTTTAATTCAGAAAAGCAAAGCTAGAAAGCACATGCAGGTGGGGGACAAACAAACATAAAACAGGCCTCAACATTAAAGCGTATGAACTCAAAGGGACAAAATACAGCTGCGAGGAGAAACATTGTCATGGAAATTGCCAATTAGAAATATCGTATGTTTCAGATGAATATAAAGGTGTGAGCGGATCCAAACATCAAACAGATGTTTATGGATTTATACATAACATGTTTATACGGATTCCTGCATTTCTGACACTTAAGGAACTAGAAGTTTCTTATCTGTGAGAAAGGCACAACATCACTACACCTACAGTAAAGCATTTGTTTGAGAGTATAAATTCAAGGTGTGGCAGGTCCTCTGTTATTCTAATAATATTCATATATGCTGTTAGTTTCTGTTGTTGTTGTTTGTACGCTCAGTGTGGCACACAAACTGTATTTATGAGCCATCACCCACCACAGTATCCATCACTATTTACAGTGGAATTTATTTAAAAGCAGGAGCTAAGTGTCTTTGTTCGCCTTTTTTTTAAAAAGCAGACTGTCTTTCTATTCAGTGTGTCCTTTAAAATCAGCAATAATCGTTTTTTATGATGAAGGACATGAACTACAGTATCATCGTTCAGTGCAGGAAAAGGTCTGGCTATTTTTTTTCTCTCTCTCGCTCGGTTTGACTGCTCTCTGTCGATGAGCTACAGCCATCCTTCCTCCCTCTCTCTCCCTCTCTCTCCCTCTCTCCCTCTCCCTCTCTGTCCTTCATATGTCCTTGCATGACAGTGCAACTGCGGTGTGCTTCAGCGTTTCAGTGGGAGGTATCTCTGGGATCCCAGTGTGTGGGAGAGGACTGACGCCCGGGTCCACATCTATCTGTCGCTTATCTCAATCATGCACACTCCTGCCATCCCTCCCGCCGTCTCCCGATCTCTCTCTCTCTCTCTCTCTCTGTTCATTTTTGCTTTGCCCTGCCTCACTTTGTTTTCCGAACAAAGGAGCATTTCTCAGTCTGTCACCAAGACGATGACAGACAGGAAATTGAGGCATTTGTTGTCTCAATTCCCCCTCAAATCTTTTTCATAATAAACACTGGCTGCGCTGAAAACAGGCCACGGCCACATTCGTCACCTTCACATTGTTCTGTCATGAAAATTAAGCTTTTTACATCACCAAGAAGGTGCTGTTATCTAGGTGGCAGGTAGGTTACTCAGGTTAATGTGAGAAACTCGTTTCCTATCTTAAAGGATCCTCTCACATCAACATTCTCAGCTACATAAATCACAGAGAAAATAATAATTTTATTTAAAATATCAGAGACTGTTGATATAAGCTTGGCTAAAAGTGCAGGACATCATTCCCACTTAAACCATCAAGGCTGACAAACATGATCAGTAATTGTCGTGATCACTATCTAACAAAATAATCAGGGCTGTCACACACATGAATACACACACACACACATATGTACACACACCCAGGACTTTCTCAACACAACTCAGAGCTGCAGAGAATTTCTCCTGATTGAAAGTGCTGTAGTGCCAGAACTAATTAACAGCGTTTGATTGTGTTGCCGCAGAGCTGGAAGTCATTACCATCACGTTTCTGTGTGTGGGGTGAAAATAGTGGTGAAAAGCTCCAGCAGATGTTTTTTTGCCGTGCGAATGCACTGCAGGTGAGCTTAATACACACATATATATTCTGATCATACTGCTCATACATCAGTGCTGCTGCTGTTGGTCATGAAGAGACTGGATGCAGAGGGGAAATGACATTTGTGCCTGACATTTTGTCTTCCTTCCTGCCTGCTTATGACAGATTTTCACATTTATTACAATGATGGCGGAAGAAAATACAACAGTTGCCTTTCAATCGCTCGTTTTTTTCCTATCAGATATCTGGCTCTTTATTTAAGCCAGAGGGTTTTTTTTTTTCATTCACTTCAAAGTCTTTTGAACATTTTGAATGGGATTGGGCAGGCTAATTAGCCTCTCTCTTTACCTCCCTCCCTTTGAAAGGAAAGGAGGCAGACTGGGACTTTTAAAAGAGGAAGGAGGAAAACAGTGAGTCGCACATCTCTTTCTCATTTTGTCGCCGATGATCAATCACCTCACATTTCTGCAGCGTCTCCATCATCCGCCCTCGCCGGAGCCTCGGATTATTCTCATGGACATCAAATGAGCTCGGTAGCAGAAACACAGAAAAGCTGCTAGAGCGTAAAAGACAACAGCAAATTTACACACACACACACACGAAGTAATGAGAGACAGTGAGAGAGTGTTAGGAATGCAGAGGATCCAAAAAGCAAAAAAAAAAAAAAAAAAACAGTTTCACATTGCTGGGTGAAATGTTCTCTCAGGCTCAACTTGGCAGACAAAGTAGGCCTAAATGATTTATGAGAGGCAACAAAAGCTTGCCAGTTGTTTGTTTTAGATAAATGCTGCACGAAGCAAAAACCAACAAACCTGATGATGGCAAACAAAAAAAAAAAAAGAAAAAAGATAAAAAGTTTTTGGCTCAAAGTAAGAACAAAATAAAAAAATCAAAGCACCTAGTTTTTTGGGGGTTTTTTTCCTGAGCTCCACATTTCCATTCCAGGAGTGGCCTTAAGTTCAGACCTGGAGGCAGTGTAAAGCTTGGCGCAGACGCTTTGCTGTAACGGTGAAATGGGTTTAAAAAAAAAAAAAAAGGGAAAGCTCTTCAACAGAAGTGACTGGGGTTGAATTTTCGATCCCTGCTTACCTCCTGCAGCAAGATCCCTGTGTCCCAACACCAACACCTGGCTGACTGCACGCCCGTCCGCTATGAACACCTGGTAGTCCTCCCCGAGCATCCCCTCCCCCTGCACTGCCAGCAAACACCCCCTATCCATCCGCTATCGCTATACCTGCACGGCTTCACACAGCTCAGCACTGCAAAACCTCCACAGTCATCTCAGTGATGCAGCACTGTACTGTACTGAACTGTACGCTACTGTATTAAAAACTGTACAACACTGTTCTCCCCCGGTAACTTCACGGCTCAGTGGTTATATTTATACGACGCACTGGAGTTCAAATCCAGCAGAGGCCTAAATAGGGTGGCTTACATATTACACAGTGAACACACACACAACAGCAAAGCTCCACTAACCGCACGCCTCGCTACTGTTTTCTTCCTCACACACACTCACACACACTACTATAGATTCTTTCAAAATCTGCACTCTTCATCAGCCGCATGCTTATTCATAGTCGGGATTGGAAACGAGCGCTCGGGGCTGCAGAAGCACTACCCCTTCTCCTTTTGTCTGCACTCTCTCTTTCTGCCTTGATCTCCCTCTTTCCATCTTCTCTTTCTCAATCTAGAAAAGGGTTTTTTTTTGTGAAAGGCCCGAGATGAAAGGCTGCCCTCAATGGGAGCATGATTGCAGAGACAGCGCTGGAGGCACAAGGTGCTACCCAGAATTGCTCACTCAGAGTTGCTCCACCCTCCGAAGATGTGCACCGCCATTGACCACAGTTTGTGCATGCGCGACGACGGGAAGATGCTCAGTTTAACGCTCTCTGTCTTGCACAGATTTTAAATCCCAGCAGCGAGCGAACACAGGAAATCACACAAATGTGAACGTCACATCCTATGGAGATGATGTAATGTGCAATGACACACACTTGGGAAACACAATGAGATAAATGCCAACAACGTGCAGTAGAAATGTAAGTACACCTACTGCACAGTAAATGGTTGGGATTTCTTTTAGCCTATTCACACGACACACAATCAAGCATGCACCCACATATACTGACTATACACACAAACACACACACTTTTTTTGTTAAAAATTAACAGCTTTTCTAATCTGATGTTCTCATAACAAAAGGCCTGAAGACTGATGAAGAGAGCGGCTGGCAGAACACGTCTGCTTATGTAAAGCCGAGTCCTTGGAGAGAAAGCAGGACAAACCAGATGATGGGCACTTTACTGACAAAACAAAACTGACAAGAAGATGCAGATTTATATTCAGAAAAATGCCAGGACTGTAGACTGTAAAAAAATCTATATCCGCATCTTTTCTCTGGTGGGAGTGGGAAATCGTGAGAAATCAAGGTTGGCTTTAGTTTTCAAAGTCACAGGGTTTGAAATCAGACACTGTAATACAATAACATACTCCACAAGTGGGTCTTTTAAACTACACGTGAGTTATTTTCTCTGAAATTAAATCTGAAACATATGGAGAAATTATTGAAAAGCAAAGATTTAATTATATGTTTCAGTCATGAACTGCACAGAAGCACAAGGTCCTGCTCAATATGTCTTCAATAAAATTATAGCAGACTCTTGTTTGTTCTAATAACAGGCGAGCCAGCAGATGGAAAATGCAAAGCGTTGCTATAAAATAACCACAAACCCACATTTCTTCCAGTGTTTGGGTGAATACAAGAAGTTCATATCCGCATGCGTTTGAAAAGGTGTGCCAGATTTACCTGATGTGTGTTTCTGTCATGAGACACGAGCGAATTAAAGCGAATGAAAGTTGGTGAATTACATTTCCAGAAGTCAGTGACAGGTGCTAAGTGAGAGACAAACGTGTAACCTGCCGAAAACAGCCACAGCTCTTCTGATATTACACCAAATATGCACAAAATAGCTTCATAAAAAGGATGCTGTCAAATCTACAGAGAGACAGACAATTACCCCTCATAATCCAAAAGATAATGTGCAAACACGCTGACACACAGACGTAACCCCTAAAGCTATTCGCATATTTGAGAGGAAACAGAGGATTTTTAGCCCAATTCCGCCTAAAGCCTCTCTCATCTCCTGTCTTTCACAAAATTGCCTCTTTTTTAGCTTCAGTCCAATTAACGTGATTATGTGTCAGAGAAGGAAGGGTAATATGATGATTATGATAATGACAGCGACAAAAAAAACCCCAGACGTGATTCTTAGTGAATGAGGCGCAGGTGCGACGCTAAGCCCAGGCAGCTCCATCCCAAGTGGGAGATTTGACACACAAGAGCCAGGAATATGTTACCATACGGGACAAAGAGACGGGAGATAAAAAGCCGACCCTTGAACTAACACACACTCGGTGTGGAGAGAAGATACAGGTGTCATCGCCTGATATCTCTTAATTGCTCTCAGGCTGATTTACAACAGGAGCTGTGAGAGCCGGTGGCCGTTTTCATGTGGCTGGTGGACACCTGGTATTCACATGCCTGCTGGGTGATCTGATCTCAAGTGGGCAGCTCAAAGTGCAGGTGTGATTGCACACGATGCCTCTTCAGAGCACATTAAGATCTGATTGGCGGACCACATGCAGAGGTCGTCTGGCCGCAGTGTTTAAGCAGGGTGTATGTGAATGTATCCTGGGTAAAATTACAGCTTCCCCATTCTGTAAGTCCACATGAAACATGTCTGATGTTTGCGCTCCCATCGTCTTTCTCAGCTGACTTCGCCGACGTCCCGTTAAAACCACACGCCGTTTTGGGACGTTGAGTGAAGAGAAACCTAATGAACTTTACAGAACTGCTCCAGTGAGTCTTTAATCATTCATGCCTTCATGTAAATTCAGCATTTAAAGCACAAACACCAGCGAAAACATCAGTTTGTTGATGTTCTGGCCTGTCAGCTGTGTTACACAGTGCTGTGCAAAGAGAAGGCTTGCTATGAGAAATCTGATTTTTTTTTTTCCAACTAGACAAGACAGTATTGGTTTTTAGAGTATTAATCTAGACATTATTGAGCGAGACCAATATGAAGATAGAACAGGAGGATTATAAATCGATAATAGCTGATGCAGCTGACTGTTTTTGTTATATATTTTGGCCAGTGAGTGAAAAAGAATTTAGAATAGAAAGGCTAGAAAAAAATAGGAATTATCCAGAATTAAGACGACATACATGATGTAAAATACAAACATGAAGCATCACTTAATTCCTTTCCATCACTGAACCTTATTAATTCCCTTTAATTATATACATGCCTGTATAAACAGTAAACAGTATGATGCCTGCCTGCATATGCTTAATGCCAAAACTACCTACAGTCTCCATCTTGCAGTGATTACTTGTCCTGGCTTAAAGCAGCGCTGTAGATAGCACATTATTGGTACTTTTGGCTCTAATCTCAATTTAAATAACAATATTGACAGCAGTTTTAACTCCATTAGTCCATTGTTGAATTTCCATGTTTTCAAACTGTTTGTTATACATGGGTTTCTCTCTGAAATCAACCACTGGGGGACATTTCTTCAGCGTTTAAAGAGTCTGCTGAGATTACAGCGCATCCTGCTGCTCCAGTGGAAAGTCATGCAGGGCCTGTGGGCTCCAGACTGTGACACCGAGGCCGACATTCAGAGGGCGTCAGGTGGGCGGCAAACTGAGACAGGGGCACTTTTTGTGATTTATGAATAGGCTGAAACCACGGTGAAGACATGAAGAAGGAACAAAGGGCCACAACAGAGTCTTGTGTGCCCCTGAACTTCAGCATCATACACCCACCAACAGAGCAGAGGGAAGGGGAAATCGATAGCGACTCATGCTATGCTCAGGCAGCATCAGGTACATTCAGCCGTGAAGACGAAACAAGAAAAGACAAAAGAGAGGGAGTGCAGGAGGAGACGAGGAGAGGAAGAGAGAGATGAAGCACATCTTGAAGGCCAACGCTGCTCCCTATTGTTATTAGACAGCACCCTCGCCTCCCCCCGATACACAATGCTAATGTTCTTTCTCTCTGTGACCTTCTTCTGGTAGATCTTGTTGTACTCTCTTCTCAAACAACTCATCTATTGTGTCGCATCCGCAGAAATGATTAATCTATTTCAATCTGGGCTTCATTTTGCCTTCAATCATCTTTGCATTGTGCAAGTGTCACGGATTTCCATAACAACACTCAAAGTTAGAAAGGTTACATTAAACCGAGAGCAAATAGGATATAAACAACTTGCTGCTGCATCGGTTGTGATTATCCGTGAAGTTTCTGTTCGTCTCTGTGAGAGTGAGATGTGCAGGTGACCAACACCCTCGGGGGGCAGGTTGACACCTAAAGGGCACAGCTTGGCTCCTTCAAGACATCTGCAGCGTGTCTCATTAGTATTCAGCTATGAATCATTCAAACACAGCCGGCTGTCATTATCAGCAGTAGAAGGAGAGACACTCACACACACACACACACACACTCGAGGGCACACACGATAAAATATATCAGAAAAATTCTCAGATAAAAATCTGCACAAATATGGAGGAAAAGTATGGAGCTGAAACATCTTTGTGCAGATCAGCACAAAAATTTTCGTTTTAAGTCACTTAACAAGCAAAAAACGACCGGCTCGACCGGCTTCTGCAGTGTGAGGACTGAAACTTTTCAAGATGTTATCATTGTGAATTGAATATTTTGGGTGTTTTGGGCAGTTTGCTGAATAAAATAGTCCAAACATGCACCTTCGGGAAATAGAAATGGGCATTTTGAAGACTAAACAATTAATTCATATGTTGATAATAGCTATGGCTAACGATTATTTCCATTATTCCATAATCTGTCAGTTATTTTCTTAAATAATTGTTATGCTCTATAGAAAAAAGTCCCATCATACTTTTTCAAAAGCAAAGGTTGATGTCATCAACTGTCTTGAATTGTGAAAACAACAGTCAAAAGTCAGGAGATATTCAATCTGATACAGTGAAAGACAAGGAAGAGCGATTATTACACATAATGAGCTGAAACCTGAAAAATGACTTAAATTATCATAAAAATTTCTGTCAATTGGCTAACTGGCACAAAACTAATCACTCCAGATGTCTTGTTTGATCCAACCGACAGCGCAAAACCACAAAAATATAAACCTGACTGTTAGAAGACTGTTGAAGAAAATCAACAAATATATTTACTATAGGTGGGCATCGATTAATTTTTTTAATCACGATTAATCGCACCCCAATCCTGGAATTAATTGCGATTAGTCGCG
>JAPZDY010000009.1:6248178-6259987 GCA_029783645.1 Ctenochaetus hawaiiensis
ATCTTTGTTAAGGCTGGATAAAGCTCAGTCTTCATATAGGCCTGTGCTGTGCAAGCAGATGAGGTTGTGCAAATGGCATAAGAAGGACATTATTGTCAATAACTCCAGAGAATGCGCCATGGCTACATGCAGGAAAAACACCATAAAGCCTGAAGCATTAAGGAATATTTTACAGTGCTGATTCATACAGTAGGCCAGAGCAAACACTTCCAATTCGACTGTACCGTCTCTGACAGTGCTGACAACTTGTTCAAGAGCATGTGTGTGTCTGCTAGGAAACACATTAAGGAGGTGACCTTACACTCTGCATGAAAATTTTCCAAACTGAACCAAACACAATGAACCATTTCCGACTCCAATCAATTGGTCCGAAAGCATTTTACTCCAAAGACTGCACACATGTTGCGTCATGTCAGGTGTGCAGAAAAAAAATAAGAACAAAACAACACAAACAAGAGAAATAGAAAACAGACCGTAACCAAAAGAACTACAAACAAGAGAAAATTAGACTACCAGTAAATAAAAAGCCAGAGTGGGAGCAACTCTAAAAAGGCCTCACTGCTCCAGTGGACTGGATGTAGCTGAAACACACACAGCACCTCGAGGATACACACATCTACAAACAAAGCTGTGGCCACATACAACACACCTCCATTTCATAAAAATGTAAACATTTAAAAATTATTGCCTGTTCTTTTAATGGATCTTGCAATCCTGTGTGAAACACGAGTCTCCATAAAAAAACAAACATCACGGTGATAGTCAATAGAAGGGTCATTTCAGGGGGAAGAATTGGGACTGAATTGGATTTTTGAAGAAATTGTTTCGACAAAAAGGGAAATCTATCTACAGGAATAGATGCTGAATGTGAGTCAATGCTGACGTTAAGAGGACTCAGCAAACTGATTTAAGCCTTCGAAATAAAAATCTGAAGAGTTAAAATGTAAAGGATAACAAATAAAGTATCTAGTGTTCACTAAAGCAGTAATAACTGCTACCCACCAAAGCTCATAATTTTCCAAAGAATGTGAACTGCTCTGGGATGTAAGGTATTTTATTATATCAACATGACACTGGTTACACTGTGGCACAGTGTGTGGCTTCTCATGGTGAAAAGAAGGTTAACAAAAAGACCTTAATGTCACTAACATGTAAAAACAGAAGTACTGTTAATTTTTTTTGATGTGAACATTCTTGACAGATGACACACAGGGATCAACATCCTCTGTCACTCTTTGCGTCTTGGAGACCATTAGCTTTGGATGTGCTGACACTGGAGGGAAGAGGTGCTTGTGAGTTTACTGTGTTCAAGGCACAGCAGGGCTGCTCCCACTCAGCTCCCTCTTTCTGTCTCTCTAACACACACTCACACACACACAAAATAGTCACTCGAACACATGCATACAGTACACAGATGCAGGGGAGCACTGGCCAAAGTTCCAACACTTCAGATGAAAGAGAGGAAGAAGAGGAGAAATTCAGACCAGGACCAGTGCAGTCTCCCATCACACTGCAGACAGAGATGACAGACAGGAGGTAGAGTGATGGATCATTTTGTGTTCTTTAGCTGGACTGAAAGCCAGTCAAGTCCCTCGTAGAGACCATCCCCACTAGTGGCGCACGTGGCCTGGATAAACCAGCAACGCTGGCGCAGGAGGTGCAAGCCCAGTTTGTCTGTGATCTCAGCTGCATTCATTGCATTGGGCAGATCCTGACAGAGCAGAAGACACCACACTTAGTTGACAGGAACAGGAAATACAGCATTGAATGTTCTCTCCTAATGCAGTGCAAAGATTAATTTTCTTTTGGATAACTTTTCATCATTAATTGCTTAAATAGTATCAGATGACTAAAAATATGTACTGGGGAGTTGTTCTTATTAATTGTTGTAAAATTCTAATAATGAAACTTAAAAAGAGTGAAATGGCAAAGGAAATAAGATGTCATGAAAAAATATGATAATTTGTTTCAGACTGATATTAGCTCACACATTGTTTGGCCCGGTCCCAATAATTTAATACTTAGTATCTGCCGATACATTCTTAAAATATATACCCTATTTGAAATACTGAAATATTGAAATACTAGCAGCAAACTATGAAATCAGACAAACCTAATTTTAGAAAAGATAGAATTAAAATTTTTTATGGTCCCGATTCAAGCTATTAAATATATCTTTGGCTGGAAAATGTATTTTGGATGGATGATGCTTGAAGGATTAAAAAATGGGTCTACCAGAAAATGTGTTGAATAAATGAGTGTTAAGTGTGATAGTGACCTTATTCTTTAAAGACAGTGTCTCAAACGCACCTGTTTGTTTGCAAACACAAGCAGCGTAGCATCTCTGAGCTCATCCTCAGCAAGCATTCGCATCAGCTCGTCCTTTGCCTCTGTGACTCGCTCCCTGTCATTACTGTCCACTACAAAGATCAGGCCTAAAAAATAAGAAAGAGAAGAAAGTTTGTATTTTGGCCCAACAACAGGATAACGCTTGTTCAACTGACTTCAATTTCAGGAGGAGTTTCACCTTGTGTGTTTTGGAAGTAATGCCTCCAAAGTGGCCTGATCTTGTCCTGACCACCAACATCCCACACTGTAAAACTGATGTTCTTGTATTCTACTGTCTCAACATTAAAACCTGTGAGGGGAAAAATAAAGAGAAAAAAATGTTTGATTTGTCACACTGTAAGATCTTCTTTACAATTCTAAGATATCACAGTCACTATGGGTGTTATGCTATGAATTTCTCAAGCAGATGCAATAGAAGACTCACCGATGGTAGGGATTGTGGTAACAATTTCTCCGAGTTTGAGCTTGTACAAGATGGTTGTCTTTCCAGCAGCATCCAGTCCAACCATCAGTATCCTCATTTCTTTCTTGCTTATCAGTTTACTGAAAAGACTCGCGACAAGCCCCATCTTGTCTCACCTGTAGAGAGATAAATTCATAGTCATGTCTCCAAAATTGTAGGTATCACACTGTAAACTAGGGTTGTTCTGATACTGCTACCAATGTTAAAAATACCTCCAATGCTGCCTAGATGCTGGATTAGGTGCCTGCTAATATGTGCACTGACCATTCTTTTTTACATAGGACCCATCTACCGCCAAGGCAAGTCCGATACATCTGCATGTAGCCCTACTAATTCTTAAGTGTGGTGCATACAATGTTTACCAACAACGCAGCTGTTTTCTTCTCCTTTTGTGTGCAAATCAGGAAGCAGAAAACAGACAGGTGAAGTGGTTATATTTCCTCTACTTGATACTACTGTCACAAAGCTGGAAATTGTATGCAACTTCTTTATTTAGAGTGTTAGCCACGTGTGTCATTTACATGAGTGTAATCTTCTGGTTATGGACAAAATAATGACCTCAGAGAACTCTAGGACTATGTGAAGAGATATTTTTGCCTTTTCTGACGTATGTCTGATTCAGTGACTGACAACTGGAAAAAAAGACAGAAAATTGACCTTTTTTTGGAAATCTTTTAACCATCTTTTAACCAACATTAATATCAGAATTAACGTCTGTACCATCAAAATTTTAATCTAGTCATCTAAATTTAGCTTAGTGCCTAGATTATCAGAAAAATCTGGGCGTGCTGTTAAACAGTTGCTGCTTCAAGTAAACAGGATTGACAGGTTCTTGACAATCGACAAGACAGGAGAGGTATTGTTAGGCGGGTTTACATGATATTACAGCATTACTTTTAAAAGTCGGATATTTTAGCCCGACAAGTCCATTCTCGGAAAACGCAATGCTTCATGCAAAGACTAAAATAATGTGATCCTATGGGCAAACGTTAACATATTACCTGATAACGTTGCCGACTCTTACCTGTCCACTTTCGGAGAGACGTCTGCGATAGTCAAGTAAAATAAAAAGAAATTTCTTTTTTACACTAACCTTACGTTAGTCTCTTCGAATAACCTCAGTCAATTGATTCCATCGCAGATTAATCAAATGATTATGTGGGCGTATGTAACGTTAACATTTTCTTGCTTAACGTAATAAATGGGTTGACGGATAAGCATAATGAATGTATCTATAGTTCAAATGAACATCAACACGTAACGTTAAGTTACCAAGAACTGCCTGTACGCTCTGAGATTACTAGTAAGCCAACGTCAGCGAAGCAGGAAGAGGAGTTGGTGTTCACTCAAAATGAAGCTCGTTAGTGTTGGTTAGCTAACCTAGCTTTTCACGAATTATGAATCAAAAACGTAACATTCACAACACCAAAACAGCGCAGTAAAATCCCCTCGTACAGAGACAAACATGGCTGATTTAAGTGCTGGTTACTTTTTGGGAAGAGGCTGTATTTAGAGATAAAATATTTAAAAACTTCCAAAGCAAACACAGTCGCGCTCGAGTTTAACTGCTAAGGAAACAGCTAACGTTAAACGGACTTACGTGTCCGGCTTCAAGCTTCCACAACTTTCAGTAAACAGTAACATTGGATAAGTTAATGGGTTATTAGATTCCATCCTTCTTAAACTGACAATCATACATTTGAAACACTAATGTTTAAAGTTGCAAGAAAATTATTGTACCTTTACAAGTAGTCCCCAACCCTTCGTCGCTTGTCCCGTTCTACAACAAAATGGCGTTTTTCCGGCGTCGTCGTCTGCCTCTTCTTCGTCATCAACGGCTTCTATCTTCTTCTTCCTCGTTTGTTATACGGGTAGCCAAAACATCGAAATATCACATCAGCGCCACCAAACGCATAGAGCGGAAGAAGAACTTAAATTTTCAATCAGAATCGTTCTTAAATACCGAAAATAAAACGAATAACGTAAATCTTTAAGTTAGAAAAATATATATTACTTGTATTTTAAGGGTACTGTATTTAGGTGAGACTGTGAGATTCAAAAACATTTACACTTTATCTTTAACAAATTTGGCCAAGGAAAAAGTCCATTATGAAGACCCACCTGACAAATAAAGTAAATATTCAAGAGGAAAACCAACTGCTTGTCCTGGTATATCATTCAGTCAAAAATAATTATATGACAAACTTGTACCCGCAAACTACCTTGTTGTGATTTATTCAACAACATGGGCTAGTGTATAAGGAAAAGTGTGGTGACCTATACTCCCCTCACAGGTGTATGAGGGAAGTTTAGGTCCGGAGGCATGGAAGTTCATCGTATCATGTTTTGTATGTAAGTTTGCAACAGAATAAGTGCTTAGTTGGAATCTTTAGTAACTTACTTATTCTTTTTAATTTATTATGTTGTACCAACCAGCAAAAAGGGTTTATTTTTTACAAAAACTTTATGCTTGAATTTAGAGTATCTTTTCTCATGTGGAGTTAAGTAATTGGAGAATATTAGGACTTGGTTTAGAAAGATCTTCATAACAACATAAAGCTTAAAACTTGGTAGACAAAATAAGGATTTTGTCATAATCCTCAATGCTCCATGGATAGTAAACCCTAGTCTTTGGAAGACTTGAATCCTTTCTATCTTTAGTATTGTGAGCAAAGAAAAGAAACTGAAATACAAGGACATAGACCTGAAGATATTCTGGAAAAGACCTGATGCCAGTCTAACCAGTGTGACTAGTAACCTGCTGCATTTCTTTGAATTTAATTCCATGTTCCCAGATTGAATTTTCATATTGGACCCACTAGATGGGGCTCAATCCATGGTTGGTTTTTCCTCTAAAGCCCCAGTGAAGTTTGAGTGAGTATGAAGTGAAGTTTGATTGGAAGAACAGTCTGTGAGGTTTTTAATAATAAACTGCATATGTTTGTGTCCTTTAATCTTAAACTTTATACGTCATTGACTTCTCCTCCATAGGATTTTCTTGACTGCTTTTCTTTGATTTGTTTTCAAGACTGGAGGATTTATGCTGCCTAACCACCATGACTAATGTAAGAACTCATAGGTCTAAAATGGTGAAATTTTCGTTTTGGTTTCTCTTTGCCTCGTAAGCCTACATGAAACCACCATGCTGCTTTTAAACACGCTTTTAAATACCATCTGTGACACAACTTTAAAAAAAAAATCACAGATGGTAAAATTGAGACAGATTACTTATTAAAAATCTCCAAAACAAAGAAAAGTGCTTTCCTGCCCAAATGAAATGGTTCGATTTAAGGTTTTGATCCCAGCGCCTGACCAAACTGACCGCAGAGCTGAACATTTCAGTGATGGCTATCCAGGTGTGTTTGAGATTCCTATACTGCAGCAGGTAAACCCAGTCATTTTGCAGCTCCGACCGCCTGGGTGGCGTTGCAGTGGGAGGGAACATACAGTAACAATATTGAGTGAATCCAATGAGGGTGCAGCAAGATGATGCGTGCCTCCTCACGTCCTGCCTCCCAGCGGATCACCGGGGCTGGCGCACCGGATTGAAAGTCTGTGTGCATATGGGGCCCCATAAAGAGGTGCGCCGACCAGACGGCAGAGACTTTCTCCGTAAAGAATCAGCGAGATGAAGAGCAGCATCCACGCGGCACCATGCGCTTCAGGCTCCCACGGACCGCCTGCTTATTGCGACTCATTGCACTCTGCATCCTTCTCTCGCACTCTGCAGCTTATTTTGGGTCAGCCGATTTCCTTTTTACGTCTGCTCATTATTGTTTATTGCTTGCCTTTGTTTTTTAATCCTTGGAATAGAACAGGTCATAACAAAAACCTCACAAAGTTTAGCCAAATTGCGCACGCGTAATTGTGCACAAGTTCCTGCGCTAAATGGTTTGTGTGTTGTTGGAAACCTCTACATTCTGCAAACTCTCATGTTATTTTGTTGTTGCAAACCATAGTCAGCAAGAGTGGTAATTTAATTCATCGTAAACAAATAAATTGTAATAATAATAAAATTCCTTATCCCTTGATTTGTCAAATTACAGTTTTTCCCCCATGTGAGTGGACTTAATTGTTCACATGGTTATATTATGTTTTTGTTCTGGGCAAAACAAAGTAACTACTTGCCATTTTTACATATTTTAAGGGCAGTTGATGACATGGAAATGACAAAAAATAAGCAAGTTTTTGGAAGAGATTTCACCGTAGACCTACAGTTTATTTCTAAGTTGGAAAAAAACGTGTCTCATTGTTCAAAGTGTACTTACATATGGGTGTTTTTGTTTCCACTTCAAGGCTGACAGGTCGAGAACCCCTGGTGTTTTTACCAGGTCCGTTTTCCAATGAGCCTCCGACAGGCAAGGCCCACCTGAAGCAGTGCGAGCAGATGACGCTGACCAGGCGGCAGAAGAGACTCTGCCGCAGGGAACCTGGTTTGGCCGAAACGCTGCGGGAGTCGGTGCGCCTCAGCCTCCTGGAGTGTCGGTACCAGTTCAGGAACGAACGCTGGAACTGCAGCCTGGATGGCCGAGGAAGCCTCCTGAAAAGAGGTGAGACATTTTGTTCAACAACCTTTACAGTTTTAGCACTAAAGTTGTTCCACCATCCAAAGCGACGAACGGTGGGTTTGAACCTGCGATCATCCATTTCCGCACCTTCTCTTATCTTTGTTTGTTTTTATCCTGTTTACCTCAAGTGAAACAGGTGTCAAGCTGCGCGATTTTTCTTTTTACATTTAGTGTGAATTACATGAAAGCATCTGTGCTGTAAGAGTTTCTTTAAGCGTGACACCAGAACAGAAAGCTGAGCCGTGCCGCAGATGACAACATCAGTTTATCTTAAAGAGAATATCTACAGCAAAATTAGTGTGAGAAAAAATCGGATGAGCGACGTGTTTGTCTCCAGGTGAGCTGGAACAAAAGCGGGGCCAAGGAGACAGTTAGAAAACACGATCTTATCATTTTAATAAAATATTTTTATTGACCATTTTTGTTAATGTTATGACCAACAAGGCAAATTCTGATACACATTTTCATCACAGAAAATGGTTTCAAATTAATATAAATTAATAAATGAGGTGAATCTCCTTTAGAATAAAATGACAACAAAATCGTTGAGATTAAATTACTTTTGTTGGCATTGGTTGATGCTGCCTTATAATAACTCAGTAAGACCTGGATTCATCTACAATTTCCTCACGGTTTCAATAATTTCTCTTTAAAGAAAATAACTTAAGCTTGGTTAGCATTTAGCTGTGCTGCACTCAAAGAGACTGCTGCACAACATGACTACGCTGTTTGTTGTTTAAAGTAGCAGTAAATCTTTTTTAATTTTAGCCGCTTTAACTAAAGCATGAGTGACCATGATGCAAAGTGAAACCTTCAAATCATTTTGCTTTTATTGTGTAATATTTAACACGTTCTGCACAGCCTCTTTACTTGATACAAACCCTGAAAAAAGTTTCCCAAAAGTTGCCTACCTAAATGCTTTCTCCATGACATGATACAATCATTGATTAGCCCTACTTGAGAAAACAGAGAATCATTAGTTTACATATAGATTGAGTCCCCTGCAGGTCTGCTGTGCACGGAAAATGCTTTAGGATCCTTCAGGCTTTATGCATATGGATATCAGTGTGTGGGAGAACATGAACAGGTCAGCATGGAGGTAATGAGGGAGTAGGAAGCCAAGAAATGTGGTGCGGTGGAGAGCGCTCAAGCCCTGTGGTTATTTTTATCTGGGGAAAGCGCCCATTCCCAGAGGAAAAGGGTGGCATGATTACCCACTTTCATCTGGGAAAATCCTTCCTAGTCAAAATAATAATTAATTGGATCAAAATATACCCTGGTGATGGCTCTGGCTGAGGCAAATAACAGTGCGTAACCAAAAGAAAAGGTCGGAGGAGGAATTATGACACAAGAAAACTTGCAGAATAATGCTGAGGTTGTAGTAAACCATGACAACGTAGGAAGCTCTCTGTAAACATTTGGGCTCAAAGGCTTATGCAGTGGCATTAAATACATTTTGACGATTTTAATCTATTAATTAATCCCTTAAACTGTATATAATTCTCAAAGCTCAAGTTTTTAATGCTACAAAAAGGTTTTAAATTTAAATCTTTGTAAATCTGGCTTTTAAATGTGTCTTAAACAAACTCATCTACATTTTTAATGAGTTATTCCCCCTCCTCTGATGTCTTTTTTCATCTATCACAGCATTCAAGGAGACTGCCTTCCTGCTGGCGGTGTCCTCTGCGGCGCTGACCCATGCGCTCGCCAAAGCGTGCAGCTCAGGCCGCATGGAGAGGTGCACATGTGACGACTCGCCGGGCATCCAGCACAGGGAAGCGTGGCAGTGGGGGGTCTGCGGTGACAACCTGAAATATAGCACCAAGTTTCTGAAGAAGTTCCTGGGACAGAAGAGGGTCAGCAAGGACCTGAGGGCCCAGGTCGACGCCCACAACATCAACGTTGGAATTCGGGTGAGTGTGTGCAAAAAACAAACAAAAAAAAAAGGCAAAAGAAGTGGAGTAGAAATATTACAACAAACGTGCCTCCCGCCTCACCCCTGTGTGGTGAAGTTGCCTCCCAAGCCCAAGGCATCAAAAACATCACCAAACACCTGAGCCACACTTTGCTCAATTAGTTGTGCTGCAATTTTACATGACAATTATACCTCTGACACACTCCTGCGCCATCGGAGGTTGCAGGATTGTAATCCTCACCTGCATATTTTGCGCAGTGCCAACCAGACAAACGCCCCCCTTATTTGCTGCTGTTGTTGGCCTTGGTGGATAATACTGAGGCGAGGGGCGAGGCACTGTATAGCAGGGAGACAAGACGGCTGTGGGATGGCTGGAGCCAGGTGTTCTCAGGCATGATAAAGCTTGCTGTGCGGGCCTACAGAAAATTAAAGGTCTCATGTCGGAGAGAACGATTATAACCGTGGCCTCTTTTTAATATACGAGCGAGCATTTTTTTCCACTTACTGGATCACTGTGCTCTTCATGAATCCACCTAATGTTCATAACCACCACTGTGTAGCTCCGAAATAGCAGGCCTCGGGGTCCTACCGCTGCAGCTCACACCTAGATAGAGCCAGAGATGGTGGAGACAAAAAAAGAAAGAGAAACACAACAGGAAGAACTGAGGGCATCCGCCTTATCTCATCTTTGCTGAGTTAAATGTTTTCCTCACTTTACACCAATGTGGTGGAGAAGAGACAACGAGCCGTGTTAACAAAACCATGAGGTGATCAGCAACCCCCTCCCCTCCATCCTCATCTATCAGTAATGGTGCTTTGAAGCCCCTGAGGGGGTTCATACCTGCAAAGGGAGGAACTGAGCGCAACTTTTTCAACCCAGAAGAGGAACCCTCTGGCTCCGTCTGCCTGACCTGTCTCTGGCCCCCGCTTAAGACAGCAGGCTCTCAGGCTGAATGATCGCGCTCTCACCGCTGACCATCAAGCTCGGTGAACTATTAACCTAAATCAGAGGCACCATCACAAACCGCTGCTACATAATTTTTTTGGCACTTCCCGCACAGAAATTCTTATCAATGTTTTCCATGAGCAGGCATGTACAAAGAACAGGGTGGAGAGATTCCACTGTCTGCACAGTTTGTCACCTATGCCTCAGGCTTATGGAGAGGGAGAGAGAGAGAGAGAGAGAGGCAGACAGAGCTAGTTTCAACACATTGAGCAAAAAAAAAGAAAAAAAAAATTGCAAGAGCTGTCCAAGTGAGAAATGTGAGGTAAATGAAATACGGCGTGCCGAACAGTCCCCCTTCAATCCATTTTGTCAAAATTTTTGACTGAGGTGGGCTGAAGGCGCAGTATTCAGCAGACCACCACCCCTAACCCCCCCTGCAGGAAACTGTCTCGTTCTGTCCAGATAGACCTCCCAGATAAGAGGCCAGGTAATGAATCAAACTGAAAGAACTGACATCTCTCCTCTTTTTTCCTCCTCCCCCTTGCTTTGCTTCCCCCCTCCTCTCCCATCTCAGGCAGTGAAGAGCGGCCTGAAAACAACCTGCAAGTGTCACGGCGTCTCCGGCTCATGCGCCGTACGGACTTGCTGGAAGCAGCTGTCTCCTTTCCACGACACCGGACGGCTGCTGAAGTATCGCTACGACAGCGCCGTGAGGGTGCTGAGCGTCACCAACGCAGCCACGGGGGAGACCGAGCTTGCAGGCCCCCGTCGCCAAGGCCAGACCCTCCGCACTACTGACCTGGTCTACCTGGAGGAGTCCCCCAGCTTCTGCAGGCCCTCCCGTTATTCCCCCGGCACAGGTGGCCGGTCGTGCGTCAAAGACACCAGTTGCCAGAGTCTGTGCTGCGGACGGGGTTATAACACCGCCATGCGCCTCACCAGCCTGTCCTGCCACTGCCAGGTACGCTGGTGCTGCCACGTGGAGTGTCAGACGTGTGTGAGAGAGGAGGAGGTGTACACTTGCAAAAACGCATAACAACTGATGAGACAGAGGAAATAAAGTCAGTACACAAACAAAGACGTGCGTAAAACAAAAGAGTGACACGGCTGAACTGTAAGCTCCTGTAGACTTTTCACAGAGGGATCCCACATCCTCAGAGCATGTCTTTTTTTCCAGATCGTCATTCTCACCTGCATGTTATTTTTGGGGAGGAATTTACACTTGTAACATTATAATTTTTTGGCTGGTTATTTGCTAAACGTCAAAGATTTGATTTGCAGCAGCTTACAGTAGGTGAGGATGTTTTTTTTTTTCAAACTACTCTGCTTTTCTCTCGCTGGATGCACTGAAACGCCACTCTTCTGGGACGGAGGGAAACAAGCTCTTACACAGGTACTGGACTGGACTGGACTGGATGTCACCAGCAGTACGACGTCAAACCCCCCACCCCCCCTCCATCCGCAGGGGAGCTCTGACAGTGACTTTGTTGTGTTGTAATTGCATTGCTCCCTTCCACTTGACTATTTATTGTATCGGTCATTGTGTCTGTTGTACTGCTGCTTTATAC
>JAPZDY010000009.1:6260087-6270683 GCA_029783645.1 Ctenochaetus hawaiiensis
GTCATTGTGTCTGTTGTACTGCTGCTTTATACTTTAATCCTTTTTTTTTTTTTTTGTAAATGAGTGTTGCCACTGAGGCTGAAACGGCCTTAAAAAGGAATCCACCTGTCTGTGTTTCTGTCTGCTGTGTTGGGGTTCATAACTGATTTCTGATTTAAAAAGCACTTATGAAACACACTATAATGATTTATAACACATATGATAAAAAAATAAAGTGTATAAATAATCATAGAAGTTAGAAAAACTGTTAAGGTCTAAATTTTCTGTTTGAACAGAATCACTGGAAGCTTTGAGGGGTCGTTGAAACCACTGATATACATTGTAACTACATGCATTAACAGGGTTTTTTTTTATGTGTGTGTAAAGAAACAAGCTGTGTTTCAGTTGCTCTTATGGAAATGTCTATGGAAATCTCCACATGTAGCCTAATGTGCGCTCAAGAGAACAAAGGGAAATACCCGAGGTAATAGCCAGGGGAACACCAAACACTGTCGTTGAAAAGCAAAAAATGAAAAACACTTAATTTGTGAACATACCAGCCCTCCTCTTGTTTTTTTTTTTTCTATTTATATATGCACACCATGCTATACTTTCAAGTTTAAAATTGCCTGACTGAACCATGTGGTCTTCCAAGTCTAATTTAGCCACATCTTTGTTGTAAATGCCTTTGAAGTGGGCTAATCATGCTCCTTATTTTCCCCCCAAAATTGCTAATCAAAGAAAATCACCATGTTTACTCTCCTAAGACAACTTTTATGTGTCCATGTGTGCAGGTCAAAAGTGCACATCAGACCCTAAAGGTTTATTTTACTGGCCAGTTTATGTTTTGTTTGAGTGATTCTGAGCTGTATATATATATATAAATATATATAATATGAATTATAACTCATGTCAGGGCCTCAGGCGGATGACAATGTGGAATCATAATTTTCTACCTCACTTCATCTTTTTTTGGCAAAGATCAGTCAGATTTATGAGCTATGCAGAGTTATTTCCTATGCTTTGTTTTAAAGATCATGTTTTAGATTTTTGTACAGTTCTTTTGGATTTGGTAATATATATAAATATATATATATATCTCCATATTTCAAAAGTATTTTTTTTAATCTTGCAACATTACATTCTTATTTAAAATAAATAAGATTAATAAATGGACAAACATTTGTATTAGCTATGTGTTTTTTTTTTTAAATTATTATTTTCTGTGTCGTTCAGCTGCAACCACAACTGCGCTCTCACTCGCATGCACGCGCACACTCCACACGCAACATGGAAGCGGGCGCGATACACCTGCCTGAAACTCCGCGCCCTGCATCTATCTGAGCAAAAACCACTTCCTGCTGATACTGCCCTGCCCTCCTTTTCATCTGAAAGGCCTGTGGTCTCGCTGCATCACCCTCAACCGCCTGGTAAAAAGGCAGCGGGGGCGGGGGCGGGGGGGTGGGGGGTTGGAGGACACGCTTACAGGTGTTGTGCCTCCAGCCAGTGCACCAACCACGATGACAATCATAATGACGATGATGACAAAGATGATGACTAAGAGGAATGCTGTATTACAGAGCGTTTGACCCCTCGATCCACCTTAAGAAAGTAACATTTGGCCGCCCGAGAATGACGACGAGAGCAGTTTATATGCTATTATCCGTGAATCATAACTTTCCACTCATTTGCGAGGCATCAGTGAAGCTGCGGCGCACAGAAGGGCCATTGTATGAGAAATTTATCGTGTGTGCTCCGGTGCTTTTGATCCCGCTCTCTAATTACTATGATTACACTTTATTATTTCTTATTAGAACATCAACCAGTGACCCCGAGTATTGAAGTGAATTAGAAGACAATTTCAAAATTACGGAGTTTTTATGACCTTAAAGTGGATGTACAGCTTGTTATTGTTGAAACAAATGATCTCTCAGTGTGATGAGTGTACCTGCATGCCTCAGGGGCAAAAACCTGCTCATTTTATATAACGTTATGGAAAATCTTGATAAGTTATGAGATGGGCCAAACATCAATCAGTTCCAAGCAGCAGGGTTAAGTAATTGGGCCTGAGGGTAAAAGGTTTTTCTAATGTAAAAGAGCGGATTATTGTAACTTCAGAAAAAAGCTCACTCATTTTTTCCCTACATGTAGGAAAAATGGTCAGTTATGTACAAATAAAATGCTTCAATAGTTGACCTCCTTTTTTTTTACAATCCTAAAGTGCAGGGATCATTGCCAAAAAAACCCCATTTTTTTTGGTACTACATTTTTTTATCTCTCCAGAATCAAGGCTGTCTATGAATTTGACATTTTTTAAGTTTTTACAGACAAAATGACTTCATAAATGTTTCTTTTTGGGTTAAAAATCCAGTAGATTGGCTGAAAAACACATTGTCACAAAGCTGAAAAAATGTTTTCATAGGACAGCAACAATATTTGTTTTTTTTTTTATCTAATAACAGCGTTGTATTACCAATAAAAACTTCTGCCTGTATCCTTTGCGTCAATATTAATTTCCCCTCGTGGACAATAAAGTTGGAAACTTCGGCTCAGTGATAAATAAATGCGTCAGCCGTCTTCCTGATGTCTGAGGTCAAGCAAGTTCATAAGTTGAGGCTACTGACTCACTATATTAACCCGTCGTATTATAATATTGCGGATGAATATTTAACTTTTTTTCAACGTGAATGCTGTATTTTTTTTTTTTTTAAAGAAAGCCATGTTCTTCTCAGCAGAGCTGTGGGATAAGGAACCAGAGAAAGGAGTGTGTCGCAGGGAGAGAGGTGGACCGGGGTTGAGATATTGAGGGACATAAAGGAAAAAGATGAGGATGGAGGGATGAGAAGGGATAGTTTGTGGCCCCGGGAGGCCTATCCCCTGCTGCTGCTGTTGTTGATTTATAATGAACTCCTAAAGCCTTCATTTCCCTCACTGCCCTGAGTGGAGGGGGTGCAGAGATGGGGGCTGCTGAGTCCACAGCCGGATTCGCACGCACAAGCCCCGAGGGTGGCTGCTTTGAGCAGGGTGGGGGGTTGGACGGAGCAGGGGTGCAGTGTGCAGGCTCCTGTGTGTGTTTGTGTGTGTGTTTGAAACAGTCCTGACAGGAGACAGGTGAGGGCAGAGAGGTTTTTTGCATAGGCTCTGTGTGTGTGTGTGTGTGTGTGTGTGTGTGTGTGTGTGTGTGTGTGTGTTTGTGTGTGTGCATACTTGCCATGTGCACACCTGTGGTCACTTCAGTGGGAGTGATGTGTGAGTATGTGTGTTTGTAGTCTGGTTTTCCTGTGCGGGTGTGGGCTTCAGTCAGTCTGCTGCATGCTGGAGCTGCTCTTGGTCACCCTGAGACACTGAATGACACAGATAATGTAGGGTGACGCTGGTGGTAACACTATCTTTGGTGTCTGCGTGGGCCTGGTTCAGGTAAAGGTTACTGCCCGGCTCGGCTGCAGCCGCGCTCTGATAGATGAAGATGAATTGGCACATCAGGGCTACGGCATTTTTTGTTTTTTTTTTAAATATGTATTATATTTGTGTTGCTTAGCAAAAAGATATTATCCGAAGAAACGTACATAGCTTTCAGGTTTATACATCACTCATTTGTGTAAGAACAGTAGATGTTAACTGAAGCGTGAAAAGCTTGGTAGATACTTTGCTCAAGGACACAAAGCGCAGTCCCGTCCTGTAATCGGAACCTCTGAGCCTCGGGGTCAAACATCCAAACCCTACAAGACTTCCGCCTCTGCAGAGAAGGTACTTAGATAGCATCAGTTCTGGGCCTAATCCCCACACCCTGACATGGCACAGAGAAAATTAAACGACAAAGAGGACGAAGGAGGGCAATGAATGTGGAGCAGGAGAAAGAGGGAGAAGAGAAAGAGAAAGAGAGAGAGAGAGAGAGTTGTGAATACGGCATGGGGTAGGAATTTGGAATGTGAAATGACTAATGCAATTGCTCAACCCACAACAAGAACATGCACTGCCTAGAGCTACGACAAGGCTGAGTGCATACCTCTATGGGGGGGCCAAGCTCAGAGGCTGGGTGGACTGGGACGGTGGTGGCTGAGTTCCTCACAATGGGTGATGAGACTCATGGGTGTAGGGAAGCTGTGTATACACGTGTGACGGTCAATTGAGCGGGCACTGGGGTTAAACTTATGGATTTTCACTTGCGGACAGAGAGAAAAACGATTAGAGCGGGACAGGGCTTTGCTACAGAACGAACAGTATGAAGATGTGATGCACATTAGTTGGTCAGTTCACCGCTTTAGTCTCCACTGAAATATCTCAACTATTGAATAGAATGCCATGAAATTTTGCACAGACATTCATGGATCCCGGAGGATGATTCCTAGAGACTTTAGTGACTTTTCCTGAATGCATTAAGAGATCAAAATGTTCATTTGTCTAATATTTTGGTTAACCTGCAAGATTCTGCCTCAGCTGCATCTTGTGTTTATTGTTGATTAGCAAATGTTAGCGCACTAACAGAAATGAGACAGTGAAACTCGTACGAATCATTACAACTGCTACACAACAGCATGTTAGCTTTATCACTGTTAGCATACTGACGTTTGCATTCAGCTCAAAGCATTCTTGTGCCCAAATTTAGCCTCACAGAGCAGTTAGCAAGACTGTCGACTCGTTATTAACCACTTTTTACAAATGTGGATAAAATGATTGATCAATTAATCAAAGAACATATCAGCTGATTGATCTGGTGAGATGTACTAACCTCGCTACTTTGCTTTGTCAAACAATAGTGTATGAAATAATTTGTCTGACTTTTCCAACAAACAAGGAAATACAAAAACAGAAATTGGTTACAAGATCTGGATGCTTGAGGATGCAGTGAGACAAAGCCTCGTAGGAAAGGCAGCAAACTGCACAAGAAGTGTTTGTGAGCTGATTAAACACAGCAAAAATGCCCTGCAAATGTATACTTGTGTTCCCCTTGACCAGTCCACTGTGAGCCTCTACCCACTCACCCCCCCACACACTGGGAAACTCCTGGGGGAGGCTGTTCCCATGCTGCCCTACAGAAACACCTGCAGCGCTGACAGCAGGGTTTACACTGCAGCCGCTGTGATAGGCCGTGATAACATCTCATGCACCTTCATAACTGACTCCCCGAGCTCGGTATATGGTACTCCTCTGCCTTTCTCTCAGCTGCACACGCAAAAACACACACACACACACACACACACACGTTGACCTCCATTACAACCAAAACAAAACTTTCCCAGAACAACAATGTACAGCAGAGAAAAACAGAGATAAAGAGCAGAGCTATGTGTTCTCTCAGACATAAACAGAAATAAAAAAATAAGTCTGGAATGTCATCTGTGATTATTTGTAATATCTACAGATACACAACAATGTGCTCTGTTTGCTATTTTTCCTCAAGTGCTCTTACTTATTAAACCATCACTGTCAGTAAAGGATCCAGATACACAATAATGTGCCTTTAAAATCTCACTAACTGACACATACGCCTTGATTATGAGAGTGGGTGCATGTCTGTGGGTAGGAAGCTGTCAGGCAGGGGAAGTCCAGCGTATCCCTCCATGCCGTCATCGAACCCAGGGGTGGACAGCATCTCTCAACCTGAGAGGTCTGGGTGTCACAGGTGGTTTGGCCACAGGGCTGCGTGAGTCTGAGTGTCTGACAGCTGAACGATTACGCTGAGGTAAGACGAATTAATGCGGGAAGACAAAGAGAGGGAAACACTGAGGCTCATCATCATTATCTCTCACTGGCAAAGGCACCCTGTCTCCCCTCAAGAGGGAAGCAAACAAGGTGAAAGGACCCCTCAGGGGCAGGTTTAGAAAACTTTTGAATTTGGGTGCAACGCTGCAGCACAGATTCAGTAAAGAGGGGCCCATCTGGGAAATTTGTGAAGATTTGTTAAGACAAATTTAAAACCCTGGTAGTAAATATTTTGGTTATTAAAATCTTTAATATTTAACTTGCTTTTTTCAGAGTCCTTGTGGTTGTTTTAAGTTGCTAAGTGTTCATTCTAAATTTTTAATATCCAATGTTTGTCCCTGTGCCATCATTTTAAATCTTTCTGTGGTCAATTTTGAGGCTCTGGGGGATTATTAGACTTTTTGTGGTTTCTCTGTGTCACTTTTTTTCACAACATTTGCATATTTTCACATTCATTTTGTGCCTCTGTGGTTTTGCATTTTGTAACCTCTGCTTGCTCATTTTGCGCTGGTTGTGTTTCATTTTGAGTCTTTTTGTGGCTGTTTTGCATCACTTTGTAGTTGCTTATAGTTTTTGTGGATGTCTGTATTGTTTTTTTTAAATATATTTTGCATGTCCTGAGTTGTTTTTTTGGCTTCTTCTCGCTCATCTTAGGTTTCTTGTTCATGTTCAGTTTAACAGATACTTCACACAAGGGATTTAATACTAACAAGTCAACTATCCGTAACCTTCTTCGGGTGGGGGGTTTTTGCCACTCTGGACCTCTTTCCCACCAGAATCCGCTGAGTTTCTCCTGTCGTCCCTGACAGGCCCTCATTTGCTTTCATTCAGCATCTCATCAAGGCTTCAAAGAAGAGTGGATCATCTCCCTCAGGGGGGAGTGAGAAGATCAGCGTGCCTCCGAAAAATGACTGGTATCCAAAAATTGTTGACCCAAGGCAATTTTGCTCCTCATAATTGGCTTCTTCACTCTGTCTGTCTTGGGCAATCAGTGGAAAGTTATGATGTATTATATTGCCTGGAAAACATCATTAAGTACGTTGTAGAAGTGATTCAATAACATATCATTTTCTCTTGATGAACAAAACAGTATTATTAAGGGGGGGAAGTCACGGAATACACTGAGCGCTTTCTTCCCCCTCCCAACAAAAACTCTGCTGCCATGCTGTCTAACTGGGACAGGGAGACTGATCCACAGCTAAGCTTTGTTGGTTTCCAGCTGGAGCCCCCAAAGGAGAAAAAAGCCTTGTACTGGGAAACAGCATTCTTTGACAATCCAGTGAAGAGGCCACACACACATACACATACTTATATAAATACATATGTGTATATACGGTATGCACTCCTCTTAAATTTTGTGCTCATATAAATCTATTTCTAACACTCATACCTCCACCAGAACAACACAATCTTCAAACTGTCTTAAAATGTTGGCACAGAAAATGCCTTAACTTTTCTGCATCTGTATGCAGGTTTGCATTGAAATATAAATTAAGCAAGGCGATTATGGTACAACTGAATACAATTAGTACATTTACTCCAATAAAGCACTTGGAATTGTTGTCCTTGACTTAACTATTTATTTTTAAATTTTTTATTCAACATAAAGAATAACTGGTTGTGACCAAATTTTATCTGTAAACATTACAACATTTGGAAAATATATGCAGTTAGATTAAACTAATCATCACTAAATAAAGTGAAGCTATCTATCACTTGACAACATTTAAATAGTGCAAACAAGTTACCGCAGCGGTTAACAGACCCCTTTAAACTGCTTTTTTCCCCAGTTATTGTGACTGATAAATTTTAAAAAAATTTGGGAGTGATGGCATGAAAACTTTGGTTTCTTACAGGAGGAAAAGACAGAAATGGGGCCCTTTATGACCACTTTTACTTTGGACACCTGTAGAATATTTTGCTTATTAAGATTTTAGATTTATGGCTTTCATTTGTAACTGCTGTTGTTCCTTTTATGTCAGAAAAAGACTGAATTTCTTTTACCCCATCATAGTGCACTGCTTTATTAGAAAACAGCCATAAGCTTCACAATGCTGCCTCCAACAAACCTGGATGTGCACCAAAAACAAACATAAAGCTTCCTTGGTGGAGGTAATAACAGGACAAAACCTTAACTTTACGCCATGAACGTGCATTAAACTATTGTTGACATTTGTACATCATACTAGGTGTAACCACATGTGATCTCTCTGTCAGTCAGAGTGGCGTGATCTTGCTCCACACCTGGAGTCTGGATTCCAGTTTGTGCCCGTGGTGCTCAGGTGTGGAGGAAAACCAGTAAGCTCATCTCATCCTTTCCTCAGGGCTGAAAGATAAAGGACAGACGGAGAACCCCATGACCTTGAGAGAGTGAGACACACACATAAATGTGCCTCGTACTGTTTAGAAACAGTTTTGAAGGGGGCCTTATTTCTCCCTTTCTCTGCTTCTTCTCTATTCTGAGCAACATGTTAAAGCTGTGCACCTCCAACCGCTGCCCTGGGGATGTATTATGACAACCGAAAACGGTGAACAGCGAGAGCAAGAAGTGGCATGAACAGATCTCAAGGTGTCTGACATGTGGGGGTGGGTGAAAAGGACCTCTGTTGAGAAGTGTCTAGCCTGAAGATACAACCATCAACTCAAGTACCATCAGGCAGCCATGGAAAACTGTCTGGGCCGATTTCTGATTGCTGTAATGAAGGAGGTAAACAAACACAGCTATCGTTGGCAAACGGGAGCTTGAAACAGCTCATTGCACCAATTAGGTCAAAAGATGCTTGAATATGCTTTGCTTGCTCCTACACAGTTTATTAGACAGCCCTGTGACAAGGGGTTGAAGCGAGGTGATTGAGATGCGGTTTTGTTAAGGTGCCAGGCAGTGCCTCAGGATGATTTTCCTCCCATTAAATCATCAAGAAACTATTGTTAAATGTTCAAAGTTTGTTCTGGGAAATTAAATCATGTCGCTTTTACACATAGTCAGTCTGACAAAGATGATCTTTGACGGGGAACTTCACAAACAACCTGTCTCCTTCCCCAGACATCCTGTCTACAGCGACTTGTAATCTTTCCGCAGTATTAAAAAGTTTGGTATCATATCATAGTTTTGTTGTCTCTGACTGCAGGCGAAAAGGAAGCCTCTGAATGGACGGACAGGAATATTCTGACACCTATCTGTGGAAAAAGAGTATAACCTAATCAGACTGAATCGAGGGGGGGATGACAAAAAGTAGCCCCAGGCCATGTTTCACAGGGTCTTTCCTGTCACATGTCTACTTGTCAACAGATTACACTATAGGCTCTCAGAGCTCGTCCTGATAGAGGAGAGGATCTCTGCCCTCACACCTGTCAGTTTTTTCGTTTAAGAGAATATCAAATATAATGGAAATTATAGCCTAAAGCCTAGATTTAATTTTGGGAAATTTAGCATCAATTCAACAACTTGAACTAAAACGCTCAACTTGTCCAGTATAAGGTGTCGTGTAACTCAGCACAGGATTCAGTGTCTGCACAATACAAAGTGCCAGCAATTGGTGTTCTGTTTCATCGGTATTACGGAGTTTAGGGTTTAAAAACCGAGATTTCATACAATGAAATAAACAATAGAGTTTGTTTTAGGTTTCTTACCAGCTTGTTTGCAACTGAGCGCTGATTACGCAGACTACAGGTGTGTTTCCTCAGCATTCTGCGTGAGTCAAAGATCGTCAATTATGTAAAACATGGATATGGAAACATTCAATATCTATCCTTGTTCTGCGTGTCGTCTAAGCATATCATATGCCATGTATTGTTTTATCGATAGTTAATGAACCTTTTAGTCGTCTTTAAGTCTAAAAAATGTTAAATAAAATTGGCGTTACCGAAAAGAAAATTTACAGATCCCCGCAATTACATTTTCAGCGTCCGAAAATCCATACAGAGTGAGCACTCTTCATTTTTTCGCTTCTCTCAGATGACGCTGAAAGACTTCCGCTTTCATATTTCCGTACACAAACGCTCTGCCGATGACGTGTACACTCCACTACCGTTAGCTAGCTAGCTAGCTTAGCCACCTGGCGAAATTCAGGTGTTGCAAACGTTTCAAAGCAGAGAGGAACAGAGTATCTCAGCACATCACGGGACAATGGAGACGCTTTACCATCAGACGAACAAGTGAGTGTGTTTGTCTCCTCTGGAAACTGTGTGGACTCTTTCAACAAGCTAACGAGTGAAACTACACAAACTAATACTGGTTTAACTTCAGTTGTGACGTTTAAAGTAGCAAACGCTTATTAGTGTTACGGGATTATATTGTCATTTAAACCACGAACAGTTGTTACTTTGTGTTTTTAAATGTTAAAAATCAGTATACTGTCAGGTTGTGTACTGGCATCATGTGGTGGTACCCATCAGCTAACGTCATGTGTGTCCTGAATTAGGCAAATACAGGAGGTGCAGTCTCTAATGGGCAGTCTGGAGAGGACTGATCGCCAATCAGTACACTGTGAGTAGTTCAGGCTCTCACTTGGCTCTGTTTATGAGTTTTACAACTGTAAGTATTTATGGCACCAGCTCTAGTTAATTCTTTTAAATGGTTTCATCAGAAGCTTTATTCAGTACAGACTCCTTGTTATGGCTGCTCTGATACAAAGCCGGGGGGGCGGGGGGTCTCCCTGGCTGATTGTTTTCAGTGCTTGGTGCCTGTCCAATCAGCTCTTGGTCAAGCTGGTGCCAGCACAGGAAGAAGCGGGGTGGGTACAGTGACAGAAGCTGGGAGGGCTTCTTCTAGATAATGGTGGGAGCCTGGTACTAGACAAACCCCCACCCCACCCCCCACCCCCATCCCCTTTGCAAATTATGACATCAACTTGTGTTTGAACTGGAGGGGAAAGACGTGCTAAACATATATACATTGTAATTAGACAGTCATTT
>JAPZDY010000009.1:6270783-6285173 GCA_029783645.1 Ctenochaetus hawaiiensis
ACAGTCATTTCACTGACAATAAACACTGCAGTCACCCTGGAACATGCAGTTACAGTCTCACCAACATGAAAACAGGGTGTAATCTGCATGCTGATAGACATTAATTTCAAACTAATTTGTTCAATTTAACAAGAATAAAGTTTTACCTGATCATCTGGAATAGATTCAAAAGAGAAAAGTGATGTAGTATTTAATTTCTTTGCAAAACCAAATGACTCTTCTTTTGCTTGTGTGCTCAATTTTCTTTCTTTGTCTCATTTTCAAGTGTTAGAGAATGAACTGCAGGCTAGAATCGACCAGATCTTCAATCATTTAGAACGCCTCGAGATCCTGGCCAGCAAGGAACCGCCGAACCGCCGACAGAACGCCAAGTTGTGAGTTTGAATTCAGTCAATTGATGGGGACCCTAAAGCTCCACAGCTGGCAGGTCGAACCATTTCTCATAAAGGCACAGGGAGGGTGTAGAGGATGAGATAGGCAGCCCTATCTTGCCCTGTAGCGAAGTGGCTCTATAGAAACATTTTCTCAGAAGTCCGTCATCACCAGCATTCCTGCTGCATTGGGCAAAGATTCATTTCTGAGCTGGGTAAACAGGCCTAAGGGGACACTGTACACCCCATCCCACAGCAGCCCTCTGATCTTAGTGGAGCTCTAGTGGGGCCTGAGTGAAGCTAAGGAAAGGAAGAGACTATGAGGGACTCAGACTGTGCTATTCATTCCAACCCCATGTGATTTAAAGGAAAAGAAAAATTGTAATTGACCAAAATTCTGAAAAGTTGGACTACATAAAAGACGAGGTGCAGGGATGCATTGTCATAAAAATATATTTCAAGGAGGTGAGGGAATTGTCTGTTTAAAATAGAGAATATTTTGATTGTAGAGAGAGCTTTTAACAAATTTTTAACAAACTGAAATGAATTGATAATATTCTTTAATTTACCTCAGGCGTGTGGACCAGCTCAAGTATGATGTCCAACACCTTCGAACTGCGCTGCAAAATTTCCAGCACCGGCGCTACGCCAGTGAGGCCCAGGAGAGAGAGAGGGAGGAACTCATGAGCCGTACCTTCACGACCAACGTAAGACAAATGCACTGCTGCTGCCAAACTGGTTGGGGCTAATGAAGTCAGCCACTTTGTCAGGCATGAATCCAACATTCAGAGGTCCAAGTCTTGGGTTGATAAAAATGTGATAGTGTTAAGTGAACTTTGAGTTTACCCAGACTGTTAGTCTGGTTGACACAAAGGCTTGTTCCCTCAGTGTTACATTTGAATATCTTGAGCTGAAATCACGTGGACTTAAAAAAAATATGCCTGTTCTTGTTAAATAGGATGCAGATACCTCCATCCCTATAGATGAGACCCTACAGCTGAACTCCAACTTGCACAACGCACACAGAGGCATGGATGACCTCCTGGGCAGCGGCAGTAGCATCCTCAACGGTCTCAGAGATCAAAGATCTACGCTGAAGGTTTGTGCATGTGATTTCAGACAGAGTCTAGAAAGAAAAAAATAACTAGCAGAGCAGATGACCTTCACGTTTTTATTGGTTTTCTGGCTGAAGGAACCAGTACAGAAGAGTACATCACAATAGTCTCATTGTTAGCGTGTACATGCTCACTTAGAGGGTGAGTCTGAGTTTCCAGGGAGGAGATGGTCTTCCTGGCTTAGATCAGGCCTCCTCTTATCAGGGTGTGTCCGTTCACAGCCGGGTTGTCCAGCCATGAGAAACTTCGGACAGAGTGGCGCGTCAGGGAGGGTGTTGGCACTTAATGTCTAACAAAATCAGATTAATAAAGTGTGGATAATTACAATGCTGTCATGTTATGCCTGAAATTTCCCAAACATTGTGTTTATATATGGTTGTTGTAGTTTAATCTGACACACATGTTCATTACTGTTGTCATGAGTGTGGCTCTGTTTGGGCTCTACACAGGGGACACATAAGAAGATGCTGGATGTGGCCAACATGTTAGGGCTGTCGAACACAGTGATGAGACTGATAGAGAGACGAGCCACCCAAGACAAGTTCATCATGATCGGAGGCATGCTGGTGACCTGTGTCTTCATGTTCCTGGTAATTAGATACCTGGGCTGACCGCCATCCATCCACAGCGGCGTTTTTCGATCAGTCGTGGACATTTCTGCAGCGCATCATCTCTCATGATATGAAAAGTGGCAGAACCGAATTTTTAACATCAGATTTAGGTGGTTTTTATAAATTGTGCCATTATAGTTCGTTTTCCACAAATGTGATTATTATGGGCATCTACAAAATGGCAAAGTTGAAGAAGACCTGAAATACATACAGTATTTTATTCCATTTCAAGCTCCAAGAGAGCATTAAACTTTGAGATCTACTGCTTTCCTCAAATCACTGCCACACACTCATAACCCTTTTTTTCTTACTCAGAATCTCTCAGCAACTGTAAATCTTGTTGTGACTGTACCCAAATAGCCAAATGGCCTTTTAGAAACTTTTAATTTATACTCAACCTGCTCTTTCTTCCAGTGAAAAGTGATTTGTTTTGTTTTGCTCCTGAAATCTGTCAGTAATGTCAGTGTCATTCTGCCTTTTTAAGCATGGTTCATAGAGAATTAGAAATACTAGTGTTAAAATACTCATAATGCTCTGTGTTTTACTCAGAATGCTCCCTGGAATATATATTTTGTTTTATGTGTAGCTAATGTGATACACCAGAGACTAACATGATGACAATGAGGATCTGTTTAGAAAAAAACAATGGAAGCAGCAATTATTTTGTATTTGTTCAATACTTTCTTTTGGATTTATGCTTGAGTTGAGTCTCACTATGTGAGTGACTTCGTTCTCTTAATGGAATAAAACTTGTTTAATTTCCTTGGAATAACTTCATCAGACAACTCTGCTGGTAAAAGACCAATTATAACTGATTTTGTGGCATTGGTAAGTACATTAACTTTCCTGCTAAATTTAACTTTGTAGATTTACTGCTTTCAAAAAGAGAACTAGAGCGCCATCTAGTGTTTCATTTCCAGCAGTGACCTCTGCAGTGACGGCTTGACTTTGCCTGATGAAGGTTGGTGTTTTCATCCTTGTGACTGCAGAGTGGCTGCATATTAAATGTTAACATGTGGATTTTGTTAGCCCTACATATTATAGGAAAAGACACATGAACTCAAGATTTTATTTGCTTAAACAGTAAGTTTTTAAAAAATACAGAGTTGCTACTGTTTGACAGATCACTATTCCTTTGCCTTCCCAGCCCGTCTTAGCCGGGGTAATTTAGAAATAACCTTGATAAAATACATACATGTGTCCAACTTCTGCCCATTGTCAGTCTGCTTTTTAATGCCAGTCTCAAACCTCTAGAATGTTAATAGGTTAATCTACAGCAGTTTTATTTACAAAATTACACAAAAGCAAAACACAGCCCTTCTTCGGAAGAGCATTTTGGAAAATAATTTAAAAACAGAAAAATACAATTATTGCAGTATACTACAATCTTATTGTTACATGATGCAAACGCACCATCTCGATGTACAGATTTCAGTGCAATTCTTTCAGGTGTACCCTCACCACAGGGAACATGAGCTTTGCCTCAAAACATCAGGGATGTTAAAACCCCTGCATGACAATTCTCCTCGCTCGAAGAGGGGATTCTCATGTGACAATTTCATACCGATTTGGACACCATAGCTGCAATTTCATATGGTCATCATTGGTGGGATTTTTCACATTACACACTGATATATATACAAGCTACTGCATGACAAATTATTTGAGACCAAGGATCCAATAGAGAGCAAGTAGTCATAAGAACATAAACAGAGTATCAGTAATTGTGAAACAGTTTGTCTCCGACGGTAACATTATAGAGTTGAAGCTGTTCCTCTTTAGAACAATCCCACTTCCTCCTTCTAACGTGATTCTGCTGATGGCTTCAGCCATTATGTCTCTTTGGCTGCCAAAATGAGCAAAGCAACATGAGAATAGTATTTTTATGCTGAAAACAAAAAAACACCTCCAGAGTTTTCTTTGACTCATTATTCAAAAATAAATGGGTGTGTTAATAAATCTTAAACTGGATTATAAACTGATGTCTTAAGGAAGTCTCTGTAAATCTACACCCTGCTGTAAAAAAAATAGGGAAAAATATGAGGGGAAAAAAATGAGCCAGTAGAAAATGTGTTAAAATGTGAAGCCAACACAAGCAGAACCACTTTGTGGCTACAACTTCCTGCACTGTGAAGGCCAGTAAAATGGTGGTTTAATGACAGCTTCCTGTCTCATTGCCTGCATGTTGTCAGAGGGACTTCATCTTAGACCATTAACCAAACCGGTTAGGCTAGTCTTTCTTCCAGTGGTTGAGTGCTGTGTTACACTCCTTAGCTTGCATCACTGCTCAAGAGCCATGGTTAGGTGGGTGCTGTAGGTCTTGCCCTGAGAAGATTGGGTGTAGCAGTGGATGGAGTTGGAGAGCTGCTGCTGCGGCAGCCTGTGAGGGTCGGGGCGTGAAAAGTGTGGGGTAGAGGGCTGTATGTGGTACATGATGAAGAGCTAAGGGGGTGTGGTGCAGAGCTGAAGCCGGGATGATATGTATGGGCTGACCCGAGAGGAAGGCAGTTGGGTGGGCAGGGATCAGCCCAGCATGTCCTAGTGAGTGTCCCAGAGAGTGACCGAGAGAGGGGCCCAAGGGGGATAGGGAGATGGGAGTAAGGTGGTGCTGGGGAATGTGGTGTACCTGGGCCAGCTGGGCGTGTGCAGGGTGTGGGTGGTGGGGATGTGCTGGATGGATACCCATGGCGGCAGCTGTGGCGGCATGGTGCTGCAGAATGGCGTGTTGCACTGTGGTGATTGACGTTCCAGAGGCTACAGACACAGTGGGCTGCTGAATGTGGATCTGCTGCAGGGCTGGGGGTGGAGGAGCTGGGGCCAAGTTGGCAGCTGCTGCAGCGGCAGCTGCTGCTGCAGCTGCAGAGGGAAATGTCTTAACCTGCTTGGCCAAAAGCTGCTGCTGGATGTGCTGCTGTGCAGCCTGTTGCAGCTTGCTGTATTTCTCCATCTCCTCTGGGGTGAATGTGATGGGCTGACTCTCCAAAGGGGCCAGTCCATCCTCCTCTGCCTCCATGCCATCCTCCTCCAGGTTGGGTGGTGGGTAAGCAGGGTAAGCATGCATTGGAGGTTGCTGCTGCTGCATTTCTGGCATGAGGGATTCCATCATGGGGTTTTGAGAGGGGTCCTGTCCCGATTCTCCTTGGTACTGGGGCATCATCATGGAGGGCTCCTGTTCAAACAACGGCCGGGCTTCTTGGTGCACCTGGGCTTCCACAGTGGGTTGCTGTGTCTCCTCTTGCACCACTGTGTTCTGTGGAGCCTCTTCAACCTTTTGGACAGGGGGAGCAGGAGGTGGTGGTGGAGGGGGGAACTCCCTTATAGGCTCTACCAGGATAACCTCTGCCTCAGCCTCAGAGCCCTTCCCTGCTCCTGATTTCTCACCCTCATCAGGTCTTGTTAGAGGAATCACTGGTTTCTTCCCCGCCTGCAGCTTACCAAAAAGCGGAAGCATGGCTTTGTTTCCCAGGGTTGGGGGAAGTTTAGGACCAAAGTAGCCCTGTGGTGGGTCCTTAATCTTAATCCCAGATTTTGTTCCAGTGGCAGAATCATCAGAGCATTTTTTAGACTGAACCTTCTCCAACAACTGGCGAGCAGTTAGGGTGTTTTTCTGTTCCCCTGCATCTCGGGACCCCCCTGGCCTCAGAGACTGTGAGCTGGATGAATGGGTGTTGCGGTTAAGGCCTCGTGATGAAGATGAGCGAGGGGACTGGGAGCGGTAGATTCGAGAGCGGTTGAAGTCTCTGCGGTGTGTGTCACTGTCCCCTCGACTCCTGGTACCTCGTCGGCGTGGGGATCCTTTGGTGGAGCTGGACGAGCGGCTAGCAGAGCTGTGGCTACGGCTGTAGCTGCGCCTCCAGGATCTTGCACTGGTGCTGCGGCTCCAACTACTAGAGCTTCTTGAGCTGCTTCTATGGTGCCGTCGGTGCCTCTTTCTGCGGCTGTAACTGCGTGAACGTGAGCGGGAGTCTTCTGAAGTGGAGGAGGAATACTGATGTCTCCTGGATCGCCTACGACCTCGACTTCCTCTATGTTCATACTCAGAGTCTGATGAACGTTTGGAGCGCCGCCGTCTGCGACCTTCTGTGCTGTAGTCACTGTAACTGTCTGAGTAGCTGCGGCTACGGTGGCTGTAGGCGCTGCTTCCTGCTGAGGAGCGCTCAGAGCTGCTGGAGTAAGAGTGACTACGGGATGTTTGACCCCGATGGTGTCGACGACTGCTTCCCCGCCTCTCTCCTCGTCTTGAAGAGCGGCTGCAGGACCGCCGTGATTCCTCACTGTGGTGGCGCCGCTGTTCCCGAGGACTTGACCTATGATGACGTGACCTCTGAGTCTTAGAGCCCCCTTCTTCTTCACTCTCACTGCTGGGAGGTCTGCCAGGACCAGGACTCTTTTGGGCTGAGGTGGAGCAAGAGGCACTTTGAGATGCACTGGAGTCAGTCTTTTGTCGCTTGGTGCCACTGTGCTCCTCTGAGGAGTTGACCTTGTCGCTGACTTTTCCGACTCCTTCTTCAGCTCCAGACTTGCAAGGCACTTCCTTCATTGCACGTTTCCTCTTACCCGGTTCTACTCCTGTATTTCCTGTAGCCCCTCCCCCTCCACTTGTCAGCTGAACAGAGGAAGCAACAGCTTTATCCTCTGACTTTTGTTTTGTCTTTTCCTTTTCATCACCTGTTGCCTCATCTTGATCTGGAGCCTTGTTTTTGCTCTTCTTACGTTTGTGTTTTTTCTTCTTTTTGGGCTTCTCTTGCGTGACCTCAGTCTCTCCCTCTGCATCTTCTTTTGCTCCTTTTTCTTTTCCTTTGCGTTTTGAGTGCTTTGCAGACTTCTTATGCTTCTTCTTTTTCTTTTTTTTCTTGGCACTACTGCTGCCAGTCACAGGCTTTTGCTCCTCACCCTCTGATTGACCAGGCTCTCCCATCACTGTCGGCTTGTCTTTGTCAGTGCTGGTCCCAGGTTTGATAGCTGTGTCTACTTCAGCTGTTATGGTAGCCATCTCTTGTACCTTGTCATCAGACTCTTCTGAGGGCTTCGGGGACTTTGTTGCTTTCCCACCACGCAAACCTTTATTTCGGGACAGTTTGAAGTCAAAATAAAGTGGATTACAGCTGTAAGACAATGAAGGCTGAGCCTTTGTGAATTCGAGGAGCTCAGAGGGCCACTGCAGGGTTGTGCTCTCATCTTTACTCAGAACTGGGAAGAAGGGACCTGTGGGGATTTTAGGACCCAAGTTGGACTCCAGACTATCCTGTGCACTCTCTACTTTTTGTGTAGGGGAGGTGGGCACCATGGAAGCTGTGTCTGCTGTGCATGAGGAGACATCCTCTGTCTTCACTATAGGTGACGGAGGAGTTGCTTCTTCATCGAGGGCTGAAGTTTCATTACTCTGTTCTTTTTCCATCTTGCACTCTATAACGTTGGGTTCTGTCTTTTTAGAGTCATCTTCAACTCTTTTCTCCTCTTGTCCCTCTTCCTCATCTTCCTCTTCTTTGCTTTGACACTGATCAGTGGCCTTCATAAATAGCAAAAACTGGAAGTGCGGCTTTACCCTACAGTGAGCTGGAGGTACATAGTGATAGTACTGCGGTTCCTGTCCAGCATATCCTTCCTCTTTTTTCATCATCATTTTCAGTTTGTTGAGAGTTGAGGCTAGAGAGCCTCCGTCATCGGGCTGCTGCACCTCTTCCGTCCCTGCTACACAAACACCCTCTACCCCTTCAACTCCTCCTTCACCTCCCTTAGGGCTGTCTGTGCTGCAGCCAGATGTCTCCTCTTGCCCTCCAGCCTTTTCTCCCTCCTGGCCCCCCTCTTCCTCCATAGCCTCCTCTCCATGATCAGCAAACACAGCTGCTGCTGTCTCCAGCTTTACTGGAGCTTTCTTGGCAAAGGAGAAGGAAACACTGACTTTGGATGCAGCACTAGGTGTTGGGGAGGAAGACGCGCTCTTCCCAAGAGAGAAGCTGATGGTTGGACCTGGCTTTGGGGAAGCTTGCCCAGTTTTATCTGCCGGTGATCCTTCCAGGGACCCGTCTGTCAAAGCACTATTGTCAGGCATTATGCTGTCGCTGTCCTCTGCCTTCTCTCCATCCACAGCAACTGTTGTAGTTTTGAACATGGGCCCACTTCCAGGAGTACTGCAATGCAAAAGCAGGATAACCACAAGATTAAGGCAAAATAGTTTCAAACTTGAGAAATACCAGACTTAACAGGATATTTGCATGCTTGTTATTCAGCATCAGCATTCAGCTGTATCAACCAAAAAATGAACCAATTAAGAAAGTTAGATGATGCTATAATAGCTGTTTTCATTTGGAGAAACACGTCTTCTAAACAAGACATAATGTTTTAAGATGTTTTTTTGTTTGGCCTAACAGGTTGCATCATAATCCTTTTAACATATTTACAATTGTACTGACAATGCATACATTTCGATCTCCAGCCAGCAGAGGGCACTCTGGGAATAAATTCTTACCGGTCCTGTTGTTTCCTCTGTTCAGCCAGTTCATGCAATCGGCGCAGCATCTTTTCTTGCTTTTTTCCATCTTTCCGGGAACGTGATGACACATTACGAGCAAACTCTCTTTGCTTCAGCTCTTTAAGCCTCTGCATCACACAAAATCAAGACATTGACAAGACAGGGTGAAACAAAGTACGCCAGGATCTCTTTAAGACACAGTTACTTCTCTCATGTTTTACAACATTTTGATCTTAATTAAGATTGCAATAAATGGTAATCCCAAGTACCTGCTTGTGAGCGTGGTCGTAGGAGTTAATGTGGTTGTCAAATTCCTGGTGTTTGGTGTACTGTTTGTCACATAGTTCACAGTAGAAATTGGCTCTCAGGTCTTCCAAAGCCTTTGCAATGGCTTTCTCCTTTTCCATCTGGTCCTATTGTTGATAGAAAGCACAAAGGGGAATAAGTCATTAAAACTTATACAGTTCAAGCAGTTGAAGAAAAAACTTAATTACAGTAACTAGAGCAGTAGTCTTCTGTTTCCTTCTCCTAACAAGCATGCTTAAAAGAACAAAAACACAAGTTCATGCTGTCGTAGGTGAGCAGAAATAGATGCCACTGTTTTCAGCGTTAATGGTTTTGTCTATAAAACGTTGATCAACTAGAAGCCAGCAGATTCATGAGCAGATGATAAAAAGCATTTTCATTTTGGCTTCTTTGCTAGGGATTGTTGCCACTTACATATTGACGTGTGTGAATATAGAGTCTGAGCCAGGAAGGGTGGGATGGTTACATTATAGTCTTAAAAGAAAAAGATTTCATCCAAAATTTCAGCATGTCATTGGCTACTTTTAACTACATCTGTCACTGCCCCTATATGGTTGTCTAACAGCAAGACACTTACATCTGAAGAGGTAAGATTTGGGTCCCATGTGCGTGCATGATGAACACAGCCTTAGATGCATTTACCACAGCAGCCCTACCTTATATTTCTGTCGCAGTTCTTCTGTGTCCTCCTTCTCCACTTCGAGTACTCTTCTCTTCTCTGTGGCATCCTCTGCATAGTCCAGCTTAAGAACAGACACGGCAGTTACAGCACTTGCAAAAAACACAATACTCCTGCGTGAACATCAGCAGTTAAATGCTAGCACATCTGTACTACCAGAGCTAAGACGAGTCAGTTTGTTTTGTTGCTATTATTTTTTTCCTATGCTTCTAACGGTAGTGAGAATCCAACTGAAGTAAAAAGTAGTCCATTAATTGAGTCCTCCTCTTTGGAGTCTCTCAATCTGTTTAGTTTTGTATTATTAGGAAGAAAAGAGGTCTTGGTAAAACATTAAACACTCCTATGGATAAGTGCTATGTAGACAGATATTCAACAGTAATCCCAAGTATTAAAGCAAAAGAAGGGGCTGCCTAAAAATACTTAACTATGAAATATAAATTTGTCCTTTTATCATTCTGATGTTTTTTCTGAAAGGATAATTCAGGACAAGAGATTCACAGAGCAGATACATGTGATTCATCCACCTTAAGGAGGATTTATGCGTTCAGATTTATGTGTTCCTACATCATGTCGTTGCTAATGAAGTCTGCTAAAGTTATTTTTTTGTCTGCTGCAGCATTCACAGCCAAAATTCCGTAGGTCAAATATAATTAATGGCATGAACTGAAATATCAGTGGCATCTTTTTGGCCTGTCCATCTCAGAGGTTTATCATGGGGGTTGAGATCAGGACAGTCATCTCGACAAATCCCATTTGGGGTGTAAAGTGTTTTGTGCACAGAATTAGTTATGCCGAAGCAGCCACCATGAAGACACTAGCACAGGAACAAGCTGTGGAGTTCAGTGGAGCTAATGGATCTGACCTATACCATGAATCTTTCTCCACTGACTGATTTGCATTTGGCACCTATTCATTCATTCAGATAATGTTCTCCTGGCTTCCTCTGCACTCAGATTTGTCTTGTCGGACTGCCAGTTGGTGAAGTGTGATTGATAACTTTAGAGAATGTTTTCACTGCTCAACAGTCCAATGCTGCTGAGCTTTACACGACTCCAACTGAAACTTGGCACAGTGCGAGGTGCACTTTGGCAAATGTAACGGTTTTCTGCCATTGAAATGTATCTGAATCACCCAATGATTCTTCCAGAGACTGTTTGGATGCCAGCAGTAAGCACTGAAAGTAAGGAAGGATTTTCTTTAAATATATTATTAGCTTCACCATTTGGTAGTCTTGCTCTGTGATCAAGTGGCCTAGAACTTTTAGGTCAAACTGCTGTTGCTCCTACTTGTGCCTGTCCACAGTAACAGAACTCACTTAATCAGGTTGACTCTGGAGGAGTAGAAATTTGGAAAACTAACCTGTTCTGTCTTATTATCCAGCCAATGAGCTCTTCAGTACTGACATGACGATCAGTGCCTATGTTACAACCTGTCATGACTTTGTTCTTTATTTGCTTGACAACTCTCAGAACTGGTTATTAAACAAGTGCCTTCATTTAAATGCAGCAAGGTTTAAGACTAAAGTGGTAAGATTCAACAGGTCTGGTTTTATATTAAGACCAAGTCAGAGCAGACATGTCAAAATTCCTCAAGCTACTGCTGGACACTGTCACTTAAAAACAGCCAAACAGCCTTCTGCTTCGTCCTCATTCGTCGCAACATAAAAAAGTGATAGAGATAAAATAAACAGCATCTTACCTCCATCTCCATCCGTCCCATCCCCATGACATCATATTTGAGGATGATGGGAACAGGGTCGGTGCGTCCTGAGGGAAAAGAGACAGAGAGACAACAAGGTGAGTTTGTGAGACTGGGACGGAAGGCCAGCTCGGAGACAGCCTGCTTTTAGAGCATAGGGTGCTGGGGTTAGAGAATTTTGCCTTGAAGTGCAAAGAGACCAGAAAGCTACAGTGAACCAAACACCAGCCATTCTCACAGCTTACTGCAGCCACCTTGTATGGACCAATTTATCTGTCCTTGCTGTTAAATTTAACCTGGCTGCTGATTTGCATTTTGAATTGTCAAAATTAGCTCCAAATGTTGTATTTCTGGAAAAATAAAGTCAAGGGCATCAGGGTTGCTCAGCACTGTCTTACTGGAGAAAGATAAAGTTCATGGGTAAAAATATCGACAGCTTTAAGCCAATCTGTTTCCATATTTTTTCAGTGTAGCTGAAGCACCCACCACCCCTCCTCCACCCGCTCATTGCTGCAGTCCTGTTAAACCAGAATGCCAAGTTTATCAAGGACGTTACAGCTTGAGGGGCTGTGTGTGTGGTGTGTGCGTGTGTGCCTGTGCGCATGCCTGTGTGTGTGTGTGTGTGTGTGTGTGTGTGTGTGTGTGCGCGTGTGTGTGTGCGTGTGTGTGTGTGTGTGGAGGGAGTTGCACCAGGCCTGTGCAGCTGCTGCCACTGCGACATCCTCCATGAGGGGAACAAAGCCTCCTAATATTATCTAAGGCCAATTGCATCATCTCTTTCTGAAATGACTGCAGGCTGGGTGACCCTTGCAAGCCCCTTTTTAACAATCCTGAGGTCCAAATCTGTTCCCTTGTCCCAGGCCCCCCTTCCTCATTGTGACTGGAGCTGAAACATTATTTTCCTCTGCCTACTTGAGCTATGTTATGTAAGCTGTGAAAAGAGCTAGATCGGAAGGAAATTAACTGTTGAAAAATAAATAAACCAAAGACAACCAAAAAAAAAACAAAACAAAAAAACAACCAAAAAAAACAAAAAAAACAAAAACAGAATGAAACATTAAAGATATAAAATATTTAAAAATCAAAACTACTTTGGAGATTGACACAGAATTGCTTAATCCACTCATAATCAGCCAAACAAAGCAGAGAGAAAGACAAGAGTAAAAATTAAAAAAGGACACAAGCACTGAACTACAGCAGAGTGACGTCACAGGCCAGGTATCGCCATGGTGACAGTGCAAGGGATGGGGATACTTACCTGGTAAAGCATGGGTATGGGTAGGAGAAGGAAGGGGGGGGACAGACAGACAGATAGACAGGGGAATCTCAACACAAAAGGCATAAAAAGAATTTGGACTAGTCTGCTGCTCCTGTTGCCAGCCAGATACAATAATCAATCTTACTGATAGTGATTATCAATTCAGTTTGGTTTCAGTTTTTTTCCTCCCACATGTTTAATTTTTTTTTAATGAATCAATTTTCTTTGTATACCATTGGGCATATGGAATAACTACAAGCATTTGGCTTTTGAAGTTCAATCAACGTTTGATTGTTTGTGATACCTGCAATTCTCAAAAATTTGACAACTTGAGGGTTTGCTCTGAAAAAAAGAAAATAAAAACAGAAGGCCAATACCACGCATTTCCCACTGCCCTTCCAACTTTATTCTTGATGCAACAACATATATAATATACTAAAAATATAATTATTATTATTAACTTATAATTTTGAAAGGGGTTACTGCTTGGCACATTCTAGCCTTTCTGGACAGAGAAAGATAGGGGCCATATTTGGTGTAAATATCTGTGCCGTTTCTGCACTTTCCTTAAGTAATTAAATCATCACAGCCCAATGACATAATAATTCTGAAATCATAGATGCATGGGCATATTAACATAATGGCCTGCCTGGACTCCCAATCCCACTGCAGTGTCTGACAGCTGGGTGGGCTTTTTAGCTGAAAACCTAACTCTGATTGGATTATTATAAACGCCCTAATTCACCAAGGAATTAAGAGGAGAGGACTGATTGTGTGATAGCCAGGTCAGAAGACTATTTGCCGGTAAGACATGTTTATACTTTTTACATAACAGTAATAGAGAAGTGAAACCAGAACGGTGGCTGGTCTGTTAGCAGGCCACTGCAGTGGACTTTCTGAATGGAGTCACAAGCCAGGTGCAATTAAAGATTAATGAACAACTTCATCATCCCAAACTATCACCATACTTTAAACACAGTGACAATACTTCCACATTACCCATTCCGGTGGGAAAAAAAAGGGACCAGACAAAAACAATGTGCATCTAAATCACAAGGTGTGAATCACAAGGTTTTAAAAAAACTGAAAACAAACAAAATGACAATGTTCTAAGAGTAATACATATGCATGATATACAAGCAGCAGAATGAGGACTAATACAGAGAGAATTGAAAGCCTATGTAGCATTGGTGCTCTGATGAGAGGAAAATAAAAAATGGGAGAAATTAAAACAAAATAAAAACAAAACAATTCAATTGGGGGATAAAATAACATTTACCACTAAGTTTACCATCAGCACAACATGGGCAGGATCAAATCGCTGTAAAAAAGAAACACCAATTGGTTAAGCAGGAAGATTGAGGCACATAGAGAAGGGAGGGTGGGGTTGGGAGTGTAGTTGTGGGGTTTAGGAGGGTTTACTACCAGAGGGGCATCAGTGTGTAAAACCCCTTCCACCCCCCTCATCCCTTCACTCAGGGCTAGACGCTTACAGGGACTTCCTCTCACCACTCTCTCCCAAACATTCGTCCCAGTCCCCTGGCCCCTAGCCTGGCATATCTTGCTCTCTCAACCAGAATATGCCCCCAAGGTACCAAACTACCACCCCTTACAAAGTGTGCGAAAAGTACTGTTTCCCTGCACCAGTAAAACCCAGCAACCTTCACTTAATACCTTTGCTTATCAAAACACAAAAATCGATACCCCAACTGATAAGTACTTTTAAAAGGAGCTGTACTGGGTGAGGAAATTACTCAAAAAACATCAGAGTCTAATTTAACTCCGACAGCTAGAAGAAAAAGGAAGCTTATCATCCAAAAAGTAAATGAAAAGTAACATCTACTTTTGGAATGTTTGTGGTCAAATATCTTATCTGAGAT
>JAPZDY010000009.1:6285273-6336905 GCA_029783645.1 Ctenochaetus hawaiiensis
TGAGATGATAACTGCCTCTAGGGACGACCACCATTTTCCCCCTTTGAGCTTTCTGCCTTGCAGATGCTTGTCAGCCCAGTTAGCAAATCTCCCTGAGATTCTTTCATTTCCTCGCTAGCTTCCAGCCAGCAAGCTTGTTTTGGGATGTGCTTAACCCCGGAACAAGTGAACACGTGACACACATAAAATGTACCTGAAGAAAGAGCCAGCAAGGCTTTGAGCAGTGCTTAGAGCGAGTTCTGCATTGCTATGTAGCTTCGGTTTTATCACTTAAAATTGTGAACTGTGCACCTGTCTGGAGTGTAACATCTCACTCTGTCATGTGAAAGTCAAAGTTAGGTGTGTAACCTCCAACACTGCTTAAAGCCCCAGGTGTATGTGACAGTTTGAGGCAGGCAGGAGTGCACCTCTGGGACAAACATGCTGTGCAGGAGGGGCAAAGAAATAGGGGGAGGACGGAAGCGTGTAACCATGGGGACAGAGACAATCGGGGTGTAGGGTGGTGAGGTTTTCCCTGTAAGTTGACTCTATGGCCCGGTCAGTAACAGACACACTCGCACACACGCGCACACACACCATCATCTCAGTCCCACATAATGACCACACACATACACACAAGTTTCACAGGTTTGGAGGTAGAAACAGGCAAACAAGCAGAGGGGAGAAAACTTGTCTACTCTGCAAGCCATTCAAAGTCTGAGCCGTGGTTACAGCCAATCAGATACCCGACAGCAGCAACGGAAACTCAAAGAGGAAAAAAAAAAGTCTAACATACGTAAAAGACGATGATTCTAAGGGATGTGATGGAATCATGGCTTCCTAAATCTATCTTGATTTCAAATGGATTTTTGTTCTTTGTTCAAATCGAAGCACTTGACACTTGTGCAAATTGAAATAAAGGTTTAGTGATTATGAAGCAAAAAGGAGGAAGCTGACAGAGGCCATTAGCCTACGGTACACTGTAAAAGGGGTGTTACATTGAGGTCAACTGCAGAGTGGGAGAAAGAAAACACACCCACACACACACATACTGACATACAGAGGGGATCCAACAAACCTTACCTAAAAAGGGGCAAAAAGGACAAAAGAAGAATAAGAACAAAGTCAATACAGTGAAAAACTTAAAAAGGGGACACAATGCTTTCACTTCAAAATTCAAAAACCTTCTCTTCTGACAAGGAGGACAGGAAAGGAGAGGAAGATAATAATGATTATCCAGCAGACTTAAATGAGATGCAAAGGTGCAGTTATGTTGTGTTTCTACTTCTAAATGCATTAGCAATTTGAACAGAGACGGTGGGCGCTAACACTGGGCCACTAATTCCTACACAACTGGACACACTTTGACGCAGTCTCATCTGCCCACAAAGCGGTATGCTTACATAACCACACATCAGTGGTGCCAGCGGCAAAAACAAAAGCACACTCAGCCCATGCAACTTGTTCTCTCCTCCACACAAGGCACACATCCTTATCACATCAAACAGATCGCTATTCAGCTGTTCAAGGCCAGATGAGAATAAACGAGGATGAACATCAAATGCTAGGGTAAGAAAAAAAAAATACTGCTGTGTTATTACGCTCCTTGTTCTTGTCAACCTGCTTGGAACAAAGCAGCTTTCTGCTCTACCCTGGTCCCTGGTCACTGTCAGGCTGAGAATACCTACAGTATGAGACGACGCCGGGAACCAAGGCCATATATGTACATGAACAAGAGGTGCAAGGCAGCCAAGATGCAGCTTAATAGTCAGGAATAAGATCTGTGTGTTTCTAGAAGCTCACCAATACACATGATTATCATTTAACATTAAAATGTCAGAACATAACATATTAAGGCTCTTCAATCAGACGCAAATCAATGTGAGCAGACAGTATAAATTAAGATACAAATGATTGGTATAAAATCCAATAAAATTTAAGAAGTAATAAAGAATACAAATGACTTGGAGTGATACCTGCCCGCAAGATTATTTCCAGACTGGGGCAAATTAAATTACCATTTATATGTGAAAGTTACTTCTCAGACCACACTAGAGTACCATTATGGTAGAAAATAGGGATACATTTATTCTTTCTCCTTTTCTTTTTGTAAGCAAACAACAAAATTGAACACCACAGCCATTATCTGATAAAGAATAAACAGCCTAGTTTCTCTGCTAAGTCTCTGCAGGCTAAATCTATTTTGTAAATACAGACAAAGCATGTGTACACTACTGCATATTTCTGCGTTGTTATGTAGAAAATTCATGTTCTGCTTCTCTTTTGAGAAAACTGGACAGACAACTAAAAATCTTATTACCAGAACTATCAACACAAGGAATGTTATCATCTAACTATGCTGGCTGACAATCAATTAAAGCAACACAACTCTGCGCATGAAACTTTTCAATGTAAATGACTCAATTACTTAGCCAGCTCAGCAAAGCCCCAATATGTGTATGACTGTTACTTGTGTGCTGGAGACCAAATTTTGCAAAAGAGTTGTGTTTCCCATTAAAATTCTGATACTGAGCCCATGTTACCGCTGAGTTTACAGGCAGAGCGATGCACTTGAGCAAGACGTGCAGCTGAGCAACAAAGACAAATAAAATGGACAGAAATTATTGCATGACAGTCATAGAAATGAAACTGGTAGATCTGAGGTTAGAATTCTATGGACTGACAGAGAGGAGCATATTGGAGGAAGGAGGTAGAAAAAACTTAATTTGAGAAAAAATGTGGAAAAACAAGCTCCATTCTTAGCAGACTGCAAAGGGCTTTCTGGCTTTCCAGTAATGACATCACTCATGGACAATGCTAAACATCATCCTCTTTGGAGAAATTGCAGGGAAGGGTGAGGCCATGAGGAGAGAGTAAAAGTAATAAAGAGGCAGAGAATAAAGATGCTGATGAGGAGAGGAAACAGGGTGAAGAGACAGGAAGAGGCTCAGTGGAAACATGCCAGGGCTCTGCACCACCCTTTGAGCCAATGAGCCTATGAGCAGCGGGGGTTGAGCTAATGAGGTGCTAACGTTAGCCAAGACCAACCCACACACTCAGCTCCGTTCAGCCCGCTCCCTCTTACAGCAGGTCAATATCAACTAGGCCATGGAATTACAGCTGTCTCCAGAAAGTAAACCTCCTTAATGCAGCTTTCTAGCTGAAAGCTTTCTACAGCACAGAGAGTGAATTCAATGTGCAGAGCCTACAGAGCTTTTATGTGCTATAGCTTTCACTTCAGTAAAGAGACAACAATCCTGATATAAGAGAGAAAACTTCTTGTGCACATGTTTTTAGATTCTCAGAAAACTGAGCAGTACACAGATTTTGGGCAACAGTGTAAGACACAAACCACCTAGACTTCAAAATCCAGATTGTTTAGTGTATCTTAGTTCTGGATTGGATCCTATTTCACTGCCACTGGGGCCTGACCTGGAACTGTGACTACACTGGTCCAAGGACCAAGAAAGTCTGCCTTTAAATTTAGGTGCTTTACATTCTAGTAAGGAGGCAGTCATGTTAAATAGAGGCTGAAGAAGAAGTTTGTGTTTTCAAAGTCAACCATGTGCTCTTCCTCATCATTACCGACCCTAAACAGAGTTAATGCCTAGGTTATAGAAGAGAAACAGCATTTAGGATCCTGTAAGCAAGATAAAAACTTGAGACTACAAGTTGATCAGAGGATGTTTTCTTTTTTTAACAGGGGTTCAGAAAAATATCTGGAGTAGGTACAAGACTTACTCACACAACAGCAATGCAAAGTCTATAACAATTTTTTCACAAAGGTAACTGGCAAGAACAACTGGATGGGAACCAAACTGCACACAACTGAACTATTTATACTGGGGGAAAAACGCCCACTTTAGGCTTACTCACTATGGACTAAAGACGTCATTGAGAGGCACATATACAACTCACTTCCATCTCCCAACCCCTGGGGTCCCTGCCCTTACTCTTGAAGAAAGTCTCAAGAATATTTTCCTCCCTCTTTAAGTTTGAGGGAGCAGCAGCGTGAGAACTACAGGAATAACTGGAAATGACCTTTGTTTAAATAAAAATCAGTTTTACCCAGCAACAACAAAAGGGAGAGATCAGAGTAAGAATGAGAAGAGAAAAGAAAAAATTTTGAGAAAAAAAAAAAACCTGGAAATGTGAGGGATAAGAAAATGACAGTGGCTCAGTACCACCAGCATATGTTGAACCGAGGTGTACATAAGAGTGAGTTCTTACCCTGCATGGTTTTGCCAAGGCCTTGCCCCAACTTCCAGCCATGTTTCTGAAGCAGCCGGTGCCCGATGTTATCCTAGCAGAAAGAAGAGAGGAGAAAAAAACCAAAAATATTCCAATAATAAGAGGAGCTTTTCCCTGTGGGCACTGGTTTAAAAAAACAAACAAACAAACAAACTTAACTAAAATAAAAACACTCAGATCACGCTATCATCATCAGCACAACAACCACCACCATCATTATCGCCATCCACATCACCTAAAGCGTGTAACATTACATCAGTGTCTTTCAGCACAAGGAGTGGTAAGGGCGGTTGGAGGTGGGAGGTGGGGGATAGAGGGTGGGAGACTGAGAGGAAGGGTAGGTTTTTCACTATGCTGAATACATGAGGCTATGTGTAGCCTGTAAACTACATGATACCCTCCTATAGAAGGATTACAGGTTAAAAACTTTTATTAAAAAGGCAAGAAATTGGGCATGAGCATTTCTATGTTTTTGGATGATAAAGATAACACATCAAGTCACATCCACTAACTGAGAAGTTTAGAGGAGGAGGAGGAGGAAGGAGAGGGCAATATATGTATCACACGCATACATATATGAACCACTACAGAGCAAGATCTTAGTACACAAAGAAAAGTGACACAGAACAGGTATGGAAATCTTGCATTAACAAAACAAAGACCAGAAACTCCAAGCTTGCTGTGATTCCGTAACCATGACAAGGGGAGCACCATGAAACATATGCAGCTGTCACAAAAAAATATAGCAAGAGGAAGAGACAGAAGTGGAGCTAGTGGGCCTTGGATTACCATTACAAGGCCCAGGGTGAACAGAATATGCACGTGTGAGGGGGATATGTGGGTGTGCAGGTGAAGAGAGGGAGACATTGTGTGCATGTAGCCCCATCAGATATACTAGAAATGGCTATTGTGCATGTTTTTGGACACTTCACGCTTCTCTGGTCTGTTATCAATGGTCTGGTCCCAATCACTTCCATGCTTTTTTTAACTAGAAACCATTATTAGACAACTTAGCTCTTAGCTTGACTTTAATAGATACTATTAGTATTTATAAACTAGAAAATATTCTTTACAGACTAGATGGCCTTCACCAAACTGCAAGGTGTTTTTTGCTAGCATAAATGATCTTACAGTGGCTTTAAAAAAGGCTGCGTGACTAAGAAAATGTACAGCCCTGGTAAAGCAGTCAATTTTTGAAGTATTCTTTTTCGGCCTTTAATTTGATTTACATGCAGACAAAATCAGGCAACTGATAAGGATCAAAGAAGCAAAGAGGAGTGCAAGAACATACACAACAGGAATTCCTAGCACACTCTGGAGTCAAATGTGCATGTCTGAGACCATTATATCACTGGGTCAGCAAGAAAACAAAAATATTAAGTGAAATGCAAGACCGTCCCACCACTACACACTACAGTACATCCTCAAGCACAAATAAACAGGAAACAATGAGATTTCTTAATAAGCAGTGTTTTTTCTGTTGTGATTATAACTATTCCAGGCTTGTCTAACATTCACCAGAGTGCTGCATTCTACCAAAAAAACAAAAACATACAAACCAAAAAAAAAAAAAAGGATATTTATAATCACAAAGAGATTTACATCAACTTTCACAAACAGAAAGTGAAGGGGTTGGAACAAAACAGCATGCAGCTTTTTGTTAAAGACTTTTAACAAAAAGGATCGTCGGTGTTAGTAGCGCACTGTGAATGATACACATACAGAGGGGTGGGGCGGGCTGAGGGTGGATGGCAGGGTTAACAAAACTCCAACTGTGTTAGTCTCAGGTGTTTCAGGCACAAAGAGGAAGGTGATGGCTCAACAGGGCTCAATTAGTTCTCTTTGACAAAAAAAGAGGAGGTCAGGACAGGGGACAGTACAGAGCAGGCTGAGCCATGGTGTGTGTGAATTTCTAGGGTGGTGGAGGTGAGCTGGGCTTGTATGGGTTAGTGCATGTGAAGGGGAGTGGTAGTCACACACACAGCACACACTGCATTTCCGCCCACAAGGTCTCATTTGGTGTAATCTTTTTGACAACCACTGTTGGTATTTCAGAGCAAACTGTTGCCTTCCTTTGCCCTATTTAATATATCTGGAGGGGAAAAAGCATGTTAGCTGTAAATACTGTGAAATGCCACTGAATAAATATATCCAAAACAACCTGCTGACTTTTGCCTCCAATACACGAGAGAAAGGCTGAACTGCTTCACTCCCTGTCTCTGTTAGAGTTCGGTATTTTTTCCCTCCATTTCATGTGAGCTGTGCTAACTCTCTGTGACTGTTAGATCCCTTCCGCTGAGGGATGAGATAAGAGACAAATCTGTACTGGGTGTCAAACAGTGGGTAGAGAACTGGGGACATCCTGCCTCTATCACTCCGGGTTGTTTAATAATACTTTAACATGCTATAACTGCTTATAAAATGTCCCTGCTTGGCAAGTCCCGGACATGTTACAAGACACACAGAATTGGAGGCTGTATGGCTGATACAGTATGTTGCCTCTTGGGGATAACATGTCCCTTGACTTCACTGTGTAGAAAACACTGCAGACTCTGCTGCAGTGAATGCCTCCCCTCCAACCGACATTGGGTATGCTTCTGTCCCTTACTGCAGTATTATGGTGCAGTAACACTCTACACATGAACATTTATATTGATTTCAGGGACTAGCTGATCTGAGGCTTAGAGCAAGGAGGACATTAAAAATGCATCCTACAATTACTTTCTCCTCAGCCTCACCCCAATTCTGGTTAGTTCTTTTGTTTATTTTTCAGCACATCACAGAAGTCTGGCCAAGGTCTGTACATGCTTTTTTCTCAATAGGATCTAAAATCTAGATAACTAGAAGGGCAGGTTGAATGAGGCATCAGTCGCAAATGCTGACATAAAAAGAGATTAGTTCAAAATGTGCTCAGCAAAGGTTAGAGGGCGGAGATGAGGTGTAGACTGCATGTTGAACAACACATGAGTGCACCAAAAGAATAGACAGACAGACGGATGAAAGCAACGACGGCGAGTCCAACAGCAGTGCAAGTGGAGTGAAGGCATTTCCATACGAACCTGGCTTTAAAATACTGGGCTGTCAAAAAAACAGTCACACGTGACACAACGTAAGAAACCGGCCAAACGCTTTCAACTGCAATTCTGCTAGCTTCTCTAGTTCTTAAAAATGCAAATCTCTCTCTGCTTTTAAACAAACATAACACTGTATACAAACAGAAAAGGTAGGCATGTCAATAAATCCACCAACTGACTGTTAATACAAGAGAAAGAAAAATAGAAAATGTTATCCAAACAAAAGAGATCTACATAAGGGGGTGTTTTTCATAAAAGTGTGCACTGTGCTGTCATTGGCACAGTGCATGGCAAAAGATATGGGTCAGGGAAGTGATATGCAGGGGACCCCACCTAGAGACCTCAGAGTATTAAGGATATCTTACTGCTTCTGTCAATGTAACCATTTATGTGCTTACAGTATGGGTGTGTTCATGTGTCCCTGTCTGGGCATGAAATGTTGCTTTGGTTCAGATTAGCAAAAAGGATGCAACATAGAACAGGCATTCGAAACCATATAAGTGACTCAATTAATCAAACCACATGTTTAATATGACTTGGATGACAACTCAATAGCAGATTTCAGAATTTGCATGATCTGAAAAGACAACAGAGACAGACCCTTTAGGGCTCTGCTTTGCAAGAAGTCATCCTCTTTCATGTTCCCTAGGAATGTATTATGCTGTATTATGGCAAAGGCCAGTGGTGGACAGGGCCTGCTGTCTGCCCCTCATAAACTCTTGTAGCTCCCTCGTATTTGTTGCTCTGCACATTCCTGGTGGGTCTCAACTGCTGCAGGTGTGACGAAATGGAAACAACTGTCTCAGTGCACCAAGATCCAAATGACTAAAGCAGAGGGCTCCTATTTTCCCGTTAATGAAAGTACGTATAGATGGGTCAGACTGAACATGAGGGTATTAAAGATTTAATTAAGTGATGGGGGAAATGAAAGTGAAGCAGATTTCAATCAATATAAATGTTTTAAGATAATCATTAAAAAATTAATACTTACCTCATAATTCTGAAGGGCAAATTCACTTGAAGTTTATCAAAGTGTAGTCAGGTTAAAACTACTGAGGGTTCAAGTTTGAAGGGGTTCTAGAGAAACTCGTATTCCCATTGAGTTTGAAGTAAGTAGGTCAGACTGGTTTATAGTCAAATGCTTTTGGCTATGTTTGTTTTGGGTGTTGGTGTTTTATATCTCAATTCCTACTCAGTTGCTGACTTAAAAAACAACAACAACATTTGGAGGGCTCGGCAGTGACCGTGTTTAAGACTGGTGCTAAATTTAGCACATGCAGTGTTGTGGGTCAGGATTTTAAAAAGGACTGGGTTTGACCTTTTGCTTGTATCCTACTTTCCACCTAGTAGGTGACAGAAGTCTAACAATCAACAGTGACAAACAGCTGTGTTGTTAATGTCTGGCTATGAAGCAAAAGGTTACTCACTTCATAACTCAGGAACAGCTGATATATTGTCCCTTTTCTGTGCCATTACATTTAATATAACATGTCAGAGATTAGTAGTGGTTGTAATAAGTGCAAAAATGGATAAAAAGAAACACACAACAAACCATTTACCTACTAATCTTCCTGTGACCTGTAAACATGTGTTTCTTAGATTCCCATTGTATGTGTGTGATTTCTGTGGCTCTTAGGCTGCCCGCTGCATATCGCTCTGGGGACAGGGTCAGGTAAGGGAGGGAAGGGGGAGGAGAGTGGGTTGAAGGGGCTGGAGGGGGCAGGAGACGTGGGAGGGATGAGTCTGAGAGGAAAACTGTAGTAGTGATTAGGACAGAGTGTTGAGAGAAAATAATACTGAATGCTACCAAGTTAACACATGCAATGCAAAAAACAATGTTAGAGAGAAAGAGCAAAGACCAAAGAGGAAAGACAGGAAGAGAAAAAAGATCCCAATAAAGTACCACAGACCTCTAGCTACCTATAGATCACACACAATAAGTGGCAGGGGAGGGGCTCTGAAGGGCTGGGCTGAAGCATTCAGAAACAGGTCCATCATGTAATTCTGGTGGGCAACTGCCAGAAATCCTACCATTGTAAAGCTTTTCACTGCAGAGGCAGGGACAGACCTATGTACCTCACAAAATGTTTATAAATTGCATGTCAACTTTTTATGTAAAATTTTAGTAATCAAATTAAGTGCACTGTGAATCTCACCTGTCTACATGTCTATTTTGAGGCTAAGCAGGTGTAGATAAATTTCTCTTGATGTTCCATTAATATTTTAGCAAGGTGTGAGGGTTTTGGCTCATATGTTTAAGTATCTGACATTTCAAATAGAAAGTGTCTCAATTGGACTAAGAAAACGCACCTGATGTAACGACAGGTGTCACCAAACTGTCTAAAATGATTTTCAGAATTAACAGTTTTAATTGGTGGCAAACTCTCATGGTTACTTGCCTGTTTATGAAGTCTGCCACCTTCTTCTTCGGGCATGCACTTTCCAAAATGGCCATGTAAGGTGTGTGGTATTATTTATTGGTGACTAAGTGACAGCTGACGGCACTTCTGATGCAGCAATTGTTTCTACAGTGTGTGATGCTGCGGCACGGCCCTCAGCGCCCCTCCACTAATAATAGCGCAGGAGCAAAAGAGACACTCAAGCCAGGTGAGCAGGCCACCTCTTTCCCTTTTGTTTCCTCTCCACTTCTCACACACAGTGGAATGTTTATGAGCCTATCAGAAAGTACGTCATCCATAGACACATATTCAATGAATAAACTTTAACATTCTTGGTTCACTAGATTCTAGCTATGAAAACATGTTCAGGCTGGAAATATGATCCTGCAAACATGAATAACAACACGTTATTGGTTTTTTGCCTTTCATACAGGACAAGGCAATGACTAGAATCTTCTCCTGCTGCTCCTTCAAAAAACCTAGGACACAAGCCTGGTAGCATTTATTTGCAGCCAAGACAATAAAAAATCCTGTAAATTTAAAGAGTTTAATAATTCGAACTTGTCTTTGCAAGCCATTGTTGGTGTTGTTGTTTTTATTTATTTATTTTTGATATTCAGAATTAAGTGTGTTTATGTATCATTAAATGATCTAATTTTGCTTTGGTCATGTCACTTGTTTAAATATGGGTTCCACTGAGGAAAGCCATGCCATTTTTATTCTATAAGCTAATGATCTATCAGCTATTAATCATTAACACAACTGACAACTGATAAAGGAAAACTGTTTAAATTTGCATGCCTGTCAGTTAAAGATCAGTGTTAAATACATTTGTTTCTGTCTTTAAAAACAACAATTATGCAATTATTTTGATCTACACCTGGTTGTGATCCTATCTGTTTAGCTCACAAAGCACATCCATTATGTGGAGGAGAGGTGACCCGACACTGTGTACTCATTTGGGAAGTTTGGGCCTGCCCACCATAGTGCTTCAGAGACAGAAGAGGGGATGGAGAGAGTGGAAAAAGACAGAAAGAAGAGAGCTGCCTGCGCTATTATCTATGTGCCTCTTCAGCGAAAAATGCAGTCCCAGTTGCACAAGCACCATGCCAGCACAGAATGACAGAGGGTACTGTACACCGAATCACTGTGTAGTAGGAGGGAGCGAAAGAGGTAGAGAGAGAATAGATGTAGAGTGTGACAGGAGTGAAACAGACAGAGAGAGAAAGACAGTCAGAGAAGCGTTACAAGGACCCTAAAGATAGGAGTAAGAAAGCAGAGCGTGCAAATACAAACCGGGTCATTGCTGCTTAGCTAATAGGGGCCAATTCGCTGCAGGAGAGAAATGTCGAACACCCCAAGTTGTGTACAATAAGATAACTGTCCTATAGACACAAACACTAAACACTAACACATAAATTCTAAAGCTACATAAAAACACACTCACTCAAACACAAATGTAGCCATTCACACCATCTAATGTGCACTCTCTTGTTTACTAAATGGAGTGAAATAAGCATTGCCGGCTTTTATTGGCAAAGAATCATACGTATACGTATGTCTAATCAACATAATTGGGTTATTTTAAATCCAAATCTGCCTACAATGTATTTATTTTATTTGACCTAATTTAAAAGGGTGTCATTATTAATGACACCTCCTTGAACAAATTTGAAATTACAGAGTGGTTGGATGGGCAAATGGATCACAGAAATATTACAAAACTGACTTCATTGGAAGCAGCTGTATAATATAAAGAATAAAATCTGGTCACCGTCAAATGCACTATATTTACTGAATTAATTTAAAATGGCTGAGCAGCTGGAGCATTTGGAAAACAGCCATTAGTGACAATGCATTATTCACTCCATACTTTCAGAGTCATCTCATCTCATTATGCTAAGATGACTAACAATGACTAATGGGAGACTGGTACAGAAATCAAATGTTTATCTGTAAGCTCTATATAAAACAGGAAGATCTAGCATGTACATAATCATTTTAACTGACACACAGGAAATGGAGTAGGCAGAGGACTTGGGAAGTGGGAGGGGCTTATAAAGGGTATTAATGGACATGAGACAAGTGACTCTACAGGTTAGGTGGCAAAAGTGTGTTCAAGAAAACACTGGATGCATCTACATGGACAGAATGAATGGAGTAAAAAGGTGTGGTTCTTAATCCTCCCTGGACCAATCATCCACTCTCACAACTGGTCCAATGGTGCAGGATGATAGATGCAGCCTTACCGATTCGATGGGCTTGTCCAGGGACGCCTGCTCCAGCTCCAACTGGCCCTCTTCATACTGGTCAAAGTGATTCCCACCCTGAGTGACACAAATTTAAGAACTTGCTTCAGAAAAACAAATTTCAGTCTTGCTTGGCTGGTCATAAAGTAGTGGTCATAAAGTTGTGAGGGTTTTCTGTTTCTCTCTGTCTTGTAAGATAGTAAATAAACTATCTTTGGGTATTTTGAGCAATATTCGGACAAGACAAGCAATTTCATCGGGAAAATGGTGGAAACTTCAGAAAATGTTCTGTCATATAGAACAACTGATGTAGAAAACAATCAGCAGATACACTAAAAAGTAGTGGTAATAATTGCAATGGTTATAATAACTGCAGAACAAGTTGGTCCACTTCACAGTATACGATTTGACAGATATATGTGACCATGCTATTCCCTTATCCCTTAAGTTATCCATTATCATTTCCTAACCCATCCCATTTTTTAGTTATTTTAACAATTTAAAAAATCGTTTCAATGATTTTTATAATTTACAATTCAGCTAGCAATTTTTTTTAGTTTATAAGCTGTGATGATTGAAAATTTACTTCCAGAGTTAATTTTTGTCTCTTTTGTTTTCAACAAATTTATTCTGCACTGAGGGTTGACTTTCTCCTCGGTTTTTTTCATTGTTTGAATTTGAGGAATAGCCTTACAAAATACAAAACACCAATTGAGTAGTTATGTTTAGGTACATGCCCTGGTTGGGTCAAAGAGTGAGTAACGAGTATGCTATTCCCAACCAAAAGGAGTGTTTATAGAACAGTTTCTGCCCCGAGACAGATGGCTTCCTCTCTCTTAACAGCAGAGGAGAGTGGAAGGTCATGTTTGTGAGTCCGTGTTCGGCTGACCTTCACACAAGCAGACAACTGAAAGATTCCAAAATTAGTCTGCGGTTTTTTATTATTTATTCATTTCCGCAGCTATTTGCAATAGGACATGTTAGACAACTAAATTTAATGTGACTACACACAAAATATATGGCGTACTAAGGATTTATTTCCTCTCTTCACGTCTATTTGAGGGATGGACATGCACAGCACAATATTCTCTTTACTTATCTGTCTCTTTAAGATTTCTACATTGAAAGATTGATGAAAACATTTTACAGTCTTTAGCTAAAGAACTGTGCAGCAAATATTGCTGTAAAAGAGACAATGCTAGCATGAGCTAGTCCCCCCCCCCCAACACACACACAAATTCTCTAGGGGAAGCTGGTTTTGCAGAGATAAGCAACTGCTCAAATCAGCCCATAATAATGAGGTGATTTGATGCCACAATGGCAGTCATTAATTCAAGTGAAACAGGACCCCTCGTCAGCATGAGTGAAGCTGGGGATTATGAGAACAGGAGATACAGAGGAGGAGCAAAGGCCTTTTTTATCATAAAATCGATGACATATCCCCATCCCCACCCCTCCTACAACGGACTTTATGTTCAGTCCACTAAATATGCTATCAGTATAGTGCCTGCCCACCACAGTGACTTATTTTCACTGCAGGTTGAATCCTCATGGTACATAAACAAACAAAACAACAGTGTTCTACTGCAAGGCTTTTCGCTTTGTCCTCTCAAGTACATTACAAGAGTAACTTTCCATTAGTTTAACAATAATAAAATGGATGCTGCATACCATTCCACATAAGTATGTGAGACAGCTACTGCAGAAGAACTCTGTGGATGCTCATACATTGCCTTGAGTGTTTCTGCAACTCCAGATTAGCCACATGCTAGAGCTCCAACAACAACAATTTAAATCCATAAAGCGGACAGGGCTGTTGTACTGGTTGTGCTGTAGATATTAGGTAGACCATCTGTGGGTGTTTCCGTGTTGCTTGGCAGAAGGCTTTAGTCCATGTAGTCAGAGAGGAACTTTCTGAATACTGAGCATATGAATGCCTTCACAGCAGATCTCACACACAGAGCTCCACTGTGCTGAGCCCGAGCTGCCCTCAACAGACTCATTCAGACCACACAGCGATTCACCTCTCACTGACAAAATAGCAGAATACTGAGCTCCCACTGGACACCAACACAGAGGATACAGATGGAAAAACACAGGCACTTTTCTAATTCACATGCTTAACCTTGTAATGGGTTTCATAGCATGTCTGATCATACAGCTGTTTCACCATATCACTGCCCCAGCAAATAGCCTACTACATCTACAACAAACAGCTTAAGTAATTGCAGCAACTTTTAAATCTATTGTCTAGCAAAGCTTGATAACCCCTAGCTTCACTGTCCTTGTTCAAAAAACACTTGAAATATATTTATTGGTGCATTGATGGCACAACAGAACAAAAAACTGTTAGCACAATGTAAGAAGGAGTTGCTTTGCTGGTTCTGTTGAGATTGTTCATCTAAGCACTTTTTTATGATTACGAATATCACGATTCATACAGCAACTCTCCTCTTCCTTCACAAATCACTGGAAAAAAAGCACACAAGGTCACATAGATGAGAAAAAGCAGCAATATTCTTCAAATAGGCACTAAATATCTTTATTATCTAGCAATTATCTTAATTTTCACAGCAGCGTCTATGTTGACACAAATAATGATATTACTATTTTTCTGACAGGACAATATGATTTTTGACAAGGTAAGTCCTGAGATAATATTTAGAAAAATGTTAGATGATGACAACTGTGCATATCTGGGATTTTAACACAGTGACTTGTTTCTGGGACAACATGTGCTCGAGAGTGACACCAGGTTACACAGTTAATGATGTTTCACTTGTACTGCCAGTAGGTTGATTATTCAATAAATATTTTTTTAAAAAACAAAAAATTATGGATAAACACAAACTATGAAAGATGCTGGTCAAAGCAGGGAGGTTATAATGCTATCTGAGGGGTCTCACAGGAAATAACTGTGATAACAGATTGATGAAAGGATAGAAATATGATTTGAGCATATTTTGTGGTCTCTTCAGTAATGTTGTGTTTAGCTTTTCAAGGGTGTGGTCTTAGATCATAGATAAGCAAGTAAAAAAACAGCTCATACATTGGTTGTGAAATCCAGAAACTCAGCTCTGGCACTTATCTTGTAAATATGAACCATGAAATAAAATCATGTCACAAAATAATGTAATTAGTCTGCAGTGGGCACAGTATTATTAATATTATATAAATTAAATACTTCACATAAGTGAAAAATATAACCACTTATTTATATTACAATTATTTTAGCCTTACTTTGCTTTACAGCGAAGAATGTGTTACTCGCATTATAAGAAACTAGCAAAATCAGTCAACAACAAAAACAGCGACTAAGAGTTATTACCTCTACATAATGAAAAAGGCACAAGTTTTATTGACGGTAGTAGAAAATCAGCAAATGAGTGGCCACGACATGTTTATCTAAAATCTAACGTTTGCCGTATCTATGCCCAACACTTGTACTCCATGCACTTTTAAATAACGTTAATGATGTTTAAGTACATTTCATGTAACGTCTTTCTATTATGTTGATGAACCAATAGATAATTGACTATAACTGTGTACATACGGCATGCTAACTAGCTGCGCTTGCTGTGGTCTAGTTGTCAAAATGATACAGCCATTTCTTGCTACTGCTACAACTGCCCAATGTGGTACAAGACAGCCGTTAGCTTACTGCTAGCTAGTTACAGATCGTTGGCATATGTCGATAAATAAGCAAGGTCACTAACAGGCTACTTGGACTTCAATATTGATATTGCCTTTGCGTGGTTAAAAGGGTTACGTACTATGCATAATGTTACAGTGCATAACCCATGATATGAGTCAATTATAACAGGCTGCCAAACACTGGGACGCAAGGGAAGTTATATTCAAAAGAGCCGCAGTGCACTGGACGTATTCACTAGCGTTAGCCCAGCTAGCTTGCAGTGCTAGCAAGCGACATCTAGACCGAAATGCACGATGCAGTTTGTCAAATTTCATAACCGTTCTTGACGTTTCATTTCCCCATGTATGCGCTTAAACATGTGGACAAGCTAAAATATCTGTACATCGTCAATCGTCTTGAATGCATTACCTGGAAATCACGCTCTTCGTTGAACCTAGAAAATCTGTCGGCCATTTTCTGAACACAGCAGCAGCTTCTGTGCTCGCTCCGTTTGGTCCGTGCCCGACAGGAGCGCGATGTTGTGATGATGTGCACTTTGCTAACGATTCAGTCTTTGTGGTTGACCTATCACAACAACTTACACCAAGATATTACAGTGGAATCTATTCTATTTTATCCAAGCCACATTAACACTGTGATTATAAATAGTTAATTTGCAGGGATAATTTGTAATTTAGCATTGTTTACTCAGGGTTTGTTTACAATCTTAGTCAGCTGAATTTTACAGTGAAACAATGGATGTAGCTCAGACTCGATTCGTTGGGCAAAGCAGGTAGCTACCCAGGAGCCAAAGACCCCCAGGAGCCCCCAAAGTACCAATATCATTATGTCTTTTGGTAATTTATTTAATTGCAAAGGTCCTCCACTGTTAAGGTAACCAAATTATTTGACCCTGACTTGTAGAAAGACAGTGTTTCAACATATAGCCTAGTTTTAGGTCTTTAATATTTTTTAATGTGCTCACATGTACATTTCCAATTAAAGCTATGTCACTCAAATTAGGACAAACTCACTCACACACCAAAAACCTGAGTGCTTTTATTTTCTGGTCCTCTGTTTTTATTTTTTATTTAATCAAAAAGCCATGTGCATTAGTAGCACTTAACGTCAGTATTGTTTCAGATTGTTTTGACCAGTTGATATCTGTCTCTGGTCTTATGATGAGGCTCACATGTGTTGTCTGTTGCGTGCACTCTTGATATTACTCGACGTTTTCTTGTTCAGTGAGTTTTTCTGAGAAACTGAGCTGGATGTCAGGTGGTTTGAAATGCTGTGTTTATTTTTAAAGAGTGCTGTGCGATGACTGGATTTATTGTTCATCAGGTGATGCTGCCCTCACATTTCTCAAGGCAAAAACAAATTTAATTTTGCCTAATATAGAGTAACCAAATTTTACTGACTTGCTGAACTGAAGAAATAGTTCATTGTGAAGGTACAATCTTGACTACAAGAGAATGAATCCCATTAGAATCGAATATAGATCTACAAATAGATCTAATGAGTCACCATTTAGAATATAGCCATCTTTAAACTCCACGCATTACATGATAATAGTATCATGATTGTCTGCATGGTATATTATAAGACCAACTTTTGTCTTTATGGTACCTTCCCTGATATCTATCCTTAATATTTTATAAAAAAAAACTAACAGGACTGCTTGTTGTTTCTTCCATGTCACTGAAAGATATTCCATAATTTCATCCTCTGTTCAGTAGATAACTACTTTGTGTAACAGACCATCCAATTTTCAGACATGAAAAATGCTCAGATTTCACATGTCACATTTTCTGCCTGCTCCAAACAAATGCTTGGCAGGAGCACTGGCAAACTGAAATCCACTCTTCTGCTGGCTTGTTTAAACAAAATACTCCCACAGTTTGCATCAAGATTTCCTTGGCTTATGTTCACATGTGTCATGACAGGATTATATCCAGGGATTTTACTTGGTATTAAACAGAGGAAATAACCAGATCATCAGTATTTTCTCTGGCTTCCACTGACACAAACACAGAACTTCCAACAGATTTCTGACTGCAGGTGTTTAAAGACTCACAAAATATTCTTATGTAATTAAGATATCAGTTTATTTTAGACCAGTGCTTTAATGCTAATGTGTTATCAAAAATGACAGTAAAACAAAGGCAAATTAAATGAAAGTCATTATGATACATACTTATATTTACAATGTTCATATTTATTTTTTGTTAAATTGTTTTATTAATACATTTGCATATGTACCCAATCATTCCCAAGTTAAATGATTATTGATTTTATCCCTGAGTTTGAATGTATTATGCCTTTATTAAAAGTAATACTGGTATTAGCGGGAATGCCTCTTACTTTTTTTGTCCAACACCTTAACAGAATCACAGAATAAATCGCAGAATAATAGAATAATCAAAGAAATCACAGAATAAGAGTTCTACAAGCTCAAAATTGAATGACGTTTGTTAAACCATTGAGTGTGAAATAGATAAATTCTTCTTTTTCATTGCATCTTACTACAGACTATTTACCTTAGTTTGCACATCATTTAATTTTCAAAGTAACATTAAATCATAGACAATGAAACCCCATGTGTAACACAGCAAAAATGACTATCAATAGTTTCTGACTCCATCTTGTGGTGAATCTGTGCAAACACAGATAATGCAGTTTCAGATTCCCTAACTTTTACAACTTTTACAGGCGTGTCCTCAACTTTATTATTATTATTATTATTATTATTATTATTATTATTATTATTATTATTATTATTATTATTATTATTATTATTATTACTGTGTGGAATTTTGTCTCTACCTCATATTTTGTCGTTATTGGCATGGTGATATTTGAATCTAATAAGTCACTGAATGTATGCCTTTTCACGTTTGATTGTGTAATTTATTGAGGATATTTAGGGTTAAATATAATTTAAATAATGCATAAGAAAATTTAATCTAATTTGCCACTAGACGGTGCTATGAGGCACACCAGTGGCACAGCCAACTCTGGATGAGAATGACTGATCTTCAAACTTCGCTCAATTGTCACAGCAGGTCTACAGACAGTAGGCCTGGTTATCAGTGAAGACAGTGTTGGAGGAACAGACAGAAAGCACCAAAAGGCTTCGTGAAAACTTGAAACAGTAGGGTGGCTAGCAAAAACAAAAGAAACCAAAGAAATAAAGAAAATATGTGGTGAAAATTTAATATTGAAACAAAAGGGTCAATATACACGATTTGTTTCAGTGCTGTTTGAAATCTCACTTCAGTTTTCACACCTCGTGACCACTTCCTCCTCTGCCTCTTCGGGAACGAGCCTTTACGTCACGTCAAATTAAAAACAGGCGCATACAGGAAGGACGCTTCAAATTAAAAGCATAAGGATTTAGTAAAAAAAGGACAAGAGAGCAAAAAAAAATTAAAATATCAACAAAGTAAATAATAAGAAATAATAGTGCCAAATATATGTTGTATCTCACCATTCCATCTTAGCTGTTGTAAAATTAAGGGACTATAATATTTAATCTGAAGTCATTAACCGGATGCTAGCTCGTAAGATACCTATTCGATCGCTATCGGCCGACGCCTACTAATTGGAGGCTCGGTAAGTGAAGATTATTGTTAATCTATTATTACATTAATTTACTTAATTAGACAGATTTCAGACCCCAGGCTTTCCCGTTGTATTTTGAGACAACAATTAATTATGTTAAAAGTTCGATTATTCAAAGAATGGCTTAAACATGTCGGTCTCAGATATAGCTGTCGGTGAATGCGGCTAGAAGGATTATTATTGCTAACGTTACACTGAGAGCGCGTACGAACTGTAGAAGAAAAACACAGTAAATGTTATGGCATTTATTTATACAGTCATATTACCAATTTTGTAACAAAAGCTAAAGGCAACAAAGGTGAGAAGGTAGGCAGTTGTTACTGTAATATTTTCTGTACAGGTCACCAAACTTTTTCAAAACCGCACACGCGCCTGTTGTTGCCAGATGTCTGTGATTAAAACATCTGTTTTCCTTGTATTGTTTCCTATGCTGCTGGCTGTTGAGAATACATTTGTTTATCATGGAAGTTTAGATTTAATCAAGATAGAAAGAAATGATCTGAAAATTAACTCTATGAGAGGCTTTCAAAATTTGTATAGAAACAGTAAATTACTTTACATTCAAAGCCGTGATACACATGTAATAATACTTGTGTAGTACGTATAAAAAGTACGAAAACAGTAAAAGTCTATTTTTTTTAATTAGGCTATATAATGCGACATAAGAGTAGCTATTATTTATTTTTTATGTTGCTCAATATTGATTTATTTTAGGTTATGTCTCTTCTGCTCTTTGTGCCGGATTGGTATAGTAAATATTAAGGCATCTTTGCTCTAATCTATCACATATAGTTGTTTACATTAGCAAGCCTTGACAGATAATGTATGTTGTGTCTGACACACCGTGCAAACACATGCTAAACCTTTTTTGGCTCCTAGTCAAACTCCTGCCCTGCATTCACAGCTAAGCAATCCTGGCTTGTGTCCATCTGTGAATGAGAAACCAGTGGTGTCCGCCTGCCAGTGTAAATGTCCTTTCTCCTTTGCTCTAAAAACACAGAAAGACAGTGGCAAATGAATAAATTAATTTATTAAATAAACATGCAAGATTTGAGGTTATAGAAGACATAAATTATATTTCAGTGTCACTGCTTCGAATTTCACCATCGCACATGAAATGTGAATATTTGGAGAACTTGTTTTTTTTTGGTTTGTTTTTCTGATCTTTCGTGTGTGGAAAAAAATGCTAGAATATCCAGGCATTCATATCAATAATATAATGGCAGAATTTTTAAACAGGTGCAAGTTACTCACTTTTTCCATCAATATTTCACAGACTATCTTTTAGATTAATCAGTGTCTTGTTATGTGTAAAGTTTAGTTTTGCTATGAAGTTATCTTCTTGTCATTAACTGTAGAGATACCTATTGCTCTATTGTAGTTCATAGGGATAAAGTAAAAGGAAAAAGGGAAATTAAAAGAGACATAGAGGTGTAAGTGACAGTGTTGGTGCATTTTTAAGCCATATCATGCACATGGTTTCTGAAAGGCTCTGGTCATGTTTTAGTCCAGGACTGGGACATTTTCCTGAGAAGCAGCAGGCGTTTTTCTTAAGGACTGCTTGGCTGAATGTATTCTGTGGCCGACTTCAGGTTGAGTCCCTTTTCACTGTCCTTACTAAAGGCTTAGGAATTTCATTAATCTGTGTGGGTGTACTGCAAAAGTTGGCTCAGTATAGCCTCTGACTGTATGTGGACTTCAGCTCAGGATTTCTCTGCAGCATTAGATTGTAAAGGATTGTTCTACTTCATATCTCAGATTCAAGGACAATGTGCATAATCTCAATCATGAGTTTAGTAGGTAGATTGATCTTACGAAATCCAATGCCACAGCCAAGAGCAACTCCTCTGTCTGGATCTAATAGTTGTGAGTCACTGTTGGCAATGAAGGAAGGGTTAAAGTTCAACTTGATAGTAAATCTCATGGCAGTGGTTTGTTGTTGCATTGTATTGCATGTAAAACTAAACAACTCAAAGGTCCAGTGTGTACAATTTAGGGGCTTGTATCTGAAGAACATTTCAGAAATGGAATATACTGTTGCAGCTTTGTCTATGTTATTTTAAATTGAAAATCTTCCAAGCAATTTGTAGACATCAGGAAATTGTGAATTTTACTATTTACAAATATTTTAAACCAGAACTGAAACCAACGATTACTTCAGTTATTGGTTAGTCTACTTTTATTTTCTGAATAAATTGATTTGTTGCCTGGTCTTAACTTTGAGTGCCATCAAAAAGAAAATAGTTACATTTAAGAAGCTTGAGCTAAAATTCTTGACTAGCTCTAGACAAACAAATAATTAAGAATATAATAAATAATTAGAATAAAAATTGCAGCTCTATCTTGTTCTGTCTTACAATAAATTTTAGGATTTGAGATTTTTTTTCCTGTGAAGAGCCAAGTTGACTCTTGCTGCTGGCACTCAGGTCCAGGTCTTATTCTTTTTCATCAAAGTCAATCACTTCTGTAAGCAATATGTAACATGACATTTTCAGACTTTTTCCCAGAAATGTGAACAGTTTTGAATGAGTCAGTGGCTAATAGAGTGGCCAAACGAAACCATCGTGAGAAAATGCTCACAATACTACTTTCTAACAGTTTTTCTGAGGTATCGTGCCAGTAAACAGTTTCTTTCACACTTAGCAGGTTGTAAGCAACATGCATTTAGCTTTTTGTTAGTGGTTTATGGTGGAGCCTCACAAGTGATATTCTGAATTTCCTGTCCTCTGTGGCGGTTTTTATATGAGTAAGTTGTTCTGCTGGTGAAAAGAAAAGCAAGTTAGATAACTTCAAATAGATACAGAAGACATCTCATATTTCAAATGAAAGTTTTTTACCCTCAGTCAAAATTACCTTGATGGCAAATATTCTTCATAACTTCCTCACAGTAATGGATATCAGGTTTTAGGCAGACAGAAGAAAACAATGCTTTGTTGTTGATGCTAGTGTTAATGACAGGACATACTGTGGAGAAGAGTGTGTAGGCATGTGACATGACATGTGACTCATTTTTATAAGCTAGCTTCAAGGCATATGTTGATTAGAACATCAGAGCGCATGAAATGTCACAAAACTCTTTACGTTCCATTAAATATTGTCGGTGTGCGCCCAAAATCAGAAGCTCGTCCAAGACTACAGTGTCTGTTTCAACAACAAACACACAGAAATGTGACTTTTCTCTCGTGACTTTTTTAGAAAACACCACATTTGTCCATATTCTGGTTTTTAATTTGACTTTCTATCATAAATTCTTCTGAAAATCTGAGTATGTCTTTGTAGGCGTAAGCGACAGATAACTTATGTTCCACTTTTCTCGGCCCATAGTTCACAGCGATCTTCAAACACATTACCAAACATTTTATCCTCTAATCTAGTCAAAGGGAAGAGTAAAGTAAGCCAGCAAGCTCTGTCGAAGGGAGCGAAGGGAGGGGGGAATATGGGGAACTGGAGATGCATTTCCAATAAGTCATTGTCAGCCAGCTCCTCCCCCGGTTGGCTGAGAGCCAGCATCAAGCAGAGAGCAGAGAGCAGAGCGAGTTGTTACTGAGCAGCAGATCATGAAGGACGAGGCAGACAAACGCAGAACCTCGTTTTACTAATGTAGATGACAGGTTGTTTAGGGCCGATATTCAGGAGAGAGCTGGCAGTTCACACGGGCATCTGTTGGTACGTTTTACACGCCCCTGGGCACACACGTACACCGAGTTGTTTTTGTGGTCGTGTTTATTGCAGTGGGTTTTTCTCTACTTCCTTTCCACGTAAATTCATTGGGGTGTGGTGTTGCGCTGTGCTTTCAGAGCACCGGTGCAGCGTCTTGAGAAGGAAGTGACAGTTGAATTGCTTTGTTCAAAATAATCTTTCAGTGCATGAAGTCGCCACAAAAGGTAATGATGTTGCTCAATTTAAAATAGTTTTCACTGAAATTTGACTTAAGTTTAATGTAATTTTTCTTGTGTATTACTTGTGTTTGTATTGTCGAGAGCAAGAATATGCAAAAGTTACTGGGCCAGGCTTTTGGATCCATGGGACTGTTTTAGTAAAGATCTCAGAATTAATCTCAGTATGACTTCTTTCAAGATGTTTATGTGCAGAAAAAGTCGAAAGCTATGGAGAGTTAAAGGGAAAAGCTGCTGTTAAGTGTAAAGGACGCACTGATGCCACATGCTGCAACTATAGTCTCAGTTCTCACTTTGTGCTTTTTAAATTGCGTTCAGTGTGTGCCCAATCAACCAGTGCTGAGATGAAAGGAGTGTTTCTGAGCGTGCTGATTTTACAGTCATACATGTTATGATGATTACAACCTCCAAGCCATCAGCAGAAAATCATGGTAATCTTTATTGGAAATCGAGCCGGGCCGTGCCTAATGTGCCGTAGTTGACTTCCTCTGACTGAAACAGAGTACTCGCATTTAACGACACAGTTGCAACTGCCAAAACAAGGCCAGGCTTTGGTTTCCTGTCTCATCAGCACACCGCAAACTTTCAAAGTTTCACTTTGTTTCTGATCAAGTGATCAGCATGAGCCTGGTTTTACTTGACTTGTAAAATGTGTTGATCCTAGAGAAGCAGATTAAATTGTACCTGATCAAGTTCATCAGCGTTGCGTTTAGATGTGTGCATGTATTAGTATCTTATCTTAATTATTGTAAAGTAAATTAACTCCTTTGCTTTAACTGATAACAACTGATAATCTTGGAAATATGGAAATAACAAACTGAACTTTTTATTCCAGTAGTTTAAGCCAAAAGCCTCTTAAGAAATAAGCAAACAAAACATTAAAGGCTACATTCAGAATCAAATGGAAATCAGAAAAAGCAATAAGAGTCAGATTAAGTTCCATAGCTGGACATATATGTTTTCAATTCCAGTTTTCTCTTTTGAGGAACCATCACTCACATGGCATAGTAAGAAGTGGTTGGTTACATTATAGAGGAACAGTTTTCAAAAACGTAAATGCAACGTTTAGAAAGGTCAGTTCCAACAGTGATGAACCAGGTGATGTAGTTGTATAACCACAGTGGATGAACATGATGTTGGCGTTCAAGTGAATCAGGTTTAATGTATTGATTGCAAAGTGAAAGTGCAATCTGTGAAGGAAACAAATTTATTTCCACTGCGCAACAAAAAATATTAACTAGTGATGCAGCAATCAATCAACTGATAAAGCATGAGGTTTGAAGGCAATCAATTAGGGAAGTTACTTTGGGCATTTTTGCAAACAAAAAAGTTCATTAAGTAAAGAATAGGCAGATAAATTGCAGCCAGATTTGCTGGAGCCCCATTATAAGCTTGTTTTCCTTAGAGTCTAAAAGATAAAAAGATATATATACAAGTTAAGATTTGGGGTTTCTTGAGACATTATACCAAGTTTTTAGAATTTAGCAGCATAAAGAGATTAGGCATATGTTACCAATTTGTATTATTTTCAAATATCACTTATTTGACATTAATGTTGTGCAACTATGGAGGAATCACTTGACTTATCAGTTGCGCATGGTGTTCTCTCTCTCCAGATCCAGCAGATGAAATGGCGGTGAGGCAAAGGATTTTTAACTCAACAGCACCATTCTCCGGGTCACCCCAGGCCGAGCTGAAGGGGTATAAACCATCAAGCTCAGCTGCAGACCAGGAGACGGAGGAGGAGGAAGACGAGGGAAAGGACAGCAAACTGGGCTACATACCCCATTTAAACCCTAGAATAGATAAGGTCCTAAAGGAAGGGACTGCAGAGCAAGTGGGGAAAATATCATGGAAGACCCAAAGCATCATCGCCCAAGCAGAATGTAATTATATCCTCTGATTTTTTTCAAAATACGTAATCAAATAATTGAGCTTGGACAGAGAATTAACATAGTCGCTGTCTTTAGGTGAAACCCAGGACTCCCAAGAGTTCAGTCCATCCTCCCTTGAACGTTCCTATGTTGGCTCCCCCAACTGCTTCAACCGCTGGTATGACATCACCTCGATAATGCTGATTCTGCATCACATACCTCATATTTGTTATATAGAGACTATACTGCATTATTATATGTCTTGTCTGGACTTTAACACTGTTGCCGCACCTCTGTTTCAGTCTTTCTTTGGAGCCCAACCATGTGGCTTGCCCAAACCCAGCCTCCGTCCAGGAGCCGAGCAGCTCAACAGCACAGCTCGTCCCAAGAAAGAGAACCAGGAAGAGACAGAAGCGCAAGGGGAAGAAAAAACCAGAGAGGAAAGAGAAACAGAGACGCAGACAACGGATGCCCTCTGGAGTCCCTGAGCAGGAGAGCGGAAGAGATCTGGTTCGGATCCTGGTAAGAGCTCTGGTTCATTTTCAAGAATCATTGACTCTTATATCACAATAAGCTGTCAAAACTTTCATTAAGAAGTAGCCTGGTACATTGTATACTCTTGTGTTCCTAAAGGATCTGAACATGCTCGCTGTATTTTCTGCATGAATTAATCACCTTAGAAACATACACATGGTGTCTGATCAGCCATGCTTTTTCCTTGTCTGCTGTAGGAGGAGTCGCCATCTCTCGGAGGGAGAGGCAGCCTCAGTACTTCTTGCTCCAGCAACATAGAAAGCTCAGTAGAGCAGGAGGGAAGGTCTTCTCTCTACGGCCGTCAGATTTACACCACCGACTCCAACTATCCTCCACTGAACTGGAGGAACCAGGTCTGCGGCCCTTTCTCCAGTGTCCATTCCTACAGGCAGGACAGCGACTCAGACTGTGTCAGCAGTCTGGGTGACTGTTCGCTGGCCCTCGCAGGCCTCAGGGGCAGCGTCAGTCAAGGGGATCCTTGCTATGCGGGGCCCTTTTTCAAAGAAGTGGAGAGGGAAGTCAGAGAAGAAGAAGATGAGCTCTCAGCAGCTGATTCTCTCACCAATGAGGGAATCATCTTTTACAATGAAGTACGTTCTCCTTCTACATCTCATCTTCTGTCTTAGTTAAAGACTTAAAATGGTGTTTTATGAACCTAACAGTTAATCAATCTTCTGTTTCTATCAGAAAATCCAGCCTGTGGACTCTGAATACAGGGAGGGGAGAGAGTACGTCCTCTTGAATTTTATCAAAGAAGGCTCTTATGGCGAAGTGCACAGTGCTCAAGATGTGAAAACAGGCTCCACATTTGCTGTTAAAAAGGTAAGGCTGAGCATATCACCCTCTTGAGTTTTTTTTCCACTGCCTTGTTTCAAGGTTGGCTCTGATTGCCTACTCTTTTTTTCCATCCTGCCCAGATTGCCCTGAAGAGGTTCACCAGTGAGGAGGTGGGTGCGTGGAGTACCCTCAGATCTCCTCGTGTGGTGGAACTCTTTGGAGTTGTCAGAGAGGGGCCCAATGTTGTCCTCTTCATGGACCACAAATCTGGTAAACAAGCCTCCCTTTTTGCCGTTTGACACACAGCACGTTCTGTCAGCAATCACTGCTACAGTTGAGATGGAGGGTGTGGTTGGAAATTGCCGGGTGAGATGTGATGTATGAAGTGCACAACACATGCACAGTAGGCGTGACATGAGGATAATGACGACTGCAGCGACACGGGTGTGATTAATACTGAGACGTGGAAGTGGGTGGTTCTGGGATGCCAGAAATTACTGTTGAGCTTCCTTGAAGTGTTATGGTCCAAATTTGAGATGGAGATGTCTGCTTGATAAACACAGTGACATCTCTCACACTGAAAATCCATTTTTAAATTCCACCTCATGATAAAAGATAACTTTAATATGAAGCTGTGTATCAGTACATAGTAACATAATATACTTCATACTAATCTGATCTTGTTCATGATTTCAGGCTCCCTGGGCCAGCTGATCGCGAAGCGTGGACGGCTGCCAGAGGACTTAAGCCTCCATTACCAATCACAAGTCTTAACAGCGATGGAGTATTTACTGAAGAAAAAAGTAGTTCATCTTGATATAAAAGGTATGTTATAAAAAAAAGGTAACAATTTCTTCTGTTTGTAATTACAGCAAATGAACAACTCTTACATGAGTCATGTCAAAAAGTCAAAATATGAATGATGATGCCACAGAGAAAACTTTACTGTGTCAGAAAATTAGCCAGAAAAATCAGTGAGTGATAAATAAACTAAACCAACAAAGTTTAGTCACAGCTCAAATCCAGTTTTATCAAAGTAGTATTTTGATTTCAGTTCATCCTGAACACGCTGGGTTTAACCTCAAATGGGCCACTTTTTTCATGACAGTTATCGTAAGAGCTCAGAGCTCAGAAGATTCTGTTTGTTCCCTCTCCCCAACGCTGGTGTGACAACACCAAAACACAGACATCAGATATTGGCATCGGCACCCAACAGCGCTTTCAGGATGAATTTCAGCAGCGGTAATTGGACAGATCAAAGTGGCATAACAGTAATATCGCTAAAACTAAATGTGTCAGCTCGACTTTTACTTGTGGTACCTGGTGGAAATCAGAAACATACAGAAAGGGCAAGTCAGACCTCTAATTAGTGCTTATCAGAAGATTTTGTGTCTTTTTGCAGCTGTTGTGTGGAACACAAGTGTCATAGATACAGTTTAGACTTGATCCCCAGCACCTGTGTTGTGAAACCAGACTACCACAGAGAAGACGACGGGCTGGGAATTTCCCACAGTGTGACTCACCGCTGCTTTTTCGAAACGGCGCATGTGCACAGAGTCAGGAGAGCAAGAAAGAAAGGGAGATCGAAACAGAGAGGGGGGATGGGACGCGAGGGAGGAAGTAGTTAGTGAGAGAGGAGAGAGAAGTACAGACTGAGACCTTTAAGACAGAAAGCAGAAGATGAAAACAATGTGGAAAGAGGTAGAGGAAAGAAGGGAAGAGAAAAGGAAAGGGAACTAAAATAAAGGAAGAACCAAAAAAAAAAAAAAAAGACTAAAGCTTGAGGTTGAACAAACAGCAGTATTGTGCTGTTGCGGCTCAGGCGCCACCTGGTGTCTGTTATGTCTTCGGAAAAGCAAGGCAGCAACACTAAATCTCTTTATCTGCTGCCTGTTTGTTACCAGGCTCCACATTCATTCCATATTAAAGTGTTTTCTACGCAGCTGTCCCACTGTGACCTCATATATTCCTCTTGTTGTGCTTCTTTGTCTGTAGACTGTTTTCTGTTTGTGCAGCTGCCCTGTTTCTAATTATGTCATCCATAAACGAAACTGCACAAGTCATGGAAATGAGCAAAGTTCCACTGAGTTCACCAAACAGTGTCAAGACTAATGCAGTGAATTATTGACTCTGCTTGTTTTTCTTCCCACAGCTGACAATGTGTTGCTGTCGGAGGACGGGAGAGACACCTTCCTGTGTGACTTCGGACACGCAGAGAGACTTGACAATCAGGGTCAGAGCCTGAATGGATCCAAAGGTAAAAACTGCGTAACTTCAGCAACTTATTTAAAAAAAAATGGGTAATTAATTCACTTCCATGTCTTAGTAATTTTTTTTTCCTTATGTAATTTAATGCAGACATGAAGGGCTCAGAGACCCATATGGCCCCTGAGATAGTGAAAGGGGAACCCCGCGGAGCCAAAGCAGATGTGTGGAGCAGCTGCTGTATGCTACTGCACATGCTTAATGGGTGTCAACCTTGGACAAGATACTACACCTGTAGACTTTACCTGAAGGTATACTTTACTGTCACACACAGACACTACACACTCTCGTTTATCGCAGATGCTTGTTCCTCACAGTTTTTACATCAGACCATAACTGAGTCCCTCTTTGTGATTGTTACAGATTGCCAACGAGCCTCCTCCTCTGAGAGAAATCCCACCTGACTGCAGTCCTCTCACAGCTGATATTATAAAGGCTGGACTGCAGAAGGATCCAGCCAAGAGGGCATCAGCATCTGACCTCAAAGAGAAAACTGCTAGAGCTCTGAAAGAAGGTAACTGTTCATCTAAAAGATGTAATTCATGCACATCCTTTCCAATTATCAATGGACTCCATGCAAAGCATCAACATCCACAGTGTGTAAAGACATAATATCTTGTTTTTTTGCAGTGGGAGGACTCACCAGCCCAGTGAAGGGACCCTACATAGAGCCCCTGCACTTTGCCAACAAACCTCCAGACTCCCTGCAACTTATCAATAGCAGCCTCGACTATAGGGATGAAGAGGAACATCAGGAGTCTGTTGAGAAAGTGATCACAGCAGAGAAGAAGAGGAAGGGAGTGGGCAATGAGGATGAAAAGAAGGAAGCTGAATCAAAGCGAGGCTCACCTTTCTATCCGCAAATGCTGATCTCTGAGCCGAACCTCAAGAGGGGCAAACAGGTCACCACTGTGTCTGAACTCGAGCTACGTAAACTGGAGCAAGGTGAAGCTTCTCTCGGCTTTCTGCTTGATGTCTTTGCGTTAAATGTTTGAACTGTGCTCATTGTTTTCCTGCTCGTTCGCAGATTTTTACCTGAGCAGTTTGTCCCAGCTTCACTCTGCTGAGGTGCAGGAGCAGCTCTTGTCTTGTCTCAGCAGTGACCCATACTCCAACAGGGAACCATGGGACAAAAAGGTAACCCAAAATTCACAAAAGAGTGCTCACTTAATTTATTCCACACTATACAGAAGGCTGTTTCGCCAATATACATCCCAAGGTTAAAGTGTGTAGCAATTTTTATCAATTTGACCCATCCAAATAATCAAGAAATCCCTAATATTGGGTCCATGTCAGAGTTTTATTAGCATTTATCCATTTTGATAAAGTATTAACAAACCTAATGTTTGGCTCCTGTTTATTGCAGGACTCTGGCCGCTGGTCCCTGAGCCCCACAGAGGAATTCAGCTCTGGTGTCTTCTCCTATAACAGTCAGCCAGACGTGCAGGTTTTCAGTGTGGATTTGCTGAATCACACACAGCTGCCACCACCCTGCTGTTTTGAAGGTGAGAAGAAACCTTAACACCTGTTTTCTTGTGAACTGTGTAATGTAGCACAAGTCGCCTTAATGCCATGTGTATCTCTCTGCTGTGTTTGGCTCAGGGGTGGACATCTGCATCAGGGACTTCAACAGGAAAAGCATCCGCATCAGAGAGACACGTCGGGTGAAGGTGGGCCACATCGCCACTGGAATCAGTGATCAGGTGAGGGCTTGCAGCTTCACAGGCTCACATGTCAGAACAGCTATTCATGTTCGTCTGTTTCAGTGTTTTTAAGCTTCACACTTGTTTAATTCTCATGTGTTTCTCCTTTTCAGATCTCTGAGAGGGTTTTCACCTTGGAAACCCAGCAGGGCCAGCAGGTTGCTCATGATGAGGAGGTGCAGGAGTCCGGCCTGGAGCTCTGCTGTGTTCCTGCTCCAGACTTCAGCTCCGTCTGGACGTGGAGGATCAGAGACGGAGTGCTGGAGACAAGATAGAGGGAACACAGCCTCCCTCTACTTCCATCCGCTGGCGTCATCTGTTGTACTTGTGGCCTTTTTGTTGTATTGTCTCAGTGTGCGAGGACCAAGCTTTCATAAGGGGTAAAAATAAATCTGACAGGTGGAACGCCTCGGTAGCTAAATGTTTACAGTGCATGCCACATGGCAGCTGTTACCAGTTTGATTCCAGCATGCGACCCTTATTGTATGTCAGACTCCTCTTGCTCGCCATTTCCCCTGTCACTATCCGACCCACCCACAACCCCACCCCCCAGTAAATGAATGAGCTGCCTTTACTGCAAAAGTATCTCATGTTCAAATGCCATAATGGGGGGCAGTTGTGTTATTTCATGTCTTAAACTTGCTGAAAGCACTGTTATGATCACTGTTACATTTACATGTTTCGCCTTCTCTTATTAAACAGTGAATGAAACTGCCCTGAGTGTGTGATGCATTATTGAGCTCATTAACAGTCAGGTGACAACTTCACACAGTGACTGAACTTTGCGCCTGCATTGTAGTTACCATATATGGGACTGACTTTGTCTGTGAGTAACATTACATGAAGTTAGACTTCATTTGTACAGTTTTGGCTATAAATGGCTGTGTGAACACTTTTTACACAAGCAGCAGTGCTCAAAGGATGGAGATGTTTGGTGGCTTTTCCACACATCTGCCTAAGAGCTGAGTCTAAAACAACACTGGTCAGATAGCCATTATGTTTGGTACAGAAAATCATGGTACCCACTGAGGAATTTTAAGAGAGATTTTTTTTTATTATTTAATGATCCTCCAATATTTCTTTTATGGTCACAATGAGATAATAAATCTTAATTACCAACAGTTCAAATTTCAAAGTTGATTTACTTAATGTTACTTTAAAAGTACTTTTCAGTCTGGATTTCCATGACATTTGCAGCTGATATTCATGAGCCTTGACGATTAAATCTCTGTGGTTTGTGACGCAATGATCTTTTCTCTGAAACTGTCCTCAGGCCATATTTTCTATTTGTGCTCATTCATTATGAAAATCCAATAAGCAGTTTACCACTACACCCAAGAATTTATGTTCCCCATAGTATTAACCCTTTCCATTCTGGTGCCTTGCTACAAAATAAAATATAAGCCCAAACTTTATACTCCAAAAGTGCAGTATTTTACAAGCTAAGTGCCCAACTTTCAAATAATGCACTGTTCCTCAACACAGTTAAATAATTTGTAATCAATAATGTGCCTGTTGAATATAATCCTCATGCTGTCTAAAATTACACACATCTAAAGCCACAATAAGAGTTAAATGCTTTATTTTCCATATTACAACATACAAGGTCACTGCAAAAAGATTTTCATGGAAGTCGGAACCAATTTCAGATTTACAAATGTGATAGAAAAAAGGTGAAAATTTAAGGTATATCAAAGTGATTTCATAGTAAAAAAAACACCAAGGCACTAACAAACAATGGAAATGTATAAAAAGCCTTTTGTTGTGTATGAGTAGATTTGATTGCAGTTTGAATTACTCACTGAAAAATACAGTACTTTAAATATGTGTGACATGAGGTAAGCATCTGTGAGCAATCCAGTGCTTTCTGTTTCTGCAGTGCAACACCTTCCATAGATTGCATGAAACGCCAGATCAAGATCTGACTTTTCTTTCTCCTAAGTAGGAGTCACATTTAGGTCACAATGCTGGTCAAAATGGCCAAAGGCAGCATATGATTGAGTGTTAAAGTAAGAATTTAGGTTGAGTTGCTATGATTACTGAACCTTTTAACGCTGTGATGATTCATATTGAATGTAAACAAACATTTGTACAAAAGTCCCTGCTGTGGCACTTTGATTATCCACTGAAACAAGGTTGAGCTGTGCATTAGAGGAGAGAAATCATTTTGTTGCTGTTTTTATTTTGAGCCCAAATATTGTGATGTTAACATCTCCTCATCAATATCATGTTCTTGGTAATCTTGAGAACTTCTTGCAAAAATATCTCTCTCTAGCTTGATGGGATGTGACCATCCTCCAATGTGTCCATTGCCAGCAGATAGTTACAGATTTACACTAGTAAACACTCACAAATACATATGAAGATGAATTCTCTAGCATACAGACACTCTGATGAGATAGATGTGAGAGAGTGTGGGGAAATCTGAAAGCAGTCTGACTGGAACAAAAAGAAAACTATTGTGAAAATGAAGTAGAAAGGAAACTCTAACCTTCATCGAAAAATTTCACATCCATACATCTTTTAGGACAGAAACAGAATGCAGTGACTCTTTTTATATGTATCAAGTAAAAAATAAATTACTTAAAATGCATTCCCTGTTCAAGTCTGACCAACTCTCCACCCCACAATTTTGTGCACATCATCATGTACCGCTCACTTCTTCAGTGGCATTGGGATCGTAGGTACAACTTTAGCGCATTCAGTCCAACTCCCAATCCTGGAAAACAAAAGGGAGGCAGAAACAAAGAGTAGCTCTTTGTATCCAAATACCAGCTGTTCAATTTGTTCAATCAGCCATAACTTCTTTCCATTTTTTTTCAGTTGTTCTTCCATTTTCTGGTTCCAGTCTACATTTCCCTCAGTCGTCGTTCCTTCCATCAATCATGTGCCTCCCCTCACAAACGCCTCACATCTTGCGAATAACGAGAACAGTGGTGAGAACACCCGCCAAGAAGACCCCAACCGTCTGCCATGTGGGTGTGCCAAAGTAGGAACGAATACCCTCCTAAACATCACAAACAACAGACACAACAATGAATACCTGTCACACAAGCAATCTGGAGCTCCAGTAATAAATGAAGATTTTGATGTTCAGCTGCTCCTTACCCAGCCACCTTGTTCCCTGATCCAGTTAATCACATGCTCTTGGAGGTAGTCCATGGTCCAGGTGATTATTGTTCTGATGATATCAGGAACTTGGGTCACAAGAGCCTGGGAAGATGTGAATGAGAGATGTTTCAGACTTAAGGTCTTTGTTATTTAATCATAATTCCAGGGGAAAATTGGCATCAGTTCGCTTTTACAATGAGGTGAAGTTAAACTGAGTTGGGCAACTCACTTTGATGACGAGTCGGCAGGCAAAGTAGAACAGCGCAACCACTCTGCCCCAGTTAAACTTTCCATCTGAAAAGATCTCAACGGCCACTTTCAAAAACACGTCTTTTGTGGGACTGAGCTGTGAGTTGTTAATCATCCTGGGGACAAAAACAAGAGCAAAAAGAGACAAGATAATTTTACTGTTATTATCATGGTTATAATAGTTTGAATTTTTCAAACAGTTTTTATTTGAGTGTAACCTTTTAACTTTCATTTTAGTTTAATTTCAGTTATTTGTATGGTGTGTTAGCTAGTTTAAGTTTAGTGTACATTTTCAGAAAGATTTAGGTTTAGTTTTTCTTAATTTTTGATATTTAGTTTGTTTTTATTAAAGCCACGTAGTATATTAAAAAAATATGAAGCCACATACAAACTACACTCACAGAGTATGCTACCTAATGCTTCTACTTCAAATATGTGTTTTATATAACATGCATGTGTAGCATTAGGAGCTACAACTTTTGCTTCAATTGTGCTACCTTTGGTAGCAAAATGAAAATAAATAAACCTGAAACCTTTTTGCTAAAAATCCAAAACAGAAATGAACTTATTTTAATCTATTTGTTTGTAACAAAGCTATAATGTTTTAGGGATTTTTTTAGCTTAGAGTTTCATTTTATGTTAGTTTAAGTTTATGTTTGTTTGTTTTCTGCTCCTATTTAGATTTAAGTTTCACTTTTAGTTTACTATATAACTGTGGCCTCTTCCAGTAAATTATGTAACTCAAACTTTCTCAGGCCAGGATTCTGATACGACTGAAACATAGACAGTAGCCAACCTTTGGAGGTCTACATTGTTATCTAGCTCATCTCCAATCTGCTGCAGACACTTGGCCAGGTTCTTATGGTTTGGGTCACTTAGCTCTCCTCCACCCAGCTGTGCTCTGGTCACTGTAGTATTGCTGTCTTCATGCCGCCGAACCCGCTCATAAATGAAACTAGTCAGTGAGACATAGACAGACAGTAGTAAATGTGATTTTTGTCTTTGCCCTGTCCAGTAATGACAAGCCCAACTGTACAATACATACTCACTCTTTTAACAAAACAGCTCCTACTTCCAGTATTTGCTCTTTAGTATTTCCTGGAGGACAAAGATCAGAGTTAAATTATCCAACGGTTGATACTACCATTATATGACCAATACATCATATTAGAAAGAAATCAGTAAATAACTTGGAATGTGTGCTCGAAAGGCTTGTGTACACTGTCACTTCATTCGGAATTTAAGGTCTCGCTATACACAGAGTTGGCTCAGATTAGCCAAACTTTAAATAAGAGGATAGAAAACACAGTCTTGATCAATAATTGTCAGTAAATGTATACTAAGTTATGTGCTCTAACGTTACCCCTATTTCCGCTGTTTTTGTAAGTAAAAGAGTCATTTATAGTTTAAGGTAACGCTAGCACATATGCTACTGCCTCAGTCAGTTGCTTGTTAGCTAAGTTAATAAAGATAATTAGTGGTCGCCGAGGATAGTTCATATTGTAGCTACATAATATCTATCTCGAAATTTGACACTTCGAAAGTAAAATATTATTGTCTCTGAATAACAATGATTTAGATTTGGAAAAACTATTATAAGCTAACTCAGCCCTCTACGGTTATCTAAGCAGCTAACCAATCTGTCTAGGGCAACGCAGAATAGAAGCTAACCGCTAGCTAACGCAAGGCTAACGTTTAGCTAGCTATTTTGCTAAGCTCAGCTCAGCTACTGTTACTGTTAGCAAGCAAACAAGCTACAACCACAAAACAAGCGTCAGTTGTTTAAGTGTCAGGTAATCTATGTCTATCAAAGAGTTAGCGACAATGTCAACGGAAATTTAATTATATATTAATAATGATGATAGCTAGTACCTTTATCACCTCCTCCCGGGTGTGCTGCCATCTTGATGTCTGTTTATATCGCAAGTACTTCCGTACAATCATGTGACAAAATTTTATTTGTTTGTGACGATTGCATTTTAACTAAGGGGGCTGGGTGTTTTCAAATATGTTAATCGCCATTATTATCGAGGGGAAGTGCTGTTATAATATTAAACTTTAAATAATTGGAGGTGACATCATCAACTGCTGACTTTGTTTTATGGATATATTTAGCATACTTCAGCGTCACATCGCTTTGAGACTTGAACTGCACATAAAAATCGGAATAATAAGTAATATGTACGTTTTGTGTTGACACTGTAAACTCCGTCTAAACGGTGAAAAAAACGATTTGGATTTTAAAACAATAAACACGGATGTATTTTAATTTTTTGAGCCTTGCCGTTTGTAGACGTCATTTCCCGTGTTTCGTAGTCTTCCGCCCGTCGCGCGCATCTACAGGCCTCTTTACGACTCGGCTTGCAAAGATGGCGGATGCACAAGTATGTTGAGGAAAACGGCGTGGTGAATTTAAATAGATATTTTTACATTTTAATGAAATATTTTACCTGGGTAGATTAAGTGTGTTGGTTTACTCTGTCGTTGTATACATACCCCCATCATTTGAAATCACATTAAGGCTTTTATATCCGGCATTTATTGCCGCTCTGTATACCCTCGTGTAACGTTAAATTAGCCAGTATGCTAACTCGGTTAGCTTAGCCTGCTGGCAATGTACGCCTTTCATCACTAGTGCCTGTCTTTGTATAAACTGCAAGCGGTATCGATCTTCTTCATAACTTTCACATTTCTCGCAAAAATCTCACGATTTTTCTCACCACCTAGGTGTCCTTAGGGCTTCGTAAGAGGAAGTCATTCTTAAACTAGCTGGCGAGGCCGGGCGGTGTTGTCAATGGGTGTTCATAGTGCAGTAAAGTTTGAGTAGCGTTGACACGTTGTCTTTGTTACATAGCATAAACTTGCTCATCTCTTTAATCAACAGACCGAGAGGGCTTACCAGAAACAGCCCACCATCTTCCAGAACAAGAAGCGTGTTCTGGTTGCTGATGGTGGCAAGGAGGTCAAGGAAAAGCTCCCCCGCTACCACAAGAGTGTCGGGCTTGGCTTCAAAACCCCAAGAGAGGTAACTTTACATTTTCGAACAAATTATCTAAATCAAAATAGAAAAGCAGAGTTGTCAGTGCTTATTGTTTGCTGCAAGTGATGTTTTTCTCACGATGGTCTTCCAAGCCTGCAGGGTTTTGACGATAATGCCTTATGGCAGTGCTGATGCAGTTCGAATTTAGTCACATGAAACAGTTTTCTCAGCAATGTAGTATTTATGTTGTCACTATTAATACTCTTTGTTTTTACCAGGCTATTGACGGCACTTACATTGACAAGAAATGCCCCTTCACTGGAAATGTCTCCATCCGTGGACGTATCCTCTCTGGTCAGTTTATCATTTTTAAGTATACTTAACAACATAAGCCTGTCGTTTCTGGCTTGGGATGCTGAAACTGTGTTTGTCTCATGAACCTGTTGACATTTAAATGTCTTGTTTAGCTTTAATAATTTCTATTTTCCTATCCTGACCTTCAGCGAATCAACATGTTCTTGCACAAATGCATATGAAGTGACCCAAGCCAGAATGAGTGTCTTTACAGGCGAACACACTATAGAATCTGTTATGACTTCCCTTTTCTTATCAGTCCTCCAAATGATGTTTTTTCTCACGATGGTCTTCCAAACCCTCTGGGTTCTGACGACAGTGCCAAATGGCAACACTGATGTATTGGAGTGACAATCTTGATTATAGAGAAAATAATCAAAAGAATATGTCTACTTTCTACTCATTCTAGCACTTTTGACCTTTGATTTGAAAGTGTACATTAATGTCTTAAGATAACAGTTAAACTTCAAATTCCATTTGTGTGCATCTACAGGTGTGGTCACCAAAATGAAGATGCAGAGGACCATCGTTATCAGACGCGATTACCTGCATTACATCCGCAAGTACAACCGCTTTGAGAAGAGGCACAAGAACATCTCTGTCCACCTGTCACCTTGCTTCAGGTACTACACCTCTGATGGGCTTTCAGTTCAGGTTTTGTTCAGTAGTAGCAAACAGTCATCAATTTGTCATGGCAGGACTTTGACAGTTTGCAAGACGTGTTTCTGCAAAACACACAATACTGCAGCTATGCATTTCTCAACAGCCAGAGTTTATCAAGTCAAAAGTTTAAATTTATTCACAGTTTATTGCCTTAGTTTCAGCTCACTGGAAATAATTGCACCATAAATGTGCTGCAAATGATGTTTTTTCTCACGATGGTCTTCCAAGCTCAGGAAGCTCTGACGACACTGCCTTTGGCAAACACTGATGCAGCTTGGCTTCATACCCCCTCTTCATACAATTGTTAAATCTTTAAAAGTTTGATCTAAAGTAGAGGTACCTGAAGCACCTGTTGACGTCTGTTATGACTGTGTTTTCTACAGAGACGTCACAGTTGGAGACATTGTGACTGTTGGAGAGTGCCGACCGCTCAGCAAGACTGTCAGGTTCAACGTCCTCAAAGTGACAAAGGCTGCTGGAGCCAAGAAGCAGTTCCAGAAGTTTTAGATATGACTTTGATGAGGAAAGTTGATGAATGCTACGAAGTGGCTGCAAAATAAAGAAAACCCTTGTGTAAATTGCCTTTTTTTTCTGGGTCTTATTTCCCCCCCTTGTATTTTGTTCTAAATAATACACAGATAGGCCCTGCTCATGCTTGACTCTTTTCTAATATGTATTCAATCTTGTCCGTAATACATACACAGATTAAAATAAGTTCATACACAGAGTTGGGCAATACGCTTCACTATTGTAGATGGTCTGTTGGACAATGTTGTGTGGCCTCACCCATGAAATGGTGGAACATTCATTTTTAATGTACCAATTAATCTAGAGATAATGTTGATTGTCATAAAGTTTCTAAAGGGTTTATAGGTTTAATATCTTGCACAAAACAGAATGCAAGCTTGAATTTGTTAGTTAAAACAGATCATTTTTGAAAAAATCTATCGAGGTGATGCAGTATTTTTTACTTGCACAACTGAAACACTTCACAAGCCTAACCCTTTTATGATAGTGCAATGTTTTTTAACATCACCAGGAAGTAAAATAACTGAAAGTGATGTCTTTACTCAAGGATCCAGTAAGAAGCAAAAAAAGTGTCAATGTGACAGCTAGGCTGTGTAAGGATGATTTTTCTTGAACTGCAATTTCTGCTCTTAGGCAATCTCCAAACCCTGCTGCTGTCAAATTGTATAAAATCAGTCCAGGCAGTATTAATCATCACTATTTCCAGATGGAATTTCCAAGGAATTGGTTGGATGTGAGAGTTTTTTCAGATCAGATAAGATAATTGCAGACAAAGACTTGTAAAGAGAAAACAGGGCTTCTGAGGTACAATTCCTTCCGTTTCCCACCAGTTCATCCCAAAATTATAAGGATTAGCTGAACTGGGAGCGAGACCAACAGAGATATATATAAAAAAAACAAGATTTGAGACATAATTATGTTTCTGCACAGATTATCAAGAGTGTACGACTGAGAATATGTAGAAGTGAAAAAATTTCCAATGTATTTAGTCCTGTGCAGGTTAACGGGCAGAACTACACCTTTCACATTTACCCAAAGAGTTGACTTCCATGTGTCCAATAACATGATAAAACCAGATACAGTATATGATCCAGTATTTAGTTTTTCTTCTGTAGAACAATGAACATTTATATCTGTGAAGGCTGCGAGCTGGACCCACAGCAAGACAGTCTTGTTTCAGTGTTTCAGTTTGAAATAAAACTCAAATTAGTTGTATTAAATACATTCTTACATATACGTATATACACTGTATTTAATGCCTTGAATTTGAACTGCAGCGCCCTCCAGTGTCTGATAAGTTTACATGTTTTTTTCTGATGAATAAAAAGTGTCCAGCAGATGGCGACAGATAACAGTTGGATGTTTGTAGACAGATGAGACTCGAATTCAACAGGCACGATTAATCTACAGTTAATCTACTTGATGTATTTGTCAGAAAATTGTATTAAATGGGTTTCACTGATACAAAACATGCACTGATATTTGTAAGAATACTGGTTTTCTGAAAGAGTCGTTCTAACACACGTCTATATCACACATTTACATCTAAATTAACCTTCTTTCTAGTCTGGTATTCCTTTTAGTGATGCCATGATGAATGAGAAAAATCATGCACATTACAGGATTTTACACTATTACTATTTACACTATTACTATTGAAGTTATGAAAAGACTTGGTGGTGAATTCCAATCAGAAGAAGAGCATGATCAATAAGTGTCATCGATGGCTCCAGCATCAGTCTGATGACAATGTAACAACATCAAGATATGACCTTGTTCTATTATACAGCTCAACTTAAATGCAGAATAGTGTCTGAGATCCAAAGCAACACATGCAAATAAGAACGCTGAACAAGCACGGATCCGAGTGTATTCATGGCCTGTCTGCATTATCTGAGTCATTTACATGTGTCCTTAATTCAGTTCTAGATGATGACTGCTTTTCTGTATGGGAATCAATGAGCCCTCCTCCCCCCAGCCTGGCCTTCTGTCTGCTGAGTGCCACAGCAGAGGCGACACTATTAACATAATGATGCTGCCGATATTGTTTTTCCCAGTGATCCAGTGAATGTGGACCATATGGAAATGATGCGGAGAGGAGAAAGTGCTTAATGCGATGTGAGCTCAGTCATGTAAGTAGTGCCATCATTTAATGATCAGCAGAGCGAGTTCAAAAGCATGTTTTCAAGTAACCAAACATTTCTCTAAATTACAGTTTTCACTTTTGTTTTTGTTGTACTAACAACAATCCCAGCTCTCCTCCCCTGCTACAATATTTACCTAAACAGCAGAGGCTCAGCTTCTAACCACAAATTGTCCCCCTTTTGTACCGGGGCTTTCCCAGCTCCTTCTCTCCATGGGCGCAGACGCTACAGGAGGGTGGGAGGGTCTCAGGATGTTCTCTGAATAACAGACCCTCTCATGAGCCGACACCCCAGGGAGCAAAGCGGCCCAGCGGGCCACCCAGCCCACATGAGTACATACATGCTCCCACAGAGTGTTTGTTTGAGGGCAGAGGTCCGATCCCTCAAAAAGTCCAAACAACCATAATAAACCCACGCCGACAGTGTTAAACTATGATGGATATATGCTGTCAGAGAAGCATGTTAGTGTAGCTGCTGGTTATCTGCTGATCTGTGTGTGTTCCTAACATTTCTCAATCAAGATAAGAAAGTCAAGACAAGATCACTTAAGCCAGTTAAGCTGAAGTGACTAGTTGGTGGTTCTGCACTAGAAATTAAAACTAAGTTCATCTGTTCACAGTGCACATGTTTACCAGGCAGCATAATGACTGTTTGGCGCTAGTAAATCCTAACTGTTGTGACACAATGTTTTTCCATCTCAAATAAAAATCACCTGCTGGAAAGAATGTTGGTTTAGTTGCATGTCAACATAGATTGCATAAATATTATTTTTTGTCCCAAGTTTATTTCTGGATGATTTCAAACAGCATTCTTCCTCTTTCTCATGTTGAAAGATGAGCCTGTGTGATTCTCCAGGTGGTGATTGTGAGTTTCAGTGATGTACAAGCCTGTCTGTTCTGCTCTATAACTCTTAATTTTCCATTTGGAGGCATCACCAAAAGGTGAAGCTGAACAGCGGAGATTTAGTGCTCCATCCGTCACAGGCGAGGTCCGCTGAGGTCAGGAAGGTCAGTGAGAGTGAAAAATGCCCAAACCAGATTTTTAGCATCCTCTGTATGGACCATCTCTCCTCTCTCTGTGGCAGCAGACAGACAGCCTTTTGAACTGTCTCACTTCACATTCCTGCACTCTGCCTACATGTTTACCCAGCGTCGTGGAGCATGCTTGCAGTCGTGCTTACTTGTGTATCTAATGGTAGGGATGTTGGCTCAGTGGGTCAACCCCAATGAGGGTAATGGCCACTATCTAAACACAGGCCTTCTGGTGGCCCAGCAGGAGGTTTGAGCAGGGGAGTGAGGGGGTCGTATAGTCCCATACTGAACCCTCGTCCTGGGATGTTTGGAGACTGTCAGCGGCATCCAAACTGTTTTCCAGCAGAAGCGGCAGCAGTGGGCCTGATGGGCTGAACAGATGGAGGCCATGTTTTATGTAGAGGAGCCTGTGTGGTAACAGATAAAGCCCTCCGGTCTGTTCTGTCACCAATGAACAACAGACCTCATCTGTGTAAGACATGGAAGTTTGAACAAATGTGCAACAAATGTGCGGATCAAATTTTGAAATGAGCTTTTGTGCAGTCACTATTTATGCAAACTACTCAAACATTCAACTACACACCCACTGATGTAAGAGAAACAGTTGGGTATTTGCGTAAACACAGTTAGTGCAGAAATAAATGGACATCTGTTATGATTTTGGTGTCTGGCAGCACAAACTGTTAGAGTAGATCAGGATATATCAGCTTTGACTGAGATTTAAGACATTCTTAACTAAAGTAGTTGTTATAAAAGTTTACATTTCTTACTTTTGTAAATGATAAACCACCAGAATCTGCTGATGCGATTCAATTCCTCATTTTTTATTACTCATTCATTATCTAGAGGTGGATAAAGGTAAAATATGACTGCACAACCACACTTTAAATGTTTTTGAGGTGTACTCTTAATGCCAGAGTCTTATCAATATAACAATCATCCATTAAACCCACACTGCTTGGGGTGCACAGCAGGGACACTGTGGGCTCCTCTTTGGGTCAGTGCAGGGTCACTCTGCACATCTGGACATGAGATCAACCCTCCAATCTGCACAAAGACGGCCAGTGTCCTTCAACTGAAGACAGACCGCTGCTTGAAAACATCCTATTGAAAAATCTGTGCCATCATGTTGAGTCACAAATGAATAAACAAACAAACACACTGACGCATGTTCAGTGTGTTTTTGTGTGGCCTGTCGGGGGTTTTGGTGTCAGGATTTTTGTTGAAGTCAGTGAAAGTAGATATGTTGGATAATGAGCATGTCAAGATCTATTACTCTCAGGTTAGAGGCTTTGGTCACAGTTATCAGTGTTTGATATCTGCAGCAGCACCCGCAGCTTCTTAAATGATTTGAAGTGATTTAACAGATGTTTCTCCTAAACTTCACACACACACACACACCTTTTATCTCACCAGGACTGCATTGTTCTGTCCCTGAAAATGTGTCTGTCAGAGCTTAATGAAAACATCCCTGATTTGGATTTACATGTGAGTGAAAACAATCTGTTGGATAGAGTTTCATACCAGTTCTTTGACTCCTGCAGAGTTCTTAAGAGTATCAATAACAAAAACCTCGATTGATCGTCAATCACCTGGCCTGTCTGGTAAGCTGAGAGCCTCCTGACACATCCTGGCTTTGCACGACAGCTCTTAATTCAATATTCTCATGTTTTCTGCGTCCATGCCTGCCTGTCAGACGGGCTGCATGTCTGGCATGTGTGTGAGTGCAGCGGGCATCTCTGGTTTTACACCATGTTGTCAGATCAAAGTGCGGGGCTGCTGCTGGCGGGTCACAGGACAGGGTGTGTGCGTGCAGCAGCACTCTTGGGTCATGTGTGAAGCATCCAGCATGGCTGTCATCGGAGCATCCCTGGGGTGTGCTCGCGCTGACTGATGGCCTCACACTGGAGCCCCGAGGCCTGCGATCCGGCAAAGTGGCAGGATCTGGACTGCATATCTAACAAGTGGTGTTTTCAGTGAATCATGTATGATGCCAGACGACTTTGTCTTGCAGATGGGATACATTTTTAGACACAGTAATGCTCTGTGTTTTTTGGCTCCAAAAAAAGCAGAACTTGAAATTCTACACAGTAATGCTCTGTTTCGAAGCAGAACTTGAATCTAAAGCACAACAAGAGGAACCAGATTATTGTTAATGAAAGCAAAGAGCAACAAAGAATTACAACACAAATACCAGAGATTTCAGTCCTTTGTTCATGAGAGTTTTTTGTGTTTGAAAGTGCAACAAAGAAGCTGTAAAGTGTAACACTTCTCTCAATAAAAAGGTAACAGGAGAAACTCAAAGCAACGCCCCACAGCAACAGTTTGTGCTGCTATTGAGCGGCTCCTTTCCAGCAGGAGGAATTCACCCTGGCAGATGGCGGGGCCGAGGCCCCTGAGGCCCCAGGCAATGCTACACCATGGGACCCGGATACCTAATCGTGCCCTGTTGAGCCTCTCACCTGCTGCTCCGAGACTCACAATGTTATCTCATCTCCCTGACCTATTGTGGCTCCCATCGCTGATAATGACAGTTGAGAGACCCATGCAGCGGCGGAGCAGAGGCTCGCTCTCCCTGGAGAGAGGTAGGATCCTGGGAAACCTCACAGTAATCGATCTCTCCATCTCGCCTCCTCTGGCGGATCTCGTTTCTTATCATAACCTGCAGACAGCCTGCATTTAAGGCACAGATCGCTTTGATTTTTAGGGCAAATTTTTAGAGAAATCCTCCTTGCCCTTAAAGTTTGTAGTAAAGAGGAAGTACCTTTTAAAGCAGAGAACTTTGTGTAAAAGCCTAATAGAGGAAATAAAACAAAAAAGAGAGCAGAACAAAGCAGAGTGATGTAAAACCTGACAGAAGTGTCTATCACCAAAACTGACATTTAATTTGTTTTTTGATGCTATTTTGTGTTTTTTTTCTCAAAAACACAATATGCAATCTGCACAACTACAGGTCTCCTAATTAATCAACAAAACCAAAATACAAAGTTGTAATTTTGCATGGGATTTAATGTTTAATCACATTAGTTGACTTTCTTTCCCACTGTCTGACTGATGTTACCTCAGAAGCTGACAACAGGTGACTAAATGAAATGCATCTTTACTTTGAATAAAATGACAGATTTCTTAGAGTTTGAACCTTGTTGGAAACAAATAAAAGTGCTCAAATCAAAATATGTGACACAGATACAGTAGTTTTTTTTACATTATAACATGGAAATATTATAAATTGTAAGTTTAAGTCTAACCTCACTATGGGAGATGATTTACACTCTTTCCGCCAGTTTCTCCATAATGAGCTCATAAACTGTCAGAACATAGATTTGCTTTCTTTGGTGAAACCACAGTTGGTTTATATTTTTAAACTCTCTTCTTGTAATCCTCTTAATAACGAAACCGCAGTGTTCTGGAGAATCTTTTTGTTGTTTTTTTTTTTCTCTCTCTCTCTCTCCACTGTTTTAATTTTCACTCAGTCATTTTCTCTGAGAAAACACCATGCAGTTCCTGAGTGACCTCGGTTCCCACCGTCTCAGTCTGACACCGTCACAGTGGCCCAGTTCTCACCGAGCTCCCGTGGATCATCAGACTTTCACAGCTTCATTCTGAAGGTGCAGCTCTTTGACAGACAGTTAATTAGATTACAATATGAATTTAAAGGACCTACTTTGTAAAAAACTTGCCTCTTCACTCTTATCTCCACACTCCATCTTTGGCTCCTTGTGAATAAATAAATTCATTTGGCTTTGGACCTTTCGTGTGTATGTGAACTCTTTCTGTTGTTGCAAGCTGGAGCCAAGTTCGTAACACTATCAAAACTTTTAAAAGCAATGCAGCGTTCAACATGTCCTCGGAAATTCTCCCCAAAACAACATATGATGAGCATCTGGAGCTTTGGTCCAGAGACAGATTTAAGAAAGGATTATCGAAATTAAAGCAGCACGGGCCGAGATATTTAAATTTTTCATTGCTCTGTATGGGTCAAGCTCCAAAAAAAAGACACACTGGATACTCCACTTCCAATGATGCAGTTCAATAAAATTTAATTTTTTTAATTATATCCTCCCTGCCTCCGTAATGTTCACTTCTATCAAACTCATCACATCCAATTTGAATTTGAAATCTTAACTCTGACAACAACATCAGGGTTAATTTTAATATTTAATTTCTGTGGAAAGCTCCTCTTCACAAAACACCACAACTTCTTTTACAAGCTGAGTGAGTCCTTTTTGTGACCTTTAAACTGAGCTGTATGTGTAAAAAGCAAGAGTTCCCCTTTAAAGAGTGATGTATAACTTTAAGATGTTGGTTGCAGATTCAGGCTCCTCTTATGTGATCAAACATGTAAAGGTTTTATATCAAACCTGCATCTTCACAGCCCTGACAATCTAGTTAAATGAGGATGTAATTCGAACTCTTTTGTGCTTATGTGTTGTAAACATAAAGGGAAATGAGGGGAGTTTCACAATGATCTGTTTCATTACCAGTTACTATATGAAGAGAAGAAAGAGGATCTAGTTGCATCGGTAAACTGCAGCTGAAGAGAGAACAAAAGAGATCAAATGGAAAGAGCACGCCCAATGACTGTCTGTGCTACTTTACACTGTGTCCCCTTTGTGGTCCTACAATCAATATGTAATAAGGAGAGAGGAAATGGAGTTCTTTACATCTCAGACAATGCAAAGAGACACAGTGCGTTCAGTTCTCATGTAAGATCTCTGACAGGTTCGACCTCATTAAATGTTAAAGGTCGCTTTGCTTTTCCACTTCAGAAGGATATGAGAGAAATATGTTCAAATGTCACACAGCTAAACATCATACCAGCCGTTTTGGTTTCAGTGTAGGATCTGGAAATCTGGAAGATATTTTATGCCTCTCCAGCTGGGCAGAACAATACTCTTTAAGTCAAATGTATGTATGTTATGTGCAATGTTAAAAAAAAAACTGTCTGTAATCATTTGATTGTAGATATTTTTATTTTTTGTAGGGAAAAGACTCAAATATCAGCTCAAACAAATGTAGAAAACAAAGGCATTTTGTCGGGGAATCCTGCAACTTTTCCTCTGACACAAAAAGAGGGACTTGACAGATCCATGTTTGGATTTTAGGCTCTGTAATGATTAACAGCATAAGAAAGCTCACAGTTAGTGGTCAGAAGAAAATTCCCTCTGGATCTTATCTTAGTTTTAAATTTATTTTTTTAAATCAAGAAGAAAGAAAGTTGATCATGTAGAACGCTACATTTGTTGAAATAACATTTGCGGTTTGGATGTATTTTCTTATTGTGCAGCTAAGGGTGGATGAAGTCATTGACCTCCATTAGAAGTTATAACTTGAGAACAACTTGAGAAGACTTCTCTCAATGACGTCTTTGTGCAAAAAAACAAATGGAAATAGAGATGTGCATTCATACAGAGATCATGACCTCCATGTCCTCAGTTGAAGCTATGACCCTGACTGACATGCATCTACTGCAGGCAAAACAAACTGTGGAGCCAGACCCGCTCCCTGAGAAACAGAGGTGGGGTTTCACTGCGAGAGAAGCTGAAGGGACACAGCTGATAACCTCGTGCCATTGTGTGCCGAGCCGCCAGAACATCTCTGTTTCACTGTCGTGTGTAAAACATGATGGAGATAACAGCAAATCCCAAACATTCTCCAGAAGAAAAAACAAATCTGGCATTTTTCTGCCACTTAAGCAAATAGCAAATGTCCTTATCTTATGATAGATTGCATCTCTGAGACCACCACAATTCAAAGAGAGGAAATTCTGATGTTTTGTAATGTTATGCCTCTGGGGACTAAATGGCATTTTCTTACTTATATGAAAATATACTTGTGTGTTTACAGACTTGAAGGTCTAGTGTGTAGGATTTGGGGGATCTGCTGGCAGAATATGGCTGAAATTAAATATAATGTTCCTAAGTATGTTTTTATTAGTGTATAATTGCCCAAAAAAAAAAAGAATCGTTGTGTTTTTATGACCTTAGAAATGAGCTCTCGTATTTTTCTACAGAAGCCCAGGGGCCTTTCTCATTATTTGCAAGTTTCGCTGCCACCTTTGGCTTTTCTACACATTTGGAAGGGGAGGGTGAGGCAAGGAGAGGGTGTAGACAGTTTATTGCAATCTGCAACCTCACCACTAGATGCCAGTAAATCCTACATGCTGGACTTTTAAAGGAAAATTAATTAATGTCATGTCATCTCTTATAGAATTAGATTTAAAAAAATCCCCATTCGGTGTTCATCTGCCCTCTCAGCTCTGTTAGCTTTGGTTGTTTTGTCCAGTTTATCCTCTGGATCCTGATCAAGGTCTTCAGCACACCTCTATCCAGTGAGCACTCTCTCAGGATTGTCTTGGCGACAGAATCCAACAAATACTTCTCATGCTGAAATTTAATGCAACAAAGTGATTTGGTTTATTCAGAAATAAGAAGGCAGCTTCAACAAAGGCACGACCAGTTGCCGGTTGCTCCTGTCGGCTCAGGTTCAGGATGGCACCTGCTGACAGTATTGGCTAACATAGCTGCAGCCTCAGCTTCTCTCTGCTGCATTTATTGGGCTTTAATTTGGCTTAAATTAATACATCTGAATGTCTGAGTCAGCCAAACACTCTTATATGTATCCTCCTGCCATTTATTTATTGTTTGAAGCACGGCCAGTTTGAAATATGAGCAGAGAGACACAGTTTTGCTTTTTGAGTGGCTTCTAGCATGCTGCTTGGCTATTCAGAGGCAGAGACAAGAAATCTTAGTTAAAATAGTCTGTAGTTCTTTTTTTCTTCCAACAACGCCACTGTACATGTTAGATAACAGCAAAGATGCCAGAAGAACAACAGATTTCTCAGCAGAACTAATTTTTCATTGTCAATAGAATAGTATAGAGAATTTATTGACTAAATTTGGCATTTAAACTGAATGGGCATCTGCATAGCAGCCTAACTGCATGCCAGTTAAAATCTAAATGGCCTCTTAAGTGCATTTTGAATCAGTTCATCATTCATTATCAGGAAATTTTAAACAGAACAGTGATACTTTGTTGTTTGCTGATTTGAATCTTTCCAATGTGACATTCATACACAGACCGAGCACTGACCAAATCAGCATCTCTTAACAAAAAGAAAGTATTGTGACCACATGGTGTGTAATGGGAAGGGCCAGGGCACACAAGGGACGTGATGATTATGTTTTTTTAAAAGGTCATTTACTTGTAATTTTTGCCTAAGTGACATAATTCAAATCTTTTCCTGATGTACAAGATTCAGCCCTGATAAATGAGCTGACCGACTGTCCAAAACTCATAAGATTGGTGGCAGTATGACAACACATTTTCTGAGTATGATTCCCTTTCATCAGCTTCATTCCTGTGGTCATCCAAGAGCTACATCCTGCACTCCATAAATACAACGGAATCAATTTGTTTGCTTTTCACTTATCATGTGGAAGAAAGTGACTCAGTTAATGACACACACAAAAACAAAATCAACTCTGCTCTACATCCCAGCGAGGTGGCCCCAACATAAACAGAGATCTGTGGAGCTGGGGTAAACTTCCTTTGCTTGCACTGGTGCACACACTTCCTGAGGGGATTGAGCGATGCATCAGATTGGACCCCAATCTCCATAAAGGCTGGAAGTGTTTCGCTTTGCTGGCAAATGAGCAACTTAGTAAATTCAAGCCACATGCTAAATTCAAAGGGCTCCATGTCCTTATGTAAGAAACAAAGTATATACTATAAAAAAAAAAATCTGATTTTGTCGTAGATAACCAGAAGTCTAACTTTAGCCATGCTAGCAACATGGCTCTAGGTCTGTCGCCCACCGATTTGGTCTGACTGAAAAATCCCAACTATTTCTATAGTGGATTGCCGTTACATTCATAACACTCTAACTATTTCTATAGCACCACCACTCCCTGAATTTTTCACCATTAGGTTGACCTTTTTGTTTTTAATGGGAAATCAGAACCACTTTTGAAGGGACTGCTGTTGAATGTAGTTCATACATTCATGGCTCTAATGACTTGTAATATCTTTAATTCTCTTTTTCGTGATGCACCAATTTATGATCAGATACCTGCATGATTGATGACATTTCCATCCGTCTCAGTTGTATTTTATACTTCATGCTAATTGGAGAATATTAACATGCTGACATGCTAAACTAGGATGGTGAACAAGGTAAATATTACACCTGCTAAACATCAACATAGTCATTGTGAGCCTGTTAGCATGATGTTGGTATTTAGCTTCACCAGTATCTCAGTCCTGTTAAACAAAAAGTCTTGGGGAATTTTTCAGTTTCAACATTAAATCGAGCAAATCATCACAATGTAATAGTACACAAACACATTTATCTGACATGGAAATCTGTTTAGAGGTTCCATGGTGTTGTTTGCTTAAATAAAAGAAGCCAGTAAAACACAGCCGTGACTCTGCTTCCCACAAAGACTTGTGTTAAATTGACTTTCCTCTCTTACAGATGATCTCAGCGCTACGATGTTTTCTGAGAAACATGTCTGCTACTTTATTGTTATGGAGAAAGTGGATTATCTAGCTGTTTCCACTAATTCAGTGTGTTCAACAGCTTATTTTTGATTTCCTGCTCCATGACTGCAGATTCATATCTCTGGTGGCCGCAGCCCAACTGCAACAAACCCCCTCGACAACGAGGGTCCCTGACCTCAGCACCCTGAGAAACACTATAGCCAGTCTGAGAAGACAGAGCAGTGCATAATTTGAGACATGATTAGGGAAAAGTGGATATGTGTGAGTTTTAGTGGCCTGGGGAGAGTCCCACCCAGGAAGACTGGAAAGGAAACTGTACAGATGGAGGTCAGAGTTGGCCTGCTCACATCCTACTCTCCGTCCGTCCTGTTATTCCAGTCTCCGCCAACACAGGATTTAAGATAATGCTCATGGAATCATCTCTAAAAGCCTTTTTTTTCTCTGCAGGAGATTTTTACAGTCAACCCCACCAACTCATGAACATGAAAGTGGTAAATGACACTATAGTTAGTATAGTTGGTTTGTAATAGTCCTATAGTAAGCCACAGGGTTTTAAGAGGAGTTGTAAAATGTGGTCAAATCACCATAAAGTCTTACAAAAACCACATAAAACGGTATAATTAGACAGAATTTTTCTTTAAACTGTCATTTGTCATCCACAAAGGACCCGAGATACAACATTACAGCATAACTTGGCAAGCAAAACGTTCTCAAAGACTTTGAAGACCCTCCAAGAGATGTTCATCATTTCCATACATAAAATCCCTCTGTGATTTCTTTGCAGGATTTGTGTTATTCCAGGCTGCAGTTGAATTCGGCTCACACAGGCTAAAGTTGGCTGATGTCATGTTTTTCATGGCTTAAACAGGCAAAGACCATCATCAGACGTTAAATATATCAGATCTTTAACAGTGCCAACTTGGGACTCTCAACAAGAGAAGAAGAAGAAGAAAGAGAAGAGAGTGAGAGATTGATAGTGGTTATTATTTTCATACCAATGCCATCACGATTTGTCATTGTAACCCCTGGAGCTCAGTGGTGATGTTACAGGACAAATATTCTATGACATGCACACTACAAAGGCAGGCTAACAATGAGGACTCTTCCTGGAGATGTGACTGTGTTCACGTTGTCTCAGCCGAGGTCACGGTGAGCCACGAAAGGCAAACCTGGGACCAACGAAGCCGCGGCGATGACCTGGGAAATCAGGATCTTTTCCGTCTATACTACAGAGACAAAGAGATGTCAGAGGACGATGACCTTTTCCTGCTAATCAGAGGGAGTTTTGTGGAGAGGAAAGGGCTCCTCCCTGCATCTCTGCTCAGGCAGTGATGAAGTTTCCATGTTTGTGTTGGCTCATGGAGGTACGACGGTACCTGTATCCTTTTTGGCAGAAGATAGAGATACAGAGACTTATCTTCTAGCTTCATGTAGAAAAAGAGGAACTCCAAAGTTTTAACAATCGCGCTGTTTATCATCCATTAAATTTTAGTGTATTGTCTGTCTGTCTGTGGTATTGGCTTGTTTAGGCAGGGTGTTCAAATACTTGCCATTGTATAATTAGCGCTTCATTTGCCCACATTCTTGTACAAGATAATCCATAAACAAAGTTGTTATAAACCACAATAAACATTCACTTTAACATGCAAAGTTGCAAAACTACTTGTTTTCATGTCGTTTACCCCCTTGTGTTTTGTTTTTTTAAGCAATGCTAGCAGAATGGTTAGCCTAGCATGTTGGTATAAAGGGTTCACCGCAACTTTTTTCAGACTGAAACATCTCAACAACAATAACACCATCGTTAAGAAATG